>BTPG01000003.1:195822753-195905253 GCA_036245525.1 Semisulcospira habei | reverse complement strand
TTGCATTAAACTGAATGGTCAAGGGAGTGGTTTTCAGGCACATTTAACGTTGAGCCCTGAGTAAGGCCAACAATACTAATATAGTGAAAACTGCATTAATTACAGTTTATTAAGAGATAGATCGACCATGATAGTTCAAAGGTAGTGCCAGGATAGCTTGGCGCCAGAGGCGCCAAGCTATTCTGGCAGCACCCTTGAACTATCATGGTCGCTTCTACTCCTGTTGTAGTGTGTGAGGTCTAAGTGCGTGCGATCTATTCGAGATGTGCCGCGTATGGCGGCTTTTTGCCGCGCATCCGGTTTCGGCATGCCTGTAATGAGGTAACGCACACAAAGTGGACCAAGGCTGCACTGGATTTGAAGTGTAATAACATGTGATGGTCACTGTTGTCTAATACTGGTAAAATATAGGATGATATGTGTTGTGTTTGGAGTCAAGGGCGCTAACGTTTGTGTACTTTATTACATTTCCGACAATGAACATATTAATGTAGAATTTAAGTATGTTGCATGAGATAATATTTATTTTAATGAGTGGATTTCAGTGACCCCGGAAGATTTCCAAAATATGATAATGCTTCTTGTGAATACAAACACCGTCAAGTTGTTCTGTTGTTCCTTCGTTCCTTTTTTTAAAAAAAAATCCTTTTTGTCCCAGTAATATGATGTTTATGTGCTTTAGTTTTGTTGTTATTGTTGTATTAATTTTTCCACACTGCTGAAATACCGGTAATGCTTGTAGCTACTTGTTTTGTTTTTTAAATACAAATGATAATTATACTGTAGAATAAAGTTTAATTTTAAATTTGTAGAGTAGTAAATAAAAATAAGACTGTTTGTATTCAGAATTTTGTAGACAGAAATTAGCCAAGGCACAACTTTTTGCATATTTTTAAGTAGAATGTTCTTCTGTTTTCTCTCTAGCAATCATTTTGAAAGGTTAATCCTTTAAATGCAACTGCAATTAAGTACTTGGAATGACATAATTAAACAATTTAAAGGCAGCAAGGGATCTGTTTGTCAGTGGGGGTATGCAACCCCTTGCTTGATGAGGATGTGCAGTCGTACATAAAGACTGTTGATCTTGCATTGATTAACCCATTTAACCCCGAGCCCCTACAGCAGGAGATGGCTTGACCATGATAATTCAAGGATAGTGCCAGATTAGCTTGGCGCCTGAAGGCGCCAAGCAAATCTTGCACTAACCTTGAATTATCATGGTCAATCCATCTCCTGCAACTGGTACATAGTCGTTAGGTGACGCCTTCAAAATTTGAGAAATAGGACCTTGGGGCTAAAAGGGTTAAAGTACTAAGCAAGCATTTTGTCAGCACAGAGTTGGTCTCCCTCGAATCGCCGGCTACCTGTTAAGCGGTACAAATCGAGGGAGACAGTCACTGTGATTTGGGAGTTGTCCTTGGAAGATGTTAATGACCGCCTCTAGGTGCCAGGCCATTCTGGCACCACCTTGAACTATAATTATAATGATCGCTCCAGCGAAAGGTCCTCGGTTCAAGGGACATGGATCGACATACCCGGGACTCTGTTGGCCCCGCGCACAGCTCTGCCCTAAGAAGGCAAAAGGCATTAAGTCCATTTTTGTGAAAAGCAAGATTTTCATTGTATTACAATGAAAATCCCGCCTTTCACAAAAATAGACTTACCATCTGTTTGCTTCCACAGGGCAGAGCTGTGGTCAGGCTAACAGAGTTAGACGTCGGCCAATAGGATCAGGGCGTTGCATATATTATATCACTCTGAGAATGATACTAACAGTTTAAGACGTCTATAAGCTTCATACTGAGTATCAGGAGATACTTTCTTTTCCCCATTTTATATTGATTTTTTGCTTCCACAGGGCAGAGCTGTGGTCAGGCTAACAGAGTTAGACGTCGGCCAATAGGATCAGGGCGTTGCATATATATCACTCTGAGAATGATACTAACAGTTTAAGACGTCTATAAGCTTCATACTGAGTATCAGGAGATACTTTCTTTTCCCCATTTTATATTGATTCTAATTTTGGGCCATAATGTCTGCTTATTTCCCGTACGTGTCGCCCGGAACCGCCAGACATACACCCGACTTTATTCATGATACGGTCGAGTATAAGAAGCGTCGGATACAACCAAATATTTTTTCAAAGGTCCCGACTACTGTCTCTTTCTATGTAAATTAATTTGCTTGTATCAATTTCCGGTACACAAGCAAAGAACGTGTGACTTATATTGTTACAGTTCATTTGTGCAAGGATTTCTTTATTGATCAGTTTGTTGACGAGAAGAACCATTCACAAGATTCCAAGCTGGAGTTTGTGAAATGACCAACTGTCGCGTTGTTTTGGCTCAGTGCAAACTAACCCATCTAAATCATTCGAGACGTGCCGCCTTCGGATACGCGGCATAAGCCGCGTATCCGGAGGCGGCACGTCTCGAATGAACTAAGGGAGGACCGACAAGATCTGATACGTAATTGATGTTGATGCAAGGACCAGTTATATTTAACCACAAACCCGTATTTTTGAGGTGTCGCATAACGATGTGTACCAGCTGTAGGAGATGGGTCGACCATGATAATTCAAGGGTAGTGCCAGATTAGCTTGGCGCCATCAGGCGCCAAGCTAATCCGGCACTACCCTTAAATTATCATGGTCGCTCCATCTCCTGCTGGAGTGTGTTGGGGGCTAAATGGGTCAATGTAAACCGTCTTTCTGGCCCTTTTAATAGTAATGATAGGTGAATGGAGGCCAACTAGATCTGATGTGTGACTGCTGATAATGCAAAGACCAGTTATAGCCAAGACCTGACGGGATGACCAATTTTAACGATGCTTTGCTGTGTTGACAGAGACATCAACTGCGTCGCAAGGGCCCTAAGCATGAGTCTGTCCGCCTGCGGTTACCGGCCGCTCCTGCCTTCCCCAGCCTCAGCGGCGGTCGCGGTGCAGCGGCCGCTACAGAGGCTACAGCAACTACACCTCGTGCCGCCAACATCCCAGACCGGATAGCTACATGATTTGTATCGATAGATAGGCAGCATGAATGGATATGAATATTACTCTACGTGTCTCGAAATGGATCATTTCTGATCAGATCAGCTAGTGATCTGTGGTGAAAAAGAAAAAATAATACTGATGAGCAAAAGAAATGCGACATTTTTGAAATCATCGAAAACACTGTAGTGTTTCCGATGATTCCAAAAATGTCACATTTCATTTGCTCCTCAGTATATGTATGCTGGTTTGGACTTTACGGACCACGGACCAGCACACAAATACAGCAGAACCTGTCTTGAACAACCAACTATTTCGCAAGAAAAACTGGTCTTAAAAGACAGATGCTCTCTCAAGAGAAGCCATGAAGGGCACAAAGTGTTGCCTGTCATTAAAGACCATCATTTAGGTGGCTACAGCCACAGTCACAGCTACAGCCACCTAAAAGATGATCTTTAATGCAGGTGATCTTTCACTAGGGGTGATCGCTCAAAACAGGTTCTGTTGTATATAGTGAATTTTCAAGTCCCTGCGTATCTGTGATAGACAGGACGTTGATGCGAGTAAGGTATTGCACGACCTGGTATTGCCTTTGATACCGAATTATGTTACCCTAGCCGGATTTGTTGTGTTGGCACATTCTCGTAAGTCCCACTTGAAATAAAGCGTATATTCTAGCCTTGACTCGATCATTCAAGACGTGCTGCATCCCGGATACGCGGCTTTATGCCGCGTATCCGGACGCAGCACGTCTCGAATGCGTTAAATGCATCAACAGGGCACACAGTGATTATATTATAATGTAACTTATTTATGGAAATGTACAGTAACTACATACTACATAGAAGCAGTGTGCAGGGCTAAGTACTGCACGAGCCTTTTCCCATTTTATTTACCCGTACATGCACATTGTCTTATTTAACTTATGCTATCATATTTAATGATTTAAAGTGCCAAAATTTACTTGTTATAGTTATTGATGTCTTTTTTTCACAAGCATATACCGCGCTTTTAGATTGCTATATTAATGCTTACTTTTTTAAAAGTACTGGATTTGTATGAACACCTCCCATTTAAAACATGTAAGGTCAAAGTGCAAGGCAACTATTAATAGCCAGTAACTGCCTGTCATAGGGGCTTTGAGCTGCTTTAACCCATTCAGCCCTGACGCACTACAGCAGGAGATGGGTCGACCATGATAATTCAAGGGTAGTGCCGGATTAGCTTGGCGCCTGTCGGCGCCAAGCTAATCTGGCACTGCCCTTGAATTATCATGGTCGATCCATCTCCTGCAACTGGTGCATAGTCATTAGAAGACGCCTCCAAAATTTGGGAAATGCGGCCGTCGGACTGAATGAGTTAAGGCGTTACTGGGTGCCCTAAGTGATCAAATGCTTAGAGACAGTTGGTTGGCAGTTATTGGCTTGGTAAAGTGTCCTGCACTTGGCGGCAGACGGCAGAAAATTTCAAACTTTTCTGTCAGCAAATATTACGATGACTGCTGGATAAGCTGACTTTTGCTAAGAAACGATCATGTCTAGAGCTGCAAACCCTTTTAGCGCACTCAGCATTTAGCACATCTTTGTATTTCTTTTCCCTACTATTGGAGGTGTCGCCCAGCGACTATGTACCAGCTGCAGGAGATGGATGGACCATGATAATTGAAGGGTAGTGCCAGATTAGCTTGGCGCCTGATGGCGCCAAGCTAATCTGGCACTACCCTCCAAATATAATGGTCCATCCATCTCCAGCTGTAGTATGGGGGCTAAATGGGAGATATATAAAATCACTCTGTTACTAAGTGCAATTTATGTAAAGATTGTTTTTCTGCATACATCGGAAAAGCTGAAAGTGTTCCTGACGACGATTTCAATGGTGTCGGATTGCTTTTTTTGCTCGTCAGTGATTGGTTTCCGAGGACTCCTGTGATGTAGCGTTACTCTTGCTCGTCAGTGAAGCGTTTCCCCATGATGTTGCGGTACTTTTGATCGTCAGTACATGTTGAAAACAAGACTGTGATAACTGATTGAATTTATATTATCATCTATCACGTACTTTCGTGCTGTTTGCAAGAGTGTATGGAAATATTATTCGCCTGATATCCGTGGAATTCGCGAGGGGTGTTTTGAAGTCTCCACATAATTAATATGTGTGTTGGTATGTAATTTTGGACCTTACGGCTTCAGCCGTAAGGTTTAAAATCAAAGGCCAGCACACACCGCCTACGTGTTTCTTCCAAGGAGTCCATCGTCCCATATTTTTTTTAGAATTATAATATTCGTCAGTTCTTATTCCGAGGATAACCAGCATTCTGATCTCTATATATTATTCTTCCTTTGCTTTTAACGCTTTTCATTCATCGCGGCTTTCAGCATTATACTGTAGTATGAGGTGCGCGAGAGACTGTGTCCCACAGACATGAATTTCGAAAACTTCTTGCCGATCTTTGATTTTGAACTCTACAGCTTTGAGCTTTGAAGTCTTAACCCATCCAGCCCGGCGCACGTATTTCCCAAATTGTGGAGGTGCCATCAAACGACTATGCACCTGTTGCAGGAGATGGCTCGACCATGATAATTCAAGGGTAGTGCCAGATTAGCTTGGCGCCGACAGGCGCCAAGCTAATCTGGCACTACCCTTGAATTATCATGGTCGAGCCATCTCCTGCTGTACTGCGTCAGGGCTGAGTGGGTTAAATCAAAGGCCGGCACGCAGATTCTGTTTACCTCCTGTTCCTTTTTTGTTATAAGAAAAAATGTAGGCCTAAACACGTATGCCGCGGAACCCGAGGTAAATTGAACCTAACCCGTTCAGTGCCGAGAAAATATGAACATTACCAACAAAACAACAACAAAAAAAAAAAGACTGCAAGAGGTATAGATCCTCATGAGCCCCCCGCAGTTGCGGGGGGCTCATGAGGATCTATGCCTCTTGCTGACACCACTTTGAATACACGTTCGTGGGGCACTGAGCTACTTTTTGTTGTTATTTTGAATTAAGATATGAGACGATAAGATGCGATAGTTTATTGCCATAGGTTTTCGTGTCAAAATACACTAAACACATTGGAACGTGTCTCGATGTCAGTTATACCGTAAAGACTAAAATAACATCACACCATTATCACACACAGCAAATAATCACAGCGTACAGCATAACGACCCATAATCTGCGTCACCTGGCACTGAACGGGTTAAAAAAAAATCAAGAGTGCGTCTGCTTCCAAAAGGGGTTTACTTTTCAGTGAATGAGTTAATAAAACATTGATAAATTATACATAAATTATGCATAATCCAGCATTATCAGCTAGCATTCGCCAAAGTGTCAACTGCTGAAATTTTACGTTGGAAGTCTTTGCACCTACAAGAAGACTGTGTATGTCGTTTATACTTCCTTAACACGACAACTGCTGAAATTCGTTACAGTGATTTACACACTGTACTAGTTTGTATCGCTTTAGCTGCTGAAACATATCAGGTGGTTGTTAAATTACATATTATGTTACAGTTTTTATGCGTTTCTGACGAGCAGAAAAAAAATATGCAACATCATTCTAGTCATCAGAAACACTGCAGTGTTTCTGATGACTAGAATGGCGTCGCATTTCTTTAGCTCGTCAGTATCTATTCACTGAGAGTTTTAGGGTCTACTATATTGCCTGTTTCACGCAGGGAATAGATATAATTTTCAGATATTATACATATTCCCTGAAATTTGGACCTGTGTTTTTGGATATATTTGTTTTGGATATATTCCCTAATTAATGTCAAGCCTACACAGATGAGTTCTTCTTGCTCAAACAGAACCGCTCTTGCATTATCGTTGGTATGTTATGTTCATTTACCTCATGGCCAGAACTGCTGATGCTTCTAATAATACTGATGCCAAAGTAGATTTACCGCGCCAAAGTGGTAAAATGGACGTGATTTGTGTCACGAGAGTTATAGATCCAGATTTGATCCTCATGAGCCTCCGTGGCCTGCCTCACGAGGATCTATTTCTTTTGCAGTTGGGTGTCGTTCATGGTAGGAGTTGATACACGTCTTAATGATACCCCCCACATTAGCCCTTTGCGTGTCGGTAGCGGCTTTTGTCAGGAATCCTCGCGACCAAAAACCGCTACCGACACGCAAAAGGTTAACACATTCGAGACGTGCTGCATCCGGATACGCGGCTTAATGCCGCGTATCCGGCTGCGGCACGTCTCGAATGAGTTGACGCGGAGACGTTTATATATTGTATTCATTTTGCTCTGGTCCGTGCATTTATACCGTACCGCCGAAAGACATTATTAACACTCTTTGTGCACGCAGCCGCCGGCACTGCCTACAGTACCGGTGGCATTATGCGCAAAGAGTTTAAGGTTTAAAGCACTGACCAGCAGACGTATATATCATTGTGAGTCGGTTTTTTTAATAAAATGTCCAGAGCAGAACCTGTTTTGAGCAATCATTTTTTTTTATCGAGGCAAAGCGCCTTATCATTCGGAATACACCAACCAGTGTGTGAAATAAGTTTGTCTAAAATAGTTCAAGGGTGGTGCCAGAATAGCTTGGCGCCTCCAGGCGCCAAGCTATTCTGGCACCACCCTTGAACTAAAGTCATTGGTCTGTATCCTTATCTGTAAGTACTATAATGTAGCTTGCATATGGCAGTGTACAAATTTGAAGATTTTAGCCTCAGTATGATATGGGTTAAAAGACAGGTTCTCTCTTTCAAGAGAAGTCTTCAAGGGCAAAATGCGCCACCTGTCATTTACCCTTTGGGTGTCGGTAGCGGTTTTTTGTCGCGATGATTCCTGCAGGAGTCATCGCTACCAAAAACGCTACCGACACCCAGAGGGTTAACACATTTTGCTCCAGGATCGAAATCCTCAAAATATGGAAGTTGCCCCCTGAAGACTGTATTATACTTCTTGAAACAGATCGAGCGTGATAGTTCAAGGGTTGTGCCAGAATAGCTTGGCGCCTATGGGCGCCAAGCTATTCTGGCACAACCCTTGAACTGTCACGCTCGATCCATGTCTTGCCGTGACGTGTCGGAGCTGAATGAGTTAAAAGACCGTCATGTAGGTGATCTCTCCTCATAAGGGTGGTCGCCCAGCACAGGTTCTGCTGCAGTACAGTCAGGTTAGACTACAGAGAATATTGTGTACGTGTATTTAGCGACCAAGGGCATAATGTCTCCCGTATCGCATACCATGTTGTTATCAGATAGGCTTGCTCTATGAATTTTGTCATAATAAAGTGGATAGAAATGACGCGCGTGCAAACGGCTTTGTGTGAGAGTGACGGTGAGTGAATATGTGTGTAACGAAAAAAAAAAATATCAAGACGAGACGACGAGGAGGTGGTGGGGGGGTGGGGGTGGAGTTGGTTGCCTGATGTCATGCTTTCCACCACCACCACCGTACCCCCCCCCCCCCCCCCCACCCCAATGTCCCACCCACTCGGGAAATCCGTATTTAGTGCATTTAATCAAGAAGCATTCGTCAGACCCGGATTTTTGAAACGTACATAATTAACTACTCCACTACTTCTCCATTCCGTTCACCACCACCACCACCCCCCACCCCCGCCCCAAGAAAAAAGCGAAAAGAAAAAAAAAAAGCATTCAGCTGCACCTCGCAATAACGCACAGCATGACATGCGCAGTTATTATGTTCGAGTGTATGTTTCGCAGACCATTTTAAAACTGGATTTACAGCCATATACCATATCAGCTCCAGGCTCAGATCAGTTACCCGGAAAGAGGAGGGGGGGGGGGTGGATTACAACTTTTTGTTTGGGACCTTCAACCTGACGCAAGTGAAGGCGCGGAGGAGGGGGGGGGGGGGGGTCGAAGAAAGCGCGGGTGCGTCAGGACTGTTACATTAAAATTATTAGGGGTGGGTGGGGCGGGAACCAAACCCTTTCCACCACCACCAGATCCATTGCCAAGTGTAGCTAAAAATGACGTCACGTCTAGCTACGCAAACCTTGCTAGAGAACGTCTTTCTGGCGCCAAGCGCCGGATGTGTGTTTGTGTGTAAGGATGTCACAGCCACTAGAGCCCGCGTTTGAAGAGGGACAATTAAACTTGAAATTTTAGGATATTGTCTCTGAAAGAATTGTCTCCAGACCTTTTTTAAAAAAATGTTTTGATTAAGATGCTCATTGGCGAGAAAATGGCCGTTTCACACACACACACACACAAAAAAAACGGTTGATCCACACTGGAGTCCGTAATTTTTACTAAATATTTTACGTATAGCTATATTGAATGAGTTTGTTAACAAGCATTGCATCTCAAGAACCTTTTAGCGTGATAATTAAATATTCAATATTTTTTACCTTGTTGGGATTCATTTCACCAATTATATGGGTTAATCGTAACACAACTGAATCTTTTTTTTACGAATAAAACAACAAAACAATCTTCTCATTAATAATCGCATGATTTCTCGTAAACGGTATTTTCATAAGCCTGCAAAAAAAAAATATGTCTCGGCTGTCGGGTCGGATTAAGTCAGTTGTGACCTGTATGCTCTAGGAGTGAAAATCAGACAGTTTTCTGCACCACTGTTTAGGAGTCATTTGTAAAACAGATAACATAACTTTAATTTTTCTTTTATGAAAAAAGTTATCTTCTCATTAATACCCACATGATTTGTCATAAACAGTGTTTGCATAAGCCTGCTTTTTGTCCCAGCCCTGGGGTATGATTAGGTCAAATTGTGAACTGTAAGCTCTAGGCATGAAAATCCGCAAGAAAATTGCAAAGCTGATTCTCTGATATGTCAAATGTTAGTACTGCGATGATGACGTATAACATCGAGTCGTCAATATGAACACGACGTCCTGGGACTAATTGATGCCATGAAGTGAAGCTTGAAGTGAAGTGATTTCGTTGCTTGTGCTATCATTCGGCTGCTTCAGAATAGCTATGCTACGCCAGACCACAGCGTACGATCGAATGGCGGGAATCGCCGTGTGTCCGTCTTTATTTCTGTGTGCCAGTGTGTGTGAATCAGACGGTGTGTTAGAGTAGGAGAAGGATTCCTGTCGCTACACGAGCCCACAGAGCGTACTAATGGCGGGAAGCTCAGTGTGTGCGCCGACGTGTGTGTTGATCAGAGGTTGGCTTAGAATGGAGGTAAATGGATCAGCATTATAAGCCTAAAAATATGAACAACTCTAAGTGTTCCTAAAAATAAACGCATCTGAGCTCCAAACAATACGGTAGACTTTGGGATGAAATCTTCATCTTGTTTGTTGTTCAGTGCCCTCGTTTTTTGGTCGTAAATTTGCGTTTCAGGTCAGTTTAGTTCAATTCTATTTTTTCCAAGACTGCATCTCTGAGCTCCACCCCACCCCACCCCATCCCATTCCACCCCATCCTAAAGACGACATGTGCTGAACTGGATTGTCCTGTGTCTAAATAAACCATCACTAGACCTATGCGTAGCGTTTCGCAACCGTCTTTTACAGAAGTGTATCCAAGAACTATTAGGGCGTTAATGGGCCTTTAAGTCTGCCTTTGCGTTATTAAAAAGAAGAGAATATCACCGCATTATTCTTTAATAATGGAAAATTAAATTTTGGTAAATGACCTATGAAGATTTTTTTTTTACAGTGTAAGAGACATATTGACAATGTTAGTTCAAGGGTATTGCCAGAATAGCTATGCGCCTTCAGGCGCCAATCTATTCTGGCAACACCCTTGAACTATCATGATCGATCCATATTCGTTTGTGGGGAGCTGGATGGCTCGGTGGCAGAGTGTTCGACTCTTGTCCGAAAGGTCGCGCATTCAAATCCACCTGGGGACGAAATTTGTTCAGACCATATTCGATACCTCGTCTTTGAAATCACCTTCGTAGTGGGCAAAAGACTTCAAGCCCTAAACATTTAGCCCATTTCAGCCCTGACGCACTACAGCAGGAGATGGATCGACCATGATAATTCAAGGGTGGTGCCAGATTAGCATGGCGCCTGTGGGCGTTAGATGACGCCTCCAAAATTTGGGAAATATGTGCGTCGGGCTGAATGAGTTAACGTTTAGCATATTCTATTCTATTGAGGGCTGAACCGGTCATGGTCGACCCATCTCTTGCTGTAGTGCGTCAGGGCTGAATGGCATGGGTTAAAGACCCACAACCGCCGTAAACGTTCAAAGATGCACTTCTGTAACAGATGGTTACGAAACGCTATACAGGTCTGGCTATGGTTTATTTATACACAGGACAAATCCTTTCCAGCACACGCCGTCTTTATATAATTCTATCAAGTAACCTGACAATGATTCCACTCCGTTTATCTAGAAATCCAACGCTATTAGAGGGAGAAACAGCTAAAAATAGATTGACACGCTAAGGGCAGCGCAGAATAAATAAGTGCGATTACGCGTGTGCTTTGGCTGCGTGTCCCAACTGCTGTTAAGGTTTATTAGGTGTGTCGAAAAGACACAATAAACACAAATGGTTCTGAAACGTATCTTCAAATTTACGCGTAATGAAACTGTAACCCCTTCCCTGCCACTGTACGTACATTTTTTTATGTTCCTGAAATGTTTGTTCATTCATCGACCAAAGGGTGGATACAAATTGGTCTCAGCAAGAGGCATAGATCCTCATGTGCCCCCGCAGTGGGGGGGGGGCTCATGAGCATCTATGTCTCTTGCAGTTAGGTCGTGCTCATTTTTTTTCTCCGGGGGTGAAGGGGTTAACAGCACATCTTGTAAAATGAATCATAATAATAGCCATACAATATCACCAATCATCAATCGTAATAATAATGATGAAGTAGACACTGAAGTTATGGCTATGAAAACAATAGGTACTTATACATTATATCGAAAATTGACATGCTCACACCCACACACACACACACACACACACACACACACACACACACACACACACACACACACACACACACACACACCAGACGCATATACACGCACACTCACTCGGCACTCCTCACTCACTCACTCACTCACTCACTCACACACACACACGCGCACTACAAGGCTGTATGTAAATTATTATAAGACTGAGAGGTAAACCAGAGTCAAAGTCAAAGGCCGTGAGATCTCTGAACATGGCTGTTGGTTGCAGCTCGCGCATGCACCCTTTAGACGCACGAGAACAAACAATGTAAAAACGTTTCCTTGGTCAGGAACGGTCTGTTTCTGCGTAGCCCGTCACAAGACTCGCTTATAAACCTGTCAACCCCACGGCCGCATTTCATAAAATTTAGAGCGGTCTCACCTAACGACTGTGTACCAAATGCTGGAGAACGATCGGCCATGATAATTCAAGGGTAGTGCCAGATTAGCTTGGCGCCTTCAGGCGCCAAGCTAATCTGGCACTACCCTTGAATTATCATGGTCGATCTATATCCTTCTGTAGGGCGTTGGGGCTAAATGGGTTAAGTGCAGTGTACACTGGATCGGACATTGATATTAGATTTGAATGTATTCTCCTTTTAGCTGCAAAACTGTTACACAATTTCCTCAGCGTCGCCAGCCCAAAAATGTTTTTACAAAAATTGTTTGTTTGTGTCTTTGTTTGTTTGTTTGTCAGCACAAGACTGCGAAAAGTACCATGAGCCGTGTGTCCGAATGTGGCACGTCTCGAATGTGCTAATTTAACTTCTGCTGTCGTTTTCGGTGCTGCATAAACTGATCATCGTATACAGTAATGCTTCCAGGTTTACATGAGCACACACTTCAAGTTATGTCAACAAAAAATTAAGTGAACCACGATGTTTTTAACTTTGATCTGCGCTCGGCAGGCAAAGACAAATATCCGGCCTTTAATGGTCAATAAATTTCTTGAATCTTAAATCTTGAAGAAAGGGATCTAGGTAGAAGGACGGGTATCGTTGCTAGGGGCCGGATAAAGGGTGGTTGGAGGGGGGGGGTGTGTGTGGAGGGGGCGGGGGGGGGGAGTTGATCACATAGCAAAACGCCAAAACATTCAACCCCAATGACGTATTTCCCAAATTTTGGAGGCGTCATTTAACGACTATTCACCAGTTGCAGGAGATGGATCGACCATGAAATTCAAGGGTAGCGCCAGATTAGCTTGGCGCCGGGTCGATCTATCTTCTGCTGTAGTGCGTTGGGGCTGAATGAGTTAACTTATTCGAGACGCGCTGCATCCGGATACGCGGCATAAAGCCGCGTATCCGGATGACGAACGTTTCGCATGAGTTAAAATTGCAAAGGCGGCGCGCAGAGAGCAATATCAACGAATGTCCACGTCCCGCGCTCATGCAGGTGTTTTATTCTTTAACACGGGTACAGAAATTGAATACTGTGTAACCGACATTCATATTCAGGTGTATTCAGCCAGTTATTATTCATACACTTCTCAGAAAGGAAGTCATAGCAATGGATTCCAGGGCTCTGACGAAATCTAAAAATGATAGTAGATGCTGATGATGATGCTGGTGAAACGTTTATTATGATAAAGTTTAGGCATTGAAAACTGTCCTTTGTAAACTATACGCTGTAAAAAGACACCGTAAGAAGACATCAATAACTAACTTAAAGGCCCACTACCGCCGTAACTGTTCAAAGATACACTTCTGTAACAAAGGTTACGAAACGCTACACACAGGCCTAGTTATGGTTCATTTAGACGCAGGAGAATCGAGTTCAGCACACGTCGTCTTAATATCAAGTAACCTCACATTGACTCCACTCCATTCTATAAATACAGTGTTATCAGTACGAGAAACAGCTAAACATAGTTTGAAAAGCTAACGACTGCACATAATAAATAAGTGCAATTACGCATGTGCTGTTGCGTCCTGTCCAAACTGCTGTTAAAGTTCATTAGGTGTGTCGACAAGACATAACAAACACAACTGGTGCTGAAACGTGTCTTCGGATTTATGCGTAATGGTACTTTAATGTAAGCAAAAGAATGCAAACTGCTGTAACGAACAATATTGAGCAGCTAAATGTATGCGAACATTAATGGGTAGACCATCGAAAACCGATGATGTCGTCATTGTGCATGACTTCTATTTGTGGGTGCGGGTGTGGCTGGCCAAGCCAATCCTGGAGCCACACCTGCGAGGGCAATGGGAGCACTGGAACGTAGCTGTGGGGAGAGTCGACGCTGTCTTTCTGCGAGCTCTGGTACTGGTGATCCGTTCGCGCCGATTGTGTTCAAAGAGCGTGCAGGCTTTCCTGGTGGCGGCACGCCAGCCAAATCTGTCTTGTGCTTGTGCTTGTGCTTCAAGTTCCTTTACCGGGAAGACGCAGTACTTGGGGCTGTCTTTTATGCAGTCTTTGAAGCGTTTCTTTGGCCGTCCTTGCTTCCTGTGGCCTTTTGAGAGTGCACCATACAGGAGTTGGCGTGGCATGCGAGAATCATCCATGCGTATGTCATGACCTGTCCAGCGAAGTTGTGTCTTTAAGATCAAGGCTTCAACACTCACTAAACCAGCATTATCCAGGACTTCCAGGTTTGTCACCTTGTCTTGCCATTTGATGCCCATGAGTGAGCGCAGGGATCACATGTGGAAACGTTCAAACTGTTTGAGGTGCTTTCTGTACAGCGTCCATGACTCACATCCATAGAGGAGGCTGGGGAGGACTACTGCCTTGTAGACTTTGATCTTGGTGGAGAGCTGGCGATGTTATTCAACACACGAGTGCGCAGACGATTCAGGGCTTGGCTGGCTTTGCTGATGCGAGCCACGATTTCCTTGTCGATAATTCCGTCAGAAGAGATGATGCTCCCCAGGTACCTGAACTGGTCGACAGTCTTCAGCTCGGTGCCTTCGTCGATATACACTTTGGGTGGGGGGGGGGGGGGGGGGGGGGAAGGGGGGGTGGGGGGCTCTTGTGCCTGGGGCAGGACCTCGGTCTTGTTGAGTGATGGTGAGGCCAAACAGTCGAGAGAGGCTTCCGATAACCTGTTGACGATGGTCTGGAGGTCAGACTCCGTGGGCAAACAGCGCCTCAAGGATGAGTCTCGATGGTCTTGGTCCTGGCATTCAGTCGACAGAGGTCGAAGAGAGAGCCGTCTAGTTTGTACTTCAGGTACACTCCCTTCTCAAGGTCACGTACTGCATGGGTCAGAACACACGTGAAGAACAGGTTGAACATCACGGGGGTAAGAACACAACCTTGTTTGACACCGTTGGAAATGTCGAAGGGTGCGGATGTGTCGCCGTTTGACTGGACAACTCCTACCATTCCATCATGGAAGAGGCGGATGATGTTGGTGAACTTCCTGGGACAGCTGAGCTTTGCGAGGATGACCCAAAGCGATTCTCTGTTCACGGTGTCGAATGCTTTGGTCAGATCTATGAAGACAGCGTAGAGGTCCATGTACTGCTCAATGCATTTCTCCTGAACCTGTCTCACAGAGAAGACCATGTCGACTGTGCTGCGGCCGGGTCTGAAACCACACTGAGCCTCTGGGAGTGCTTCCTCAGATACAGAGCTGATCAGGCGGTTGAGGATGACTCTCGCGAGGATCCTGCCAGCAATAGACAAGAGTGAGATCCCTCTGTAATTGGCACAGTCTGCTTTGCTGCCCTTTTTCTTAAACAGGGAGACGATTGTAGCATCTTTAAATTCCTGTGGCATGTTCTCCTCTGCCCAGATGCATGTCAGAATGTTGAGGAAGGCGTCAAGGGTCTCAGGTCCAGCTGCTTTGAAGAGCTCTGCGGGGATGCCGTCCATGCCTGCAGCCTTGCCGGAGCTAGTCTGGTTGATCGCTTTCTTAACCTCGTCCAGGTAGGCGGGAGGTCAAGGGCATCCAGTGTCGGCTTCTGGAGAATCATGTCCAGGGCCGCGGGGTCGACAGTGGAAGGCAGGTTCAGCAGATTTGAGAAGTGTTCTCTCCAGCGCTCAGTGATGCTTTTTTGTCCTTCAGCAAGGTGAAGCCGTCGGAAGAGAAGAAAGGGGTTGTGCTGGGTCTGGCAGGGCCGTAGACAGCTTTCATTGCGCTGAAAAACTCCTTGGAGTTGTTGAATTCAGCAAAGTGTTCAAGTTCTTTTGCCTTGCTGTCCCACCAGGTGTCCTGCATGTTGCGGACCTCTCTCTGGGCTTTTCTCTGGAGGTGTTTGAAACGGGTTTTCTTGGACAAGGAGTTGATGTCGTTCTGACACTCGATGAAGGCACTGCGCTTTTGCTCCAGTAGCTTGTTGATCTCTTCATTGTTCTCATCGAACCAATCCTGGTGTAACCTCTGCTTGGGTCCAAGCACGTCTTTGGCAGACTCCGTCACCATCCCCTTGAACTGGTTCCACATTTCAGTTGGGTTGCCAGTCAACGGTCCATGGGCAGTTAGCAGGTCATCAAGGTGGGAATGGAAGTTTTCCTTGACGTCAGGGCACTTCAGCTTGGCCAGGTTGAATGAAGGTCGGGTGAGCTTCGGCCTCTTCCTGTGTGCTGGTGCAATGTGCAGGTTGAGGACAGACCGCACCTGCCGATGGTCGGTCCAGCACTCGGAGAAGCGCGTGATTTTGGTGGAGAAGCTGTTGCGCTGGAGCAACCCCACTCTCTCGGCCGCAGAAATTAGAGTCCAGTGGCACGATGAGACGTTACAACTGGTAACTTCCTTGGCTGCAGTGGATGGCCATGTCTTCTTCTGTGCTCGGACATGCCCTATGCACTCCACAGTGAACTGCTGACCCGCCCTCTTGGCCGTTAAACCCTTGATTGAGTTTCCTCCGCCCAGTCGGCCGGTGACAGACTGCATGCTAGGACGAGCAAGTCCTGCCTCACCAAAGGTTTGAGACCCCCGGTTTCACCTCACTTGGTTTAGCCAGCCAGTCGAAGCTGTTGCCCGTGGTGTGGCCGCTGCGCATCCTGCAGCTACGTGGAGCCACAAGTGAGAGTGTCAAAGTAGGGATCTATACTGGGAAGACTCTCTAACCTTTGAGAGACGACTTGTCCCCCCATTATAAGTGAAACCCCCTCCTTGAATACTCCAGACACCACGAACATAAACATTAGTAAAAAAAAATTACATAAAATAAATCAAGAAATACAAAAAAATAAAAATAAAAATTAAAAAGCATAAGAGAGACGAATAGGAAGGTGCGGCTACAGAGTGCAAGTAATGTCTTTCTTTAACACTTTCTACCCCAGGACCGAAATCCACAAATTTTGAAGTTGCCCTATGAAGGACTGTATTACAATTCTAGAGACAGATCGAGCATGCTAGTTCAAGGATGGTGCCAGAATAGATTGGCGCCTATGGGCGCCAAACTATTCTGGCACAATCTTTGAACTATCATGCTCGATCCATGTATTGCTGCGGTGTGTCGGGGCTGAATGAGTTAAGTATAGGTTAAAGAAGAAGTATATGTATATATATATATACGACAATCATTAACGGACGCCTCTTTTGTAATAGGACAATTCCTGTGAGGTACATGTACACTGAGCTGGTGTGCAAGGATGGGCAAGTAGCGAGAGTAGCGACTACATTTTGTAGTTTCGCTACTATTTGGAGTAGTTTGTAACGATCCAAACTACATATTTTAAAAAGTAGTTGTAAAGCAGCGAACTACTAATTTGTCAGTAGCGAAGTAGCGAAAATGTATCTTTCGCTACGCTACTGACTTTCCTTGCCGTGTGACTTGCCTATCCCTTTCAGCCAAGCCGAAGCGAGTGGCGAAATTGCTGTCTCGCGCGAGATTGATCGCTCGCTCAGCGAACGGAAGCATGATTGTGATTGGCTGATAAGCAATAGCAAGCCATGTGACTTTCAAAAGCACGCGTCAGTCATCTCTTTGTTCTTCAAATCAAGCACAGAACGCACACATTTTTGACCGCAGAAGATGGAGAAACTTCCCACTTTGTTTGAACCGTATCGAGAATTTTTTCATCTCAAAGAAGAAAATGACAATGCATTTATATTCAAATGCAAGTACGGATGCAAAGAGTATTCAGCGAGCAAGACGACAGCATCCAATCTTAGGCTTCATCTCAAGGTTTATTGACTTTTTGAGTTTTCCTATTTTGATTTTCTTACATTGCGAAATGCGTCCGGTTTTATTCTATCGGCATTCACCTGGGATGACAAAAGCTATATTAATTTATTTTCATTTACTGAAAGAATTCCATTTTCTTGTTTGGAGTGCTGAACGGGATATATACATAGCCTATAAAACATAATGGCGGCTTTTCCGTATAAATCGGTTTTAAATTTAGTAGGGGAGTTGTCCGAGTGAATGCCGATCTATTGTCATCTATTACTAGTATTAGAATTATTAGAATGGCTGGGAACACAACAGGTGAATCATCAATCATGCCCTTCGATCACTGTACTTTTTGATACAGAACAGAACACAAAGCTTCGGAATTAATTTATATTATAGAAAAGCCTAGAATAAATGCATGATGTTGGCAATGCCTGGCATACTTCATTTTTTTCTTTTTGCATTTATTTATTTTATTTAGCTTAGTCTTTTTGAACACAATTTTTTAATTTACGTTCTGACATTGTGATAAAACGTTTAGTCCAAGTTGAATATGGGTGGTCTTGGAAGGGGGTAAGTGGGAATAAAAATGATATTTGCTACGCCTTTGTATGTTACAAATTTATGAACAAAACAAAGGGGGGGAAAATCAAAAGAAAAATAATAATAATGATAATAACAATAAATATAATCATAATGATGAAAAAAAATAGGTAGGCCTAAGTATTGATAGCTATGATTATAATAATTTGAAATACTACTATTATAAGATATTGTACATTTAACTATTTTAAGAAAAGGCGCCTGTGTCACTGAACCACATTACGGACTGAGAAATACTTTCATTTCGTTGTTAGGGATAGGCTATTGAATGTGAATTGGAAATAAAATGCTGATTTTTCTGTACAGTATAAAAGTTAAAACAGATTTAGTAGGGGAGTTGTTGTCCCAGCGTCTGTTTAGTCAGGCTGGACTTATTTTAACAAAGATTAGAGCCAGAGTTACTGATTCTAACTTTGAGGCAAAAGTGTTGGTTAAGTACAACTCCAAGAAAGGTTTATAAGGATGTGTCAGTGTTTTCATGAATCATTGAATGATCAATTAACTTCTTTGGCCCATTTATTCTCAACTGCCTATACAACCTTGTGGCTGTATTTATGTTTTATACTAGACATCACTGTCAGTGTATATATAAGCTGCTTTTTTTCTCCTATTTTTGACTTTAAAGTTGATTATTTACTTGATCTTCAAAATACTTATCAGTCCCAGTTGTGATTACAGTTTTTTTTTAAAGTAGCTTGAAAAGTAGTTAGCTACTTTTTTTTTATCATTATCACGTCGGACGCCAAGCTGGACAAGGAGCTTGACAGCAGGCTGGCAAAAGCGAACAGCGCTTTCGGGCGACTTTTCAAGCGGGTGTGGCACAATCAACAGCTGAAAACAGGCACCAAGATCAGCGTGTACAGAGCTGTGGTCCTCACCACCCTGCTGTATGGTTCCGAGTCCTGGGCCCTCTACCGCAGCCAACTACGACTCCTCGAACGCTTCCACCAGCGCTGCCTGCGTACCATCCTGGGCATTCACTGGAGTGACTATGTCACCAACGTCGAGGTCCTTGAACAGGCCGAAACTGTGAGCATCGAGGCTTTGCTGCTGCGGACGCAGCTCCGCTGGGCGGGGCATGTCTCCAGGATGGAGGATCATCGCCTACCAAAGATCACCCTGTTCGGCGAGCTTGCTACTGGACACCGTGACAGAGGGGCACCAAAGAAGAGATACAAAGACTGTCTCAAGAAGTCACTTAGTGCCTGCCAAATCGACCACCACCAGTGGTCTTCGCTTGCTGCGGACCGTGACACCTGGCGCTCCACCATTTACAAGGCAGCTGTCTCCTTTGAGGACTCTCACAGAGCTAGCCTTAAGGACAAGCGGCTCAGGAGAAAAAACAGAGATGCCGCAACTCAGAACCCTGGCCATACCTTCCCCTGCAGCCACTGCGGTCGAACCTGCCTGTCTCGGATTGGCCTCCGCAGCCACGAACAAGCCTGCAGACGTCGTGGGCAACTCCTATAAAATCTTCGTTCGCGAAGTCAAGCCAAGAGAGAGATATATAAGCTGCTTTTTTTCTCCTATTTTTGACTTTAAAGTTGATTATTTACTTGAACTTCAAAATACTTATCAGTCCCAGTTGTGATTACAGTTTTTTTTTTAAAGTAGTTTGAAAAGTAGTTAGCTACTTTTTTTTAAAGTAGCGTAAAATTAGCGAACTACATTTCTTCAAAATGTAATTGTAAAGTAGCGAACTACTATTTTTTACAAATGTAACTGTAGTGTAGCGGACTACTTTTCAAAAGTAGTTTGCCCATCCTTGCTGGTGTGACATACTGAGCAGAAAGATAGAGCATTCACAATGGACAGCAGATATTTACAGAGAACGAACGAGAACGAAATGGCGGTTGAGATCCAGCTTGTACTATAAGCCTACTTAACATCACCAAGAGGCATAGATCTTCAGGAGCCCCAAGGGCTCCTGAGGATCTATGCCTCTTGGAGGTGTTTGGTGCTTAATTTCGTCAGCCCTTTCGTGACGCATTATAGCAAGACTTACTAAGAACATTTATAAACTCATTCAGCCCGACGCAAGTATTTCCCAAATTTTGGAGGCGGCATCTAACGACTATGCCCATGTTGCAGGAGATGGATCGACCATGATAATTCAAGGGTAGTGCCAGATTAGCTTGGCGCCGATAGGCGCCAAGCTAATCTGGCACTACCTTTGAAATATTATTGTCGACCCATCTGCTGCTGTAGTGCGTCAGGGCTGAATGGGTTAAGAAGATATTGCGAACTATTAACCCTTTACTGCCTGGAGTAGGTCGCTTTAACCCTTTTAATCCTGATACGCTGTTGCTTGAAATAAATTTAACTATCATAGTTTAAGAGTGGTGCTAGAATAGATTGGCACCTGAGGCGCCAAGCTATTCTTGCACCATCCTTGAACTAACATCGTGGACCTATCTTGAAATCTGTAATGTAGCCTTCATGGGACAATAAGCACATTTAAAATTAAAAAAAAAAATCGGCCTCAGGATGCGTATCGCTAGCTGTACGGAGCCCGCCATTTGTGATCAGGGCGGTGGCAGCCTAGACAGGTCAGTATGATCAGCGGCCCGGTATGAATAACCGTACAAGTATAGAGCTAGGGCACCGAGACATAGTTAAAGTGGGTTAAATTCCACACGGGTATTTCGCGAGCAGATGTGTGTTGGATGTCATTTTGGACTTTGCCGCTTTGGTCGTAAGGTCCAAAAATCACAGATATGCACACTTGTCGTCATAGAACACTGCTTTCAAAAGGCAGTCTCTCTCTCTCTCTCTCTCAGGCCCATTCAATGGGTCATAGGTTCTGTACCAGTGGCATAGATTGACTCTCATGAGCCGCAGAAGCCCTTTCCAACTGCAAGAGACATAGATCCTCATAGGCCCCTGCGGCTGCAGCCACAGGGGCTAATGAGGATCTATGTCTTTTGCTAGCAGGTGGCAGTGAGCGACCTCATTTTAGAATACTCAGAAAAAGTTATTGGAGTCTGAAGGTACTGGTACATGTTGTCGAAATTCTTCGAGGTCGTCCGCTCCGATAGGACTCGCAGCTGTATGGAAATATGAACCAGCACCTGAGACAACCAAACAGGATCTCAAGAAAAGTGAATGAAGTTTCAGTCCAATGAGCTGACGCATGAAGTTACTTTTCT
Source organism: Semisulcospira habei (assembly GCA_036245525.1). Lineage (NCBI taxonomy): Eukaryota > Metazoa > Mollusca > Gastropoda > Semisulcospiridae > Semisulcospira > Semisulcospira habei. The sequence goes on along the minus strand of BTPG01000003.1, from coordinate 195,883,571 downwards.
GCGAAGGCTTTTATTCGCGACTGGTAGAAGACATGACGGAGGAAGCCACAACAGAACATAATTATAAGTGGCTAACCAGGCGATCACAAAGAAGAGGATAAGCAGTTCTTGGTAGGACGTTGCAGCACAACAAACAGATTTTTAAGTAACTAAGTCAGTATAAACATCGTGCTGGTGTAGTTTGTGTGGCACATTGTGAAGGGAAGCTTTAGAGGCTAGGGCGCGACCATGGACGAAAGACCAAGCTTAGCAGAACCTAGGAGCCAGGCAAATGGTACTGTGCACTACGAGAATACCATTCATGAAAATGATACAATGTATAAAAATGAACTACCTGTTTACGACACGCCTGTTGGTACGGAATTTACACCTGGCGGTAAAAACGAAGGTGAGTAGAACACGTTATGTTCTGTTCTGTTCTGTTACGTTACATTATACTTTTGTTATGTTGTATTTTGATACAATATGTTGTGTTATGGTATCTAATATTATCGGTTATTTTATGTTATCGTATGTTGTGCTGTGTTGTATTCCTTATTTGACACATGCATTGATATATTGTATAACAAGCACATTAATAGTCATTAATTTGCTTGATATACTTTCATTCCCCAAATCCCTTGCGCGCCAAGAAAATGCGATCTTGATGATACTCGCATTTTTCAAAACGGAAACTGGAAATATTTTCATACTGCAACATTAACAAGCTCTTTCGTGTAGTAGTAATGAAATACTTGTTAGTGTGTACAAACGCTGGAGATTTATATCCTGTACACACACATACAAACTGAGAACAGGCGCCAGGAAACGTGCGAGTCGCTGCACTGAATTGCCGAGGTCAGCTGGTATCGACAACTGACCTCAGAAAATAATAAATAAACAAACCTGCTGGCATTTTTCGCAATCTATCTATCTATCTATCTATCTATCTATCTATATATATATTATACTATATATATATATATATATATATATATATATATATATATATATATATATATATATATATATATATATATATATATATATATATATAATATATATATATATATATTATATATATATATATATATATATGGTCTTTGCCATCCATTCATGTGTTTTGTCTGAGCACCGCAATCAGCCGCATAAAGAAATGTTTTGTTTTGGACTAGGTTCATAAATTTTACTGAGCAACATTTTGAATTGATATAGTGTCGACAACCGACAGATGTGAATACTTTAACCGTCTAACGTCTCGGACGTTTTGATTCGGGTCTCGTAATCACATCTACCCGTTATCGGCATTGTATCTTGCAAAATGTTGCCCAGTATAATGTAAGGTAATGTTATGTTATGTTATGCATGTTAGGTTATTTTGTGTTGTGTTGTGTTGTGTTATGTTATGTTATGTTATTTTATGTTATTATGCTTTGTTATTCTATGTTATATTATGTTGTGCTATTTTGTTTTGCTATGTTATGTTATGTTATGTTAATTTTAAGTCATTCAGCCTATTCTAGATGGTCACGGTATATTTTGTGAGGAAGAGACAGCGAAACACTATTATTTAACTCATTCGAGACACACTAATTTAACTCAATCGAGATCTGCTGCCTCCGGATAGGCGGCGTATGCCGCGTATCCGGAGGCGGCACGTGTCGAATGAGTTCACCGTTGACTGCCGCTTTCGGCGAAAACACGTGAGTTTTTTCCCGCCACTTTTCCGCCGAGCGGTTACGTCAGTAGCAGTCAGGGGTTTAACCCCTTCCCTGCCAGCAGACGCACAACTTGTCTCTGAAATCTTTGCCATCCATTCCGTCCACGATCAAAAATCACAACTGTGACCGCCCAAGGAACAATCTGGATACACATAAATAACAACAATAATAATAATACCGGTATTATATAGGCGCTTTTTCTCAATTTTTAGGTGAATCGACTCAAAGCACCGCGAACTGAAACCCAACACGCACAATCACGTGACAGACACGAATTTACTCTGAAGGCAAACACAGTACAAGACAGACGAAGGGTCAGCTCAGCTACTGAAGTTACAGAGATTTTTGATCGCCGTATTTGAAACTTATAAAGTGGCCTGAAACCGGTACCAAAGTGTGGGGGTGAGGGGGGGGGGAGGTTGGGGGGGGGGGGGGTGAGGTTGGGGGGGGGGGGAGAACCGGAGTACTCGGAGAAAGAACCCCCGAGGGTCCGCCCGAATTAACGGTGACACTTACCAGAGGAGAAAAGTCCGTCGCCGGAACTCGTTTTGGCATTTTGGCAGGCGCCTTAACCACTGCGCCACGGACTGCCCCATTGGTCTCAGGAAGAGGAATAGATCATTATGAGCCCCAGCAATTGCGGGGGCCCATGAGGATCTATACCTTTTGCCGCTGGGTGGTGTTTATATTTCTCGATAGACAAGGGGTTAAAGAAAAGATTGAATTAAGAGGAATAATACTACAGGCATTTCGCCTACTTCATAAGTTCCGGAGAAAGACATGGGTTATATAAGAGACCTGATGCATTCTTTTTGAGGATGCAAATGATCGTCTTGTTCTATACCTGCGTATATCTCTGGGGCTGGCGAATGGGTGCCTGATAGGCGGGGGCAGGGGATCTAACTGTTTGTCTGTCCAGCGCTGAGTGATTCCCCTTGGTTTGTGTACAATTCTGCCAGAGCTAGCCTCACCTATCTGGTTTGTGAGAATTTCGCAGGTCAGTTTGGAACTATCCGGAAAAGTGTCTTCAGCTGTCTGAGAAGTTTGAATAAAGTCTTAAAGTCTTCAAAGAAGATAGTTAATGTTTGGGGGCTGAAGCGTAAAAAGTAACTAACTTCTTTGAAGGCAACCCCTGACACTCTATGACAGGATGTGGATCTCACATGATAGTTTAAGGGTGGTACCAGAATAGCTTAACTCATTCTACCCCAACACCGAAATCCCAAAATTTTGCCGTTGTACTCTGAAGACTGCATTGCAGTGCAGGACACAGATTGACCATGATAGTTCAAGGGTGATGCCAGAATAGCTTGGCGCCTATATAGCTAGCGGCTTACCCCCACCGCAACCACCCCACCCCCACCCCCACCCCCACACCTTCCCTTCTGTAGGCTCCTCCTCCCCCCTTTCTATGCACCTCTACCCCCCCTCTCTACCCCTCCCCTTAAATTCACCCCTCCTCGCCCGCCTCTTCCTGACAGGCAAGTTCTATAGCGCTTTTATTTGAGTAAAAAAAATTACCATTCATCTGTCACCTCATGCATGCTGCGAATCACACTATATGAACACCCAATCAGGAAGAGCGATATAAAAAAATTAAGTAAGCAAGAGGCAAAGATATTCGTGAGCCCACGCATATGCGGGGGCTCATGAGGATCGTTGCCTCTTGCAGATGATTGTTGGTTTAATTGTTGCTCCCACGATTCAGACTTTTTTAAGATTCTCATTTATTTCCAGGCTCTGGATATGACAAGCTGCGTACCGACGATGTCGGCGGCGAACCTTCAAAGTACACCACATTCCGCCCTGACCGGAATGGCAGTAAGCGGCTCCCTTTATTCAGTCATTCCTCACGTACTGCATCAGAATGCAGATCGTCCAAGTGACACGCAAGGCCTCTCTCTCTCTCTCTCTCTCTCTCTCTCTCTCTCTCTCTCTCTCTCTCTCTCTCTCTCTCTCTCTCTCTCTCTCTCTCTCTCTCTCTCTCTCTCTCTCAGGACAGTTTGGAAGATAGGCATTGCTATGCCTAAAACTTTTTATCCTGAATAAAAACGTTTCATCATCTCTCTCTCTCTCTCTCTCTCTCTCTCTCTCTCTCTCTCTCTCTCTCTCTCTCTCTCTCTCTCTCTCTCTCTCTCTCTCTCTCTCTCTCTCTCTCTCTCTCTCTCTCTCTCTCTCAATGTTTGTGTTCCTGACCTCAGCATCAGTGACCACTTTCCTACTGTGTGTTCATGGTCAACAAAGCTGCCAGTGCATCGTAAAAACGGGCACACAACTATAACGTATCGCTCATTCAAACAGTTTAATCAGTCTGCTTTTCTAGCAGACCTTGATCAAACACCATTTAATGTCGTTAATAACGAAACTGACCCTGAAAAGGCTCTGGCTGTTTGGTATGGACTCTTTACAAGGGTACTTAACAAACACGCCCCTTTGCGGCAAAAGCGGGTAAAAAACCACACGTTACCGCCTTGGCTAACAGAAGAAATAATCGAAGCTATGAGATTGAGAAATGACTTAAAGAGACACAAGCTATTTAACGAATACAAAAAAACAACGTAACCGTGTCAAGTCTATGGTACGCAGGGCTCAAAAGTCTCTATTTGAACGAATGATTAAAGAAGACAGAGATACTGCCGCACTCTGGCGCGCGGTTAATCTCGTCACCCGAGGTAACAGTAAGAAATCGTCAGCCATTCCTTCTAGTATTACTGCAGACACTTTTACTAAACATTTTCTGTCCGTTGCAGAGTCAATCATACCCTCAACCGGTAACGCGTCTTACACATGCCCGGAGGCCCTGCTTAACTTCTGTAAGCAGAAGACTAAGGATACGCCCCCCTTCTCTATACCGCCTCTAGCTGTGTATGAAGTAGGAAAACTGATCGGGTCACTGAAAGGCAAAAAATCATCGGGACCTGACGAGATCAGCCTTAAAATCCTGAAACTGTCCCTTCCCTATACAGTAGAATCGTTAACGTATATTTATAACTTATGCATCCAACAAAATATGTTTCCATCAGAACTGAAGCAAGCTAAGGTTATCCCATTGCCTAAATCAAAAGATCTGTCTGATGTTAATAACTATAGACCCATTTCAATATTATCCAGCCTTTCCAAACCTCTTGAAAGACACGTGCACAAACACCTTTATCAATATTTGGAGAGTCGCGGTCTTCTGCACGTATTTCAGTCCGGCTTTCGCCCCAAGCATTCTTGCCACACGGCACTGACAAGACTTATTGATACGTGGCTAGCATCCATGAATAACTCCCAAATAACTGGGTCGATCTTTATTGATTTTAAGAAAGCTTTTGACCTTGTAAATCATAACATTCTTTTGTCAAACTTCAAGCATATCGCTGCAATGCAGATGCTGTCTCATTGTTTACTTCATATTTAAGCGGAAGGAAGCAAAGAGTACTGTTAAATGGATCCTACTCCTCGTATGGTCTAGTCAAAAGCGGAGTGCCTCAGGGCTCTGTCCTCGGGCCATTGCTGTTTTGCATATTTATCAATGACCTTCCACTGCATATTAGTTGCCGCGATTTGTGACATGTTTGCTGACGACTGCACGCTACACACTCCTCACAAAAATGTAGCTGCAATTAGCACGCGTCTGCAGGAAAGCCTGCATGAGGTCACCGACTGGTGTCATTCCAACTGCATGTCACTGAATCCTTCTAAAACAGAATGCATGGTTATAACCACACGTCAAAAGCACCAGCTATGCCCGCTCTCTCTTAGTCTGTCTATAAACGGCAGCCCAATTGAGCAAGTATCACACCACCGCCTCTTGGGGGTCACCTTAGATGATCAGCTTAAATGGCAACTGCATATTAACAATGTGTGCAAAAGGGTCTCCAGAAGTCTGTATATGTTGTCAAAATTGAAAACAATTACTGACACAGATACGCGTCTTCTTTTCTACAATGCTCATGTCAAGTCGCACATAGACTATGCATCAACAGTGTGGGATGGTTCTAGTGATGTACATTTGAAGAGGCTAAACTCCCTACATAGGAGAGCTGCTAAGCTTATATTTCCCGATCCCGAACTATCAACTGACGAAAAGCGTAAAACTTTAAAAATGCTCCCTCTATCCCATCACTTTCAGTTCAATAAAGGTGTATTGATGTACAAGCTGTACAAGCAATCATGTCCACTGTACTTGAGTTCCTTTTTCGCAGAACGGACATCTGTAGCTTCTAGACATGGACAACAATTCAAAGTACCCCTGCCGCGTATTGATTTATTCAAAACCAGTTTGTCATTCTCGGGAAGTTCATTCTGGAATTCTATTCCTGCAGAAATCAGAAACGCAAAGACGCTCACCTCATTTAGGGTCAGCCTCTTCAAACACGTAGAATCTCTGAGGTAATCTAATCAATACAGTACAGGGATAAGTTGTGCGTGTGTTCAGGTGTGTGAATGTGCGTGTGTGTGAATATGTGTGTGTGTGTGTGTGTGTGTGTGTGTGTGTGAGAGTGAGTGAGAGAGAGAGAGAGAGAGAGAGAGAGAGAGAGAGAGAGAGAGAGAGAGAGAGAGAGAGAGAGAGAGAGTTTTGTGGGTTTTTTCAGTGGACCATAGTATCTGATTGCCAAGAGTACTTTGAATACTGCATGTACTGTGTACAATGTTTCTGCCTTCATATGTGTGTACGCGATATTTTGGGGCGCGCGCTCACGTATCTTTGTGTGTGTGTGTGTGTGTGTGCGCGTGTGTGTGTGTGTGTGTGTGTGTGTGTGTGTGTGTGTGTGTGTGTGTGTGCGTGCATGCTGTGTGTGTGTGTGTGTGTGTGTGTGTGTGAGAGAGAGAGAGAGAGAGAGAGAGAGAGAGAGAGAGAGAGAGAGAGAGAGAGAGAGAGAGAGCACCTATATATATTTGCCTTTGCTGTATGAATTCTAATGTACTTAATGATTTTCTGTGTAATGCATTACTTTGCATTTTTACTCATTTTCTATTTTTGGGCGTACGCGTTATACGCGTATGTATGTCTGGAGTGCGTGTCCGAGAGCGTGTGTGTGTATGTGTGCGTGTGTGTCTAAGTGCGTGCGTGTGTAAGTTTGTGATTGTGTGTGTGTCAGTGTGCGTGCGTGCGTGCATGCGTAATTGCGGTGTGCATGTGTGTATGTATGTGTGTGTGTGTGTGCGTGCGTGCGTGCATGCATGAGGTATGGTGTGCATGCGTGCGTACCGGAGTGCGTGTGTGTGTGTGTGTGTGTGTGTGTGTGTGTGTGTGTGTGTGTGTGAGAGCGTGCGTGTGCGTGCGTATGTGCGGGCGTGCATGCGTGAGCGAGTGCATGCATGCGTCAGCGTGTGGTATGTGTATGTTTACATGTCTATGTCATTTATGCAGTAGATGTAGCAACGGCAAGTTTGAAAACTGGTCCTGTTACCAATAACTTCTACCGTTGGAAAATAAAGGTTCATTGTTCATTGTTCATTGTTCTCTCTCTCTCTCTCTCTCTCTCTCTCTCTCTCTCTCTCTCTCTCTCTCTCTCTCTCTCTCTCTCTCTCTCTCTCTCTCTCTCTTTCTCTCACTCTCTCAAACTGCGATCTGTTTGCAGATGACATGACCATACACACAGCTGATAAAGATATCGCAACCATTAATAAGGTACTCCAACAAAGTCTTGATGAAATAGCAGGCTGGTGCAGTGATAATCACATGATTATTAGTATTCCAAAGACAAAGAGCATGTTAGTTACTACACGTCAGAAACACCATCATGGCCTACCACCTTTAACACTCTCCTTAGATATCCAGCCTGTCGAACAAGTAACTAGGCTTCGCATTAGGCGTTATAGTGGACAACCAGTTAAGCTGGGAGCCGCATACTGACTCTATATGCAAAACAATCTCCAAAAACCTGTTCCTGTTATCAAAACTACGCCATATAGTTAATACTGATATCCGTAAACGCTTTTTCCATATGCATATCAAAACGCATTGTGACTACAGTTCTACCGTCTGGGATGGATGCAGCGAAGTTCACATGAAAAGGTTAATTCCTTGTATCGTCGGGGCATTAAATGAATACTTCCCGGTCCTACTTCGACTGATGAAAAATTAAAATCTCTCAAGTTACTAACATTGAAAAAACAGTTTGAATTTAATCGCTGTGTTCTACTGCATAAGATCATGCACGGAAAAACCCCACCCTATCTAAAAACTCTTTTTCCCAATAATAATAGGAGAAATAGCTCGATCCACCTTCCAAAAATTAGATTAGACATCTGTAAAACCAGCCTGTCATTTTCAGGTGCTAAAGCGTGGAATATTTTACCTCCACACCTGAAATCAATTTGTAAGATTAGCGTCTTTAAAGATCGCCTCCATGAATATTTACTTCAGAGGTAATAATATGTTCGGCTCCCTTATGCTACTATTCGTATAGTTAGTGACAAGTTTCCTATTACCTAATACTCTTCTGCTGTTGCTACAGATTATGTAATAGTTCGACTGTCTGCATTAACATGTCAGGTTCATACCTGTGTGTGTGTGTGTGTGTGTGTGTGTGTGTGTATAATATATATATATATATATATATATATATATATATATATATATATATATATATATATATATATATATATATATATATATATATATATATATATATATATATATATATATATATATATATTGCCGTTGTACTCTGTACATAATTTCTTCTTTTTAAAAAAAAAAATCAGTTTTATTATTCTTCTTTCTCTCTGAGGGTGGGGGTGGGGGGGGGGGTGGGAATGGGTCTTTTTACTTACACATGTTTTTGTTTTAACTTTTGCTGTATCGTCTGATGTATTTTTATATGTGTAGAGTAGCAGCAGGACAGTTTGGAAATGCCTAAAACTTTTTATCCTGAATAAAAACGTTTCATCATCATCATCATCATCTCTCTCTCTCTCTCTCTCTCTCTCTCTCTCTCTCTCTCTCTCTCTCTCTCTCTCTCTCTCTCTCTCTCTCTCTCTCTCTCTCTCTCTCTCTCTCTCTCTCTCCAATACAGAGAGTGGAAACAGTGCCGTGGGAACCCAATCACCACCGCCCCCACCCCCCCACCCCCCCCCCGCAGCAAGAAATCCACCATGGGTGGACTCTACCACCCATGCCGCCCATGCCACATGGCCTTGTCCCGAGAGAAATCGAGGACATGCTCAAGAACGGATTCAAGAACTTTAGAGCCAAGATGGCCAAACCGCCAGCGCCGAACCAAAGCTACCTCCACCAACGACAGAGACAGAAGAAGAGTACTGACAATTCTACCAGCGCTAGCCTCACCTATCTGGTTTGTGAGAAGAAGATGAAACTTCAGAATTGTCATCAGAGCCGGAATTTTCCCCCTCAACCCCTTCAGTCGTCATTCCAGAACACCTCTCACAGGAGAGGGAGTGGACGGAACAGGAGAAAGAGGTCCGAATCCGATCCATGGACATCAATGACCTCCTACTACTATTAGAAGAAGCAGCGCCTGTCACCCAAGCCGCAGGCGGAGACCCAGGCCACCGAGCCCTCGTCGCCACCAGGTGGCTATTGGAGACAGGCGCATTGGCACCACCCACCCCTCCTCCCCCAATGACAGCCAACAGTGAATGCCAGGCAGTCCCCTCGACGCAAAACGGAGAATGTCAAGCGACAACCGCCACGGCCAACAAAGAAACTTCAGCAGCCCCGACTAAAAAAGAACAAACAGACCGGAACTCCCACAGCCTCCACCAGAGATGCCGGGAGCGACACCCAACAACCACCAGCCAAGGAGACAAAGGAGACCAATACAGAGACTCCCTCAGCGGACACCGACCAGAGCTAACACTCACCACCAACAGACAGCCATACAGCAAACACAGCTACCCCACCGCCAACAAGTCAACAAGTACCACACGCCAGCGCCACCGACCCCCCCCAAAAAAGTACAGAACCCAGCGACGTCCAGCACTGCTCCCCACACCACCACCTCACCTGCGCCTGCCGCCGCACCATCGCCACCCCCCTCAACCATTCCAGCGCCAAACCCCAAGACCCAGGATTCTCTGGCCACCACCGCCCCCACCAAGATTCCCCGCACCCCAAGGCTACCAGCTTCCGTCCCGACGGCCCACTTCACCCCCACCACCAGAAATGCGACGGTCCTACCGGTCACCACCACCACCACTCATAGAAGGCTTCCTCCAGTGGCTGGTCCACCAGCTACCTCCAGCCTGGCGCTACTATGCAACGGTTCCCCGGCCACACCACCCGCCTCCACCACCAACCGCCCGGCCCCGGCAACACCACCAGCCGCAGCGCGACGGAGCGACAGACAGACAGCCAGATGACCCCCCCCCCCCCCAGCCCCCCCCCCCCCCCACCCTGGACGAAATCAGCGAAAGCTGGAAGTCCGTATCCCTATAAAATTAGCACTAACACTAGCGCGATAAACATTTCAGCGCCCAACCACAGCGCCGGGCAAAGGCAAACAAGCCGCCTTAAGAAACAACACGGAAAAGAAATAACAAAGCGATGACAAAAGCTCGTACTCCTTAACACTAGGGAAAACAAAAATCCCAAACCAAAATCCGTAACATCGGAAAAAGCCACAGAGTCTGTCAAGACGAAATGAAACACATAAACTCTACAACAAAAAACGAAGGGAACAGCAAAATAACGAACGGAAGGTAAAACAATGGTCACGTCCCCACCAATAACTATGCACAAATGTCACAACAACTGGGGATCCAAATTATCAAAGCAATGCTCAAACCGAGAGCAAACGACAACATAATTAATCCCCACCGTACGGAGAGGGAAGGAAGAAAACTTAACAAGTACCAGCAACAATGGTCACTGATGACTCGCAGTCACACGGGACCGCGCGGCTGGTAGAAGCGGAAAATCTGCCGCGCGCGAGAACTAGTCTCACGCCCAGTGGGTACGCTGCCCCAAGGCAAACAAGCCGACACGCAATGAAACACAAAAATTCAACAACAAAAACGAGGAAGGAAACAGCAGAGTAAAACAAGACCTAATGTAGCACCCCCAACAACGCAATAAATCGGGAAAAAAAACAGGAAAGAGTGACACTAAAATTATAAATCCACAGAACGGTCACAACAAAAGAAAGGTTTGGTGTTTATCACCAATGTGGTCAGGTTGGTCCGCTGACGAGAACAGTACCTGGCTTGTTGCAAGCAAAAATGTGTTCGAAATACACAAGGGAATGAGTGACAAAACAAAATCTAGACCTGTCATAAAACTTTGTGTATACGGCCAAGCCAGAATAAACAGGCTACCGAACGTGTTGTTGGTGTGCGATGTTTGAGCACCATTTCTTACACACACAGTTAGCAAATGGGTGGAGAAAGAGAAAATATTTGACGTTTACATGTTAACAGCAGTATTAGTCTGATATGGCAAACTGTGAAATCACGCTGATTGGAAGTGAGTGTGTCAAAGCACGTTTAAAATGTGTTTTACATGAAAATGATTTAACGTTTAATGGCAATGAGTTCCAGACAGAAGTAACTCAAAATAAAAGGCTTGACTTGTAGATTTCAATCCGTGGGCGGGGTAAATGAAGCAAGTCATTCCTCGTATGTTGTATTTACAGAGCGGGGTGGAGTCATTGTAAAGACGACGTGTGCTGAACTGGGTTGCCCCGTGTCTAAATGAACCATAACTAGATCTGTTTGTAGCGTTTCGTAACCATCTGTTGATGGTTGTCTTTGAACAGTTGTGGCGCTAGTGGGCGGTAGTGGGTCTTTAATGCGTGGGCAATACATGGGTGCGTGTTATTTGGCAAGGGGCGTACATTCTCGTGAGCCCCTGCACTGACGTAAAGAGTCGATGAAAATCTGAGCTTCTCGATAGGAGGATCTGGTGGAGTGACTTAAATTACTTTTCTGAGCAGCTTCAACACGTCGCGTTAATTTATGTTTACACTATTTGTGTGTAAAATCTGAAAGGTTTTGGCTACTCATCTTTTGCTGATTATCCGATAATTCACTCACTCACTCACTCACTCACTCACTCACTCACTCACTCACTCACTCACTCACTCACTCACTCACTCACTCACTCACTCCACGGATAAGTGATGCAATCGAATGTTTTACTCCCATGTTTAATAGCTGTTTTCTTTGTAAATTTCTAGGACAGAGTGCTGGTTACATCGATATGAACAAAAAGCCAGTTGCTGCTAATGAAAATGCAGAGTACATGCTACTGTCATGTGAGTTTCTTTGTCTCTCTGTGTTTTTGTGTCTGTCTAACTACCTGTCTGTCTCACTGACAGCCTGTCCCCTGTTTTCATCTAGCCGAAGCAGATATAATAGTAACAAACAAACAAACAAACAAACAAACTAGCTATATGCAAATGTTCAAGTATATATGACAAAAATTACGGAATCTAATCTGGGTCAACCGACTTGCTATAAACGGTTGTTTATGCCTTCAATGTGGCATTCAATTACAATATTATGCACGGAGGCTCTCTTAACCACCCACTTAAGAAAGTATTTCGCCAAGTTTCAAGCTTGTGTGTACAGAAATATCGGAGATTCTCTTGTTTACATACACACGCACCAACATACATACATACACATACATACGCACAAACGGCACTTCGCGCCAAATGTACCTTCAGCAGCGAAGTTAGCGTAACTAGACATGACGTAATTTTTATCTTGTTCCTTCAATTGTTAGAGGTTTAGCCTGTCCGCCTGTTAAATTATGGACATGCTATTAAATTCGCCTCACCGCGACCCGTCCTAAAAAGTCCCTTCTATTTACTTAAAAACGTGCACATTTTTTTCACTGCGCTTTTGTTACCTACCGGTATTCTTTCCACTTGCTTCAATTTAAATTGTTTGACTTGTCGTTAAAGTGCTTATACGGCGATGTCGTTTGTCTTTTCCCTGCCCAAAAACCCTTGTAGCGAAAAATGGCGGACTTCTTGTAGGCCTCTTAGTGACTCATCTTGGATGCGAGTTTTGTTATATAAAAGATCACCAAAACGTTTTTAAGTTAAAAAGTTACTTAGTGTTCTTGAAACAACAAGCACACTACTGGAGATGGCAACGTCATAAAATATTTTAAATTACGTCAAAAGTCTATTATGTATAAATGTATATTTCTTTGACGTCAGTCTTCTCTGGCGTGAACGAAGTCGGAAGATTTCTTCTTGATTTCTTTTAGGACAATTGTTAAGGAATGATAACAAATACGTTATTGGTAGCAGGGGCCGCTTTTTGCACGGACCCGTGTAGGCCTTCGGGAGGTCAAAGGAACCATTATACCCCTCAAGCCTTCCGCCTTCGGGGTACAATGGTTCTTTTGACCTCCCGAAGGCCTACAAGGGTCCGTGTAGCAAACCCCTGCTATCAATAACGTATTTGTTATCATTCCTCATTTGTTATCATTATTTTGTTTTCCTCCCTACGTCACACGACCAGTCACGTAAGCGCAAACCGTACCATGTGACTGTGATATAAAAAACCATGTAGCGAAAAATGTCGGACGTTTTGTAGCCCTCTCGATGACGCATCTTGGATGAGAGTTTTGTTCTATAAAAGATCACCAAAACGTTCTAAAGTAAAAAGTTTCATAGTGTTGTTCAAAACAACATGCACTCAGTACTCTGGAGAGGGCAACGTCATAAAATATTTCAAATACGTCATCAGTCTCTATTATGTATAAATGTATATTCCTTTGACGTCAGTCATGTCTGGCGTGATCCAGGTCGGAAGATGTCTTCTTGAGTTTACGAAAATAGTGGAGGAATGAAAACAAATACGTTATTGGTCGGAGGGGTTCGCTGCACAGACCCTTGTAGATCTTCGGGACGTCAAAGGAATCATTGTACTCCTCAGGCCTTCAGCCTTCGGGGTACAATGATTCCTTTGAGCTCCCTCAGGCCTACAAAGGTCTGTGTAGCGAACCGTGTAGCCTTCGGCCTTCGGGGTAAATGTTTCCTTTGATCTCCCTCAGGCCTACAAGGGTCCGTGTAGCGAACCCCTCCGACCAATAACTTATTTTGTTTACCTCCCTACGTCACACGACCAGTCACTTTAGCGCAAACCGTGCCATGTGACCGTGATATAAAAACCCCTGTAGCGAAAAATGGCTTAAGTTTTGTAGCCCTCTCGATGACGTATCTTGGGTGCCAATTTTGTTTTATAAAAGATCGCCAAACGTTCTAAAGTACAAAGTTACTTAGCGTTGTTCAAAACAACAAGCACATTCAGTACTGGAGACGGCAACGTCATGACATATTTTAAATTACGTCATAAGTCTATTATGTATTAATGTATATTCCTTTGACGTCAGTCATGTCTGGCGTGATCCAGGTCACACGATGTCTTCTTGATTTCTTTTACCAAAATAGTGGAGGAATAAAAACAAATACGTTATTGGTCGGAGGGGTTCGCTGCGCGGACCCTTGTAGGCCTTCGGGAGGTCAAAGGAACGATTGTACCCCTCAGGTCTTCGGCCTTCGGGGTACAATGTTTCCTTTGACCTCCCTCAGGCCTACAAGGGTCCGTGCAGTGAACCCCTCCGATCTATAACTTATTTGTGTGTGTGTGTGTGTGTGTGTGTGTGTGTGTGTGTGTGTGTGTGTGTGTGTGTGTGTGTGTAATTATACACACACACACACACACACACACACACACACACACACACACACACACACAAAAAGTTATTGGTCGGAGGGGTTCGCTACACAACGCCTTTGTTGTTATATATATTAACAAAGGCGTCGCCCAAAGCCAAAAAAATGCACTCAATTAGATTAGCTCCAAGGACGTATTTTTACATTCAATTCTGAGAATGCTGTCTAATGCGATGGAATTCCAGGCTGGTAAGCTTGCATTGTGTCATCAGGACATCAGCTGTCCTTTTTGTGACTGCACCGCTCACTAGTTCTATAAAGGAGAGGAGGAATGACAGACCTATCATTTTGAGCCTTCCACTGAACACTAAAAAAAGCAGTAGGGACTACCCCCAGGCGCCCCGCCACCCTCTGGAGAATATCCAGACCTCCCCCCAAATATTCCCAAACAGATCGCCTACGACCGGTTTCGCCCCAAGGGAGGTGGGGTGGGGGCGGGGTGGGGGGTGGAGGGGTGGGGTGGGGTGGGTGGGGGGTGGGGTGGGGGCTCTTCCGGTAGGCATACGGCGTAACCTGAAATTGCAAACACAACACATGTACTAAAAGCCGCCTCCAGAATTTACTGATAGCACCACTAGTACAGCGCGGATTGCATCCCTAAAGCTTTATGAGTTGTTGCAGTGGAAAAAGACAGGCTAATTTTGAAGAGGCAACACCTAGGCAATTTTGTGGAACAATTATTCTTTACTTATAACAAAGGCGTCGCCCAAAGCCAAAAAAATGCACGCAATCAGATTAGCTCCAAGGGAAGTAATTTTCATTCAATTCTGAGAATGCTGTGCTAATGCCATGGAATTCCTGCAACACCTCATAAAGCTTTAGGAATGCAATCCGCGCTGTACTAGTGATGCTACCAGTAAATTCTGGAGGCAGCTTCTAGTACATGCGTTGTGTTTGCAATTTCAGGTTACGCCGATTGCCTACCTGAAGAGACTACCCACCCCCCAACCCCCCACCCCTTTGGGGCGAAACCGGTCGTAGGTGGCAAAAACTGAAATCTACTCAGCAGGTCCAATATCTGTTTGGGAATATTTTCTAGCATCCCCCCTTGGGGGGAGGTCTGGATATTCCCCAGCAGGCGGCGGGGCGCCTGGGGGTAGTCCCTACTGCTTTTTGTAGTAGGTGTTCAGTGGAAGGCTCAAAATGATAGGTCTGTCATTCGTTCTCTCACACTGCCCTCTCCTTTCTAGAACTAGTGAGCGATGCAGTCACAAATAGGACAGCTGATGTCCTCATGACACAATGCAAGCTTACCAGCCTGGAATCCCATGGCATTAGCACAGCATTCTCAGAATTGATTGAAAAATTACGCCCCTTTGAGCTAATCTGATTGAGTGCATTTTTTGGCTTTGGGCGAAGCCTTTGTTAAAAGTAAAGAATAATCAGTTGTACCTCAAAATTGCCTAGGTGTTGCCTTTTCAAAATTAGTCTGTCTTCTTCCACTGCAACACCTCTTAAAGCTTCAGGGATACAATCCGCGCTGTACTAGTGATGCTACCAGTAATTTCTGGAGGCGGCTTCTAGTACACGCGTTATGTTTGCAATTTCAGGTTACGCCGGATGCCTACCTGAAGAGCCCCCCCCCCCCCCCCCCTTGGGGCGAAACCGGTCGTAGGCGGCAAAAACTTAAATCTACTCAGCAGTCCAATATCTGTTTGGGAATATTTTTTAGCATCCCCCCTTGGGGAGGGGGGGGGGGTCTGGATATTCTTCAGCGGGTGGCGGGGCGCATGGGGGTAGTCCCTACTGCTTTATGTAGTAGGTGTTCAGTGGAAGGCTCAAAATGATAGGTCTGTCATTCCTTCTCTCCCACTGCACTCTCCTTTCTAGAACGAGTGAGCGATGCAGTCACAAAAAGGACAGCTGATGTCCTGATGACACAATGCAAGCTTACCAGCCTGGAATCCCATGGCATTAGCACAGCATTCTCAGAATTGACTGAAAAATTATATATATACAAACAACCAAACAACACACACACAACACACACACACACACACACACACACACACACACACACACACACACACACACACACACACACACACACATATATATATATATATATATATATATATATATATATATATATATATATATATATATATATATATATATATATATATATATATATGTATATATGTATATATGTATATATATATATATATATATATATATATATATATATATATGTATATATATGTTGTTTGGTTGTTCCACCGTGAGATGGCCTTGGTCGCCTCCTCGGCGTTAAATCCCAATAAGTAACTAATTGTTTGGTTGTTTAGCATTCATGTGTTTCGTCTGATCACCGCAATCAGCCTAAAAAATGTTTTGTTTTGGACTAGATTCATAAATTATACTGAGCAACATTTTGATTGATATAGTGCCGATAACCGACAGATGTGAATACTTTACCCCGTCTAACTCAGACGTTTTGATTCGGGTCTCGTAATAACATCTGCCCGTTATCGGCACTGCATCATGCAAAATGTTGCTTAGTATAATGTTATGTTATGTTATGTTATGTTATGACTTATGCGTTGTTATGCTTTGCTATGTTATGTTTGTGTTATGCTATGTTATGTTAATTTTAAGTCATTTTATTCTAGATGGTCACGGTATAATCACATCCACACTTTACTTATGTGAAAGCCAAACAAAGTGAAATTCATGATCTGTCTGGACAGGAAACAATGAGCAAAATAATGATCATGTGTATTAGCAGAGCGCATAACTTACACACCCAGCGCTTCACGCGGAGATATTTTGTGAGGAAGAGACAGCGAAACACTAGTTTAACTCATTCGAGATGTGCCGCCTCAGGATACGCGGCTTATGCCGCGTATCCGGAGGCAGCACGTCTCGAATGAGTTAACGGTTGACTGCTGCTTTTGTCGAAAAACACGTTTTTTTTTTTCTCTCCCCCACCACGTTTTCGCCGAGCGGTTACGTCAGTAGCAGTCAAGGGTTTAACCCATTCCATGCCAGCAGACGAACAGCTTGTCACTGAAATCTTTGTCATTCATTTCATCCACGACCAAAAATCACAACCGTCCAAGGAACATGAATGCACATTGGGCTCATGAAGAGGAATAGATCCTCATGAGTCCCCGCAATCTATACCTCTTGCCGCCGGGTGGTGTTCATCTTTTCTCTACAGACAAGGGGTTAAAAAATAAATTGAATTAAGAGAAATAACACTACAGGCATTTAGCAGGATAGTTTGGGACTATCCGGAAAAGTGTCTTCAGCTGTCTGACAAGTTTGAATAAAGTCTTAAAGTCTTCAAAGAAAATAGAATGTTTGGGGGCTGAAGCGTAAAAAGTAACTAACTTCTTTGAAGGCCACCACTGACGCTCTTTGACATGATGGGGGTCTCCCATGATAGTTCAAGGGTGGTACCAGAATAGCTTAAATGCTTTTCAGTGTAAATTATTTCGCTTGTAACAACGTTCAGTTACAACAAGAAGAAATTGTGTGCCGCTTTGCATTTTGCTGTATGTTGTTTACCGTACAGGTAAGTAATCATTCAAGCTAAGCTAGCTAGCGGCTTATCCCCCCCCTACCCCCCCCCCCCCCCACAACTTCCCTTCTGTTTGGCTCCTCCTCCCCCCTTTCTATGCACCTCTACCCCCCCTTTCTACCCCTCCCCTTAAATTCACCCCTCCTCACCCGCCTCTTCCTGACAGCCAAGTTCTACAGCGCTTTCAGTTTGAGTCAAAGAATTGCCATTCATCTGTCGCCTCATGCATGCTGCGACTCACAATATATGAACACCCAATCAGGAAGAGCGATATAAATTTTAAAAAAAATGTGTAAGCAAGAGGCAAAGATACTCTTGAGCCCCAGCATATGCGGGGGCTCATGAGGATCGTTGCCTCTTGCAGATGATTGTTGGTTTAATTGTTGCTCCCATGATTCAGTCCTTTTTTTAAAAAAGATTTTCATTTATTTCCAGGCTCTGGATATAACAAGCTGCATACCGACGATGTCGGCGGCGAGCCTTCAAATTACGCCACATTCCGCCCTGACCGGAAAGATAGTAAGCTCCCTTTATTCAGTCATTCCTCACGGACTGCATCAGAATGCAGATCGTCCAAGGGACAAGCGTAAAAAGTAAAACTAACTTCTTTGAAGGCCACCCCTGACGCTCTATGACAGGATGTGGATCGCCCATGATAGTTCAAGGGTGGTACCAAAATAGCTTAAATGCTAGTGTAAATTATTTCGCTTATAACAACGTTCAGTTACAACATGCAGAAATTGTGTTTCGCTTTGAATTTTGCTGATTCCGTACAGGTAAGTAATCGTTCAAGCTGGGCCCCACCCCTTCACCCCCACACGTTCCCTTCTGGTAGGCTCCTCCCCCCCCCCCCTTTCTATGTACTCTATCCCCCCTCCCTCCCCCTCCTGTTAAATTCACTCCTCTTCATCCGCCTCTTCAGTCCTGACAGGCAAGTTCTACAGCGCTTTTATTTGAGTCAAAGAATTAACATTCATGCTTGCTGCGACTCACATTATATGAACACCCAATCAGGAAGAGCAAAATAAAAAAAATTGTGTAAGCAAGAGGCACAGATCCTCATGAGCCCCCACATATGCGGGGGCTCATGAGGATCGTTGCCTCTTGCAGATGATTTTTGGTTTAATTGTTGCTCCCATGATTCAGTCTTTTTTTGAGATTTTCATTTTTTTCCAGGCTCTGGATATGACAAAATTGTGTAAGCAAGAGGCAAAGATACTCGTGAGCCCCCGCATATGCGGGGGCTCATGAGGATTGTTGCTTCTTGCAGATGATTGTTGGTTTAATTGCATGTTGTTCCCACGATTCAGTCTTTTTTAAGATTCTCATTTATTTCCAGGCTCTGGATATGACAAGCTGCGTACCGACGATGTCGGCGGCGAGCCCTCAAAGTACACCACATTCCGCCCTGACCGGAAAGATAGTAAGCTCCCTTTATTCAGTCATTCCTCACATACTGCATCAGATTGCAGATCGTCAAAGGGATACGCAAAGCCTCTCTCTCTCTCTCTTGAATATTTGAATTAGATCATAAATGCAGTTGAAGAATCTTCCAATGAGCAAATTTACAACTGAAACTATAACGAGTCTCGTATTTAATTGTCTATTTTCATTACCTGACAGTGAGGACCAGTCACTAATTTTGACGACACAGATCTTATTTTAAATTGACAGACGGCCAAAAAGTCATTCAAGGCACCACGACCA
Source organism: Semisulcospira habei (assembly GCA_036245525.1). Lineage (NCBI taxonomy): Eukaryota > Metazoa > Mollusca > Gastropoda > Semisulcospiridae > Semisulcospira > Semisulcospira habei. The sequence continues at coordinate 195,863,991 of BTPG01000003.1, read as the reverse complement.
ACACCCTCTCCACTGCCCTCCCCCCATCCCGGTCCTGGTTGTCACTGAATCACCATTTCAAAGTAAGAGATACTGTTTATCGCGGTTGTAGTTCTATGTACAAGTATTGCGCAGTGTCGCTTTTTTCGGCAGCTAGACTGTTTTCCTTTTAGGTATTTTTTCATGACGCGTCTCATGTTCTGAATTGTCGAGTCCATTAAGAACAATATTCACACTTGATCCGCCGTGAATACATGAAATGCCGAGGAAACAAGTAAAAGCTATCCAACTGCAAGAGACATAGATCCGCATGAGCCCCCGCGACTGCGGGGGCTCATGAGGATCTATGCCTCTTGCTGAGACCAATTTGTATCCATGTTTCTTGGACGGCATTGGCTTTATGGTCGTTGAATGAACCAAGATTTTCAGGAGCAGAAATGCACGTAGAGTGGCAGGGAAAGCGTGAGTGTTATGAAGTACGCGTTCAACCCGACTTATTTCCTTGAAAATCTAAACACTCAATGCGTAAAAGATTATCCGGGCGACGGCGGGCCACTGATGGCCTTCGCACGGCCGTGTGCGGGCCAACGACGGCCCGACGTCAGTCCCTTTACCTTTTGCTTAATGGGCAACGCGCTCGCAACGTTTCAGGTCCTGTGCACTTGGCGGCATTGAAAACGCAATCGAACGAACGAACAAACGAAAAAAGCAAACAAACTGGAGGCGCTGGTGGTTTGACTGAAATTACGTTTCTGAGCAGCTTCAACGGTCACACTTCGCGTTAATTTATGTTTACAATATTTGTGTGTAAAATCTGAAAGGTTTTGGCTACTCATCTTTTGCTGATTATCCGATTACTCAGGCTCTCACTCACTCACTCACTCACTCACTCACTCACTCACTCACTCACTCACTCACTCACTCACTCACTCACTCATTCGATGGATAAGTGATGCAATCGAATGTTTTACTCCCATGTTTAATAGCTGTTTTCTTTGTGAATTTCAAGGACAAAACGCTGGTTACATCGATATGAACAAAAAGCCAGTTGCTGCTTATGAAAATGTAGACTACATGCTACTGTCAGGTGAGTTTATTTGTCTCTCTGTGTTTTTGTGTCTGTCTGTCTGCCTGTCTGTCTCTCTGCCAGTCTGTCTGTCTCCTGTTTTCATCAGTTAGCTGAAGCAAATATAATATTAACAAACAAACAAAAAACAAACAAACAAACAAACAAACAAACAAACCAACCAATAAATACATTAGTACGAAAAGACTAAAAGTTAAAGTGTCCCTCAACCCCAATTTCAATACTGTAACAGTCGATAATATTACCAAAACTGAGTTGAATGGCTTATATAAATGAACTTGAAAAACCGTTAGGTTTCCCGGTATAACAAAATACGTGCACATTTCTTCACTGCGCTTTTGTTACCTACCGGTATTCTTGCCACTTGCTTCAATTTAAATTGTTTGACTTATCGTGAAAGTGCTTTATACGGCGATGTCGTTTTTCTTTTCCCTGCCCAAAGATGAAAGACTGTATTTTCTGGGAAATACATAGAAGACGCGACTCTTTGTAAATAACACAATCCAGACCCAAAAGGTGACTGCCGAGCGCGTAAAATGTAATGAACTAACCAACGGAGAAACAAACACGCATAGAAAGACAGTTACAACACAATTTATTAATATTTCGGGTAAATACCCTTTTTCAAAATAGGCAAACAAACAAATTGAGAGGTCAGTCGCTACTTATCTTTATTTTTCGCAGAAGGAACGTTTCGAGCTCTCTCAGTTCATAGTTTGAACTGCGACACATTAATTTTGTGTAGCACTTGAGTAGTGTGCTTACCGCTTGAGTCATGCCGAAATAAGGTACAATTCTTTTATTCTCCTATCGTCAAAATCCATTTCATCTCTGTGTTTTCCGGTTTTTTTATGATGTAAGGTGCCGGACTGCCCTGATCTAAGCGTTTAGACGAAAGACCTAGGATAGATTGGTGCGCGATACTGCAGATTGGCCAGCTGATTAAAAATTACAGGTACGGCAATAGTTACACAAGACATTGGGCCATGGGGCATTGAACCCCCTGCGATTTTCAGATATTGACCAATCACAGTATCGGAAAATGGAGTGACTGAAAGACAATAAAAAATAATTCAATTTTCCACCCAGGTGCCCAACACAATTGTGACATAGTGCAGTCCAGACCAAAAAGGTGGGTACAGTGCAAATAACCAATAAAAGAAACAGACTTAAAAAAATTGAACTTTAAAAAAGCGTAGAATAACTATAGAATTCAGTAATCTGGTTTGTGTTCATTCTTTCAAAGCGTGTTTCTTTCTTGGTTATTTCTATAAGATATCTAGATAGAAAGATAAGTGGCATAATCTACACTATAATTCTGGATTCATGGCTGGGCCCGGGTAGATTCACATTGGTTACATTTAAACCTAATGCTAGAGAAGTTGACCCCTTCAGCATCAAGTTAGCAATGGGTCTGCCGTGCTCCATTACACACTGTTTGAGGAAAACTTTACTGCATAGATTTAACTATGAGAGTAGAGTTATGCTTGATCTCTTCAGCCTTACGAAGTGATTATATTAAAAAAAAACAAAATTACACGCTGCAACACACCGCAACACTGAATGCATTTTACAAGCGCATAAAAACTAGGCATCAACAATACCAGCAAGCCCACGCGGCTTTTGTGAGGAATGATGTTCATTGCTCGAATGACAATGGCCAGGGTGGGAGCCGGGGTGACACTCGTACAGTGAATGACAGTAGTTTGGACCCTTTTGCTTCTACAGGACCGGTTAGCAGAACGGTGTCTTTGATCCGCTGATGCTCTGAAAAGTAAAGCATATTATGAAATATGTGTGTATGTAGTCTGAGAAGTTATCATTTGAAAAAGTGTGTGATTTTGAGTTTTGACCCCCCCCCCTCCCGCCCCCTCACACCACCCCTTTCCCCCCTCTTTTCCATCCTCTATTTCTCCTTGTAAATTTAATTCAATTAGCCCGACGGCCGTATTTCCCAAATGTTGGAGGTGTCCTCTAATGACTATGCACCAGTTGCTGGAGATGGATCGACCATGATAATTCAAGGGCAGTGCCAGATAAGCTTGGCGCCGACAGGCGCCAAGCTAATCTGGCACTACCCTTGAATTAACATGGTCGACCCATCTCCTGCTGTAGTGCGTCAGGGCTGAATAGGTTAATCGGTAGACGTGTAAAGGTGATACGAATACATGCCAGCCGCCTGCCCCTACCCAATACATGCCAGCCGCCTGCCCCTACCCAATACATGCCAGCCGCCTGCCCCTACCCTCATCATCGGGAAATAACTGATCCGCCCCTGGTGTGTGTATTGTTGTGTTTGTGTGAGAGAGCTGCAATGGAGGGAGGCTGAGCAATGGAAATGCGTGTATTAATCACTCCCTGTATTAATCACTCAGTGATTGCTGATTAGGCACTGGTATAATTATGTCAGAATTCTTTTCCCTTAACCTTAACATGTTGGGCTTGCCCATCCAACTCGTAGTTTGGAAATCCCAACATATCCCTTTTGCATCAGGACTTTTGTTTTAAGATGAATTACCCACACATCTTTTCCAAACTTACTGCTCTGTCTTACCAGATTCCAGTCTCTTTTCTGTTTCATTGTGACATCATGATGACCCTGTGCCAGTTCATGTTGCGATGGTTGTTTGTGCTTTGGGTGTGTTTATGTACTGTTAATTTTTGAATGTGTATTATCATATTTGCATTTTGTGTTGCCGCTGTCTATTGATTTGTGTTTAGCTTGTCTTTTTGATTTGCACTGTACAGCGCTTAGAGCATCTAGTCCATAAGCCAGCCCGGCCTACCGTACCCCCCCCCCCCGCCCCCCCCCCCTAGTACTCAATAAGATAGTTTCCAAGTGTATCTTGGTATGTCCTGAGATGTTTAAGCCATGTTCCCCGAAAATCTTTAGGTACACACCAGAGATTTAGCCGATGGCGCAAGGGTACCCCCATTCACGGTCTTCGCAGATGATAACACGAGCTTGAGAAACATTTTTCTCTAAATAAAGCATAATTCATCCCAGAACCCCAAATCGGGGCAATATTATGTTAAGGCACTCTCTGCGACCTCTGCAACAAAAAAAAAAAAAAAAACAGAACGAAACAATATTGAATCTCTGGCTCACAGTGAAGGTATTTGTGCACCAAGTAAACGGCCATTTTCGCGAAATCGCAAAAAAAAAGACAAAAATAATGTCAGATGCCTTCAGACATTTTCTATAGCACTGGCATTCCATTTTCAGGCTTACATCATTAGAACGGGATGTCATAATTATTATAAACCTGATTTGGTGATGCTGTGATCATTGTGCCACAGTGGTTGATTTTGTATCCGTACCCCCAAGTGGTAAAAATAAACAAAATTAATTAGAAAAAAATTACTAAAGTTATTCCATTTCATTTTGACCTCTCTTTACCTATTACGTTTCAATAATGTGATCATAAAGTGCAAGACAATAAGGAAAGTCGGCATCCTTTACGGTACGTTCGTGGTGAATGATAGCTTTTTCCCGAACTTTGTAACCTTCCTAAAATATTAGCACTGGCAGTCTCCCCTTTTCTTTTCATTTATCACTACAATATCGACTGCAACCCCTTCCCCCCTTTTGGTAGGTTCTCTTTTAGGGTGCATGGAAATTTAACTCTAGGTGGTGGCATGGAATGTATGCCCCTGCAGACACCACAGTAAAATGTGGTTGTCATTGCAGGTAGGCAGAATTTCCTGCCTCCTCCAGTATTGCCGATGGTGTGCTGAAGAGGTCGCCAAGACCAAAACAGCTGTCCACACCGGCTAAATATCAGGACCCCCCTTGGGGGACCTAGATTTAAATTTCCATGCACTGAGTGGCTGGAACAGTGGATATGTGATACGCCCCCCTTCGGGGGGGGGGGGGGGGCTTCCATATGCATTGATTTCAGTCACTTTCTTAGCGCCCCCTCTCTTTCCTATCTTTTTTTATTTGTGCTTTGGCCACAGTAGATCTATGATCACTGGTCGATCATGCACATTTCTCTCCCCTGACAGTGCTATAACCTACTTTACTTTGTAACCATAGCTTTTTCCCATTTAAGCCGAAGTGGGAAACGTACGTTGTTTCCGATGCCCTCAGAAATTCTGTATACAACTGATACGTCGTTTTTAGGTTTTATTGGTTAGGATAGAGAACCACAGTTACTCCCAACCTGATGTTATGATGCTGTGATGCATTTAGGGGCAACAGTGGCTAAATCTGCTGCCCTACCCACATTTTACCAGTACGCAAAGGAACGCAAAATGATCATAACAATTGCTTATGTCATACTCCTCTGTTTAAATATTTTTGTTGCCAGTTTTCTTAACAAAGTATGCCTATTGAGCATGCAAAAGTTGTGAACATTTTATTAATTTCAGTGTGACTCATCAATTTAATTGTAATTTTTTTAGTTAAGGCATGTTTAACAGGGGCTGCCGCTGAAGCTTCTGCATCTGCACATTTAGCAGTCTTGTCAAACTCGGCGAAGGTGTACCACAGGGAGGTGTTGTGTCTGATGCTGTTCTTGGTCTACATTAATGAATCAGTACAGCAGTACCAAGGTTCGTTTCGAACATCCTCCATTGCGGATGACTTTGCAGTGTGAAGTGCAGCAGAACATTAAAGAAATAGCATCCTGCAGAATCCAGGATGCTGCCAATGGTCAGCAGCTGGACTGAAAGATAACCACTCAAACTGAGCTAGACCATCTCTTTCAATCAGATGGAAGAGGTCAACTTGAAACTGGAGACCTTCCAGTACCAAAGACAGACAGGCCAACTTTACTGGCAACAAATAAATTACTGGATTCACGTAGAGGCCTCACATCGAAGCCATGGAAGGTAGAGCTGCGGAAAAAAGAGTCGCTAATGAAGAAACTGGTGGGGACCACATTGGCGCAAATTACAGCATCCTGGCGCAAGCAGACACCAGCTTGGTCAGACAAGTAGTGCGGTACCAAGATACATCGACAACATGAAACACTGCCTGCAAAACCAAAAAAAGCCAGGCTTGACAAGATGCAGAACATGGTTCGTTCTCATGATACAGTGACATTCTTAGAGCCATCTGGAACATACCAATTTAGGAAATGGGAGGACATTGGAGCCACTGGAACGCAGAACAGCACACACGCTGAAGAGATTTACTAAACACAGACAGTACTGAAGACTACAGGAGCAGACCAAGAACCGTCAGAAACGCCCAAGTCTGAACCGCCAACTGAAGGTCCTGCAAAGGGCTAAAACTGACGTCCTGGAACCAAGCTCAAAGATGTGTGAAGAGCTCCCTTCAGACACCTGGACATCTCGAAAGAGCCTTCTAGACAACATAAACGATTTCCAGGATTCTTTGCCAAAGGTCGCGGCACTGCACAAAGCCATCTCGCTGGAGATTATGCACAAGCGCTACCCTCACAGCAGTTGTGCTCACATCTACACAGGCGGAATGAAGGAAGTGGCGTGTGCATCTGTTCGGGCGGTCCATGGCGCAGTGGTTAAGGAGCCTGCCACCAATTCCAAAGGTGAGCGGTTCGATACCGGGTTCCGGCGTTGGACTTTTCTCCTCTGGTAAGTGTCACCGTTAATTCGGCGGACCGTCGGGGGTTCTTTCTCCGGGTACTCCGGTTCTTCCACCCCCCACACTTTGGTACCGGTCTCAGGCCACTTTACAAATTTCAAATACAAGCGATCAAAAATCTCTGTAACTTCAGTAGCTGACTGGCCCTTCGTTTGTCTTGTACTGTGTTTGTCTTAAATGGCGTAAATCCGTGTCTGTTTCGTGAGTGTGTGTGTTGGGTTTCAGGCGCGGCGCTTTGAGTCGATTTCCCCAAAATTGACAAAAAGCGCCTATATAATAACGGTATTATTTATTATTATTATTATTGTGCAGACCGCACTACTACCTCCCTCTCTTTACCAGCTGGCGCAGCAGCTCCAACTATCGTACAGATCTGCAGGTGCTCAACACATCAGCAGAACACTAGTTAGGGTAAGCAGCAGTTTGATCCACTGATCTCCCCACCACGAAGCTTTAAGATAGACTGGATGCCATGTCCACAAAATAGTGCTGCAGTGGATTCCAGTGCATTCTGGAGTAGCTGGGAATGGAGAGGCTGACAGCCTGGCCAAAGCCGGCGCCAGACTACCTCAAGATCACAACCTCCTGTAAAGAAATCATAACACTTCAGCAACAAAGTGATTGGCAACAGAAAAATGGCGGCTGCAGCCCGGGCAGACGACATCAACAAGCTGAACATGGAGAGCCAGGCCACCATCTTTCATCTACGCACTGATCACTCTAGACTCACCTCATGAGACTGGGTCATGCGGAAACAGCCCTATGCGAATATGGCATAGAAAATCAGTCTCTTTAGCACATTCTCCAGACCTGTGCATACAGAGAAGCGGCCCGCTGGCAGTTCTGACCAGAAGACACGCCCCTGTACACCAAACTCTGAAAACCTGCTGTCGAGCCCTTGACTGCTCACTTATTGGCAGCCAGAACAATATCAGATTTAAAGACGGTCATTAAGGAATTGAATTCTGTAATGTTGTAACAAAGTCCCTTTTTGGGGTGTTTGGACCCTCCCCCCCCCCCCAACTGCTTGTTTGATATTCTGGCGAATGGTGAGAGTCTTAACACCTCCCCCCGCCCCCACACCTCCCCGCTTTTCGATTTTTCGGCCCCTAGAAGCAAGGTTAGCGTCGGGGAGGTCTTTTGTATCAAGTTGAAGGTCCCAAACAAAACGTTGGAAACCCCTCCCTCCAACCCCTGAAGTAACTGATCCGCCCCTGCATTGTATACCTAGAGGTCTACAGCGGCCAACCCAAGCGATTCATGGTCGATCCATCTCTTGCAACAGGTGCATAGTCGTTAGATGTCGCCTCCAAAATTGAGAAAATACGTGCGTCAGGCTGAATAAGTTAATATTGAGGGGCACTTTAAATCAACGCACAGTCACTGAAATTCAAGTATACTCGTACAATGAAATTTTTCATGAGATTTGTTCCATTGACTGATTTTAAAAAATCTAATTGTGCGTTCGCTGTTTGCTGTTTTAAGGTGAAAGTGTGAAAACGATTGCTCAAGACAAAAACGTCTTCGTCGAAACTTCATCCTATGAGAAGGCACGTGACCTTGTAGCCAGGAACAAGATCATTGTAATAACAGGGCCGCCGGGCTCAGGAAAGACAGATATTGGTCGAGCGCTGCTACGTCACTATGGCGACCACGGTTATACCCCTCTGATGTTCCGCAGTGCAGAAGATTTTCACATTCATCCTGTGAAGTCCATCATCCTGCTGGACAATGTGTTTGGAAAAGTAAGATACATGTGCTTTTATTGTTGTTGTTTTTGTCCAGACAAAATGGTGACTGGCAAGCGTGTAAAATGTAAAGACATTTTAAAGAAAGAAAGAAATACGCTTAGAAAGGACAAAGACAACAATTATTATTTTTATTTTTTCTGTTAAACCCTTTTTCTGAAACGGAAAAAAATAATTGTGTTGTACTTGACCTATCTCAACGTGTGTGTTTTCTTTGTCGTGAATCTCTATGTATTGTTTTTAATTGGCTGTGAATATCGTGGACACAATGAACCCTCTGAATTTCCAGATTTGAAAGCAGTCATCTGAAGACGATACCTTCATGACAGCTACCAAGTGCGCAAAGATCATCGGGCTGACGTCGACTCGATGGCCTTTTGCGCATTGTTTAGGAGCCGGATGGACTATAGTCGTTCAAAGGTGGTGCGAGAGTAGCATGGCACTAAGAAGGCACCAGACTATTCTGTCATCACCCTTATATTGTCATGGTCGACCCACTTCCTCTGTAATGTATCAGGTTCACTGTGTAAAATAGGACTGCCAAGCGTGTAAAATGCAGAGAATAACCCAGGGAGGAAAGAAACAAGCTTGGGAAAGACAGCTACAACAATTTCCACCTGCACAGACGCTTTCACCTCGTGACATCTCCCCTGTGCCCTTGTGGAGAAGTAGAGCAGACCACAGAGCACATCCTCCAGGACTGTGGGAACCACCAGCTGCTGAGGGAGGAGATATGGCAGAAGCCCGCCACTCTAGAAGAGAAACTGTACGGGCCTGTGGAGGTGCTACAGAAGACCACAGATTTCATTTTGAGAGCCAAACTCCAAGTGTGACGGTGTTCGAGAAGAAGAAGAAGAAGATAGCTACAACACAACTGATTAACCCATTCAGTCCTGACGCACTACAGCAGATGGATCGACCATGATAATTCAAGGGCAGTGCCAGATTAGCTTGGCACCTGTCGGCGCTAAGCTAATCTGGCACTACCCTCTAATTATCATGGTCGATCCATCTCCTGCAACTGGTTCATACTCGTTAGATGACGCCCCCAAAATTTGGCAAATACGTGCGTGGGGTTGAATGAGTTAATATTTTGATTTTCTTTCTCCGAAACAGACAAACAAGAATACAATTCCGCTACTTGTCAGTGCGAAAAGTCAAGTGGCCTTTGCCCCATGCGCAAAAGGCCGTCTGGCCGAAGTCGTGCGCGGACCAACGGCGGCCGACGTCAGCCCGATGGCCTTTTGCGCATTGGGCGGCCACTAAGCTTCTTCGCACCGACAAGACAAGTAGCGATGTACTAATAACTTGAGTTGTAACTCTCTTTTCTAAGCGTGTGTATTTCCTCGCTGGGTTATTTTCTGTAGCAGGGTTGAATTCCATTCAGTTCACAAACTTGAAATATACGCGAGCGATCTTGAAGTGGACTCCAGGAATAATTATGTTTACTCGTCACAAAAACTGTAAAGAAAATCCCATCTAAGAAAGAATCACGCTTAGAAAGGACAAGTATACAACACAATTTATTGAATTCAAAACTGGACTAAAGGACAGAATACAATATGCTACTTGTTTGGTTGCGTGTGTGTGTGTGTGTGTGTGTGTGTGTGTGTGTGTGTGTGTGTGTGTGTGTGTGTGTGTGTGTGTGACGTGTGTGACGTGTAACCAACTGTGTTTATTGCGACATCTAGGCCTACCTGCGTTTCCGTTAAACCCTTCACTGTCGAGAATAAGTGAATTCAAATCCAACCGCAAGAGACATAGATCCTCATGGGCCCCCGCGTACGCGGGGGCCCATGAGGATCTATGTCTCTTGCCTAGATCACTTTGTCTCCATGTTCATTGGGTGGTTGTGGGGATATCTGATGCTGAATAAAGAGAAATTTCAGAAACACAACCTGTGACCACTGGCAGTGAAGGGGAGGGGGGGGGGGGGCGTTTGCACCACTGACGAGAAGTCTGTTCATGTTCGAGGTGTGCGTGTTTGTTATCCAGGCCATTGTGAATCCCCTAACGTACCCTAGCTGGGCAGCAGTACTGGAGACCTTGGATCGGCTGGTTCAGGAGGGAGAAAACCTCTTCATCTTCGTTTTGTATGGTCACATCCTGAAACAGCTCACCAGGTAAACAGCGCCAGCCCTTCGTGGAGAAATTAGAACCTGCAAGAGGTGTAGATTTACATGGGTCATTGGAGTCACAAGCCTAGGTCTCAACAAAATCTACGCCTATTGCGGACTAACATCAACTTGGCCGTTCTTCATCACACCGAGGTCGAGGACAATTTTTGTTGTTTAACCATTCAGCCCGATTTACCACAACATGAGATGATCGATCATGACAAGTCAAGGGTAGTGCCAAATTATCTTGGCGCCTGATGCCGCCAAGCTCATCTGGCACCACCCAGACCAAAAAGGTGACTGCCAAGCATGTAAAATGCAGAGAAAAATTCAACGGAGAAAGAAACACGCTTAAAAAAAGACAGTTACAACACAACTGTGTTGTAACTGTCTTTATTAAGCGTGTCTCTTTCTCCCTTGGGTTCTCATCTGGCACCACCATTGAATTATCATTGTCGATCCATTTCCTGCAACTGGTACAATGTCTTTAGGTGACAACTTCGAATTTGGGAAATGCGGCCGTGAGGCTGAATGGGTTATCTTGTCAGGTAAAGTTTTCGGATAACAATGTACAGCTAGTTCTTGAGGGACGCAGGCTTGCTATCTCATTTACGATGATCTGGATTATTTGCTCTCAGTACCCAATGTGCAAAAGACCATCGGGCCGACGTCGGCCCGCCGATGGCCCGCGCACGGCTGTGCGCGGGCCAAGGGCGGCCGATGTCGGCCCGATGAATTTTTTGCGCATTGGGTATCTGCATTTCTGGATCGAACCAAACGTCTTCAGTGTCTTGTGCAAAATAACTCCTGTTGCAGAATGCCCGATCGGCAAGGTCGCGCATTTGACGACATGGCTGTCGTTGACCTGGGATCAGCAACGCCGCTGACCACACTGCAGAAATCCGAAATGATACGGCGACACTGCGACGCCGTCAAACACAACTCCGCGAGTGATGACGAAATCAGTGATATCGTGGCCGGCGACAGAAGTGGAGCGCTGTTTCCCTGGTGTTGCAGACAGTACGCACAATTCGGTGACGAAAACCCAACAACTAATGACGATTACCTCGGCCCGTACGTCTGGCTGGCTAAAGACCCGTTCCTCTCTCGGGCCTTAGCGTACTTAGCGTTCTTCAACGAAGCGTTGCAAGACCCACAGTCGTCTGAAGCAATCGCGCAACACTTCGCTCTCATCATGTCAGGGCAGGCCCCGGTCTACAAACACAATGAGACGATTGTGGAGAAGCTAAAACAGCTGGGGTTTGACGCTGCCAGTAAAACGTCGTTAGACTTCCACCTTCTGAACGAAATGTACCGAGGATCCTTCTTGGAGGAGGACGGAGGGAGCTTCTCCAGTAGAGACATATACAACGCTTTTGGTTTTGCGTTATGGGAGACTGGTAAAGTGGAACTCTTGCTGAAAGCGGCTGACGTCAGGTTCTTGGTGCAGCACGTGCACATCGAAGCTCAAGAAACAGGGCCGACCTTTATACTGACCCGCAAGTCACCGCGATACTTTGACTTTATCTACCGCCTCATGACAGAAATAACGGGTGTGTTGGTGTGACTTCTCTGGCTAAAAGAATGATTCTAAATCGGTGACATCCGACGTGATGTCAGACAGATAAAAGCGAGCTGATTGTGAAATACTGCCAAAAAAGAAAATTCCAACAGAGAAAGAAACACGCTTAGAAAGAACAGTGTACAAGCCAGTTGCCTTGTGCTTGTCCTTTTTTTTAACTCCTTTGCTGCCAACGGACGCAGATTGTGTTTTCGAAATATTTGACAATTCAGCGTCAAAGATCCCTATGGCCGTCCAAGGAACATAGATACAAAGTGGGATCAGCAAGAGGAATAGATACTCATGAACCCCCGCAACTACTGGGGCTCACGAGGATCTGTGCCTCTTTGCAGATGGTTCGTGTTTCCTTTTTCTCGCCAGTGAAGGGGTTAAACGTGTGGGTTTTATTTCCTTTGTTAGGAATTTCTTTGAATTCTGCACGCATGGCAGTCACGTTTTTATTTCCGGATTTTTAAAGGCTGCCCGGTCTTACATTACCGTTGTGATGAACTACGTCACCTTGGGGTGCTCATCTACGGCGTAACCAGAAATACGTCGTTACTCGCATTAACCCATTCAGCCCTGGCGCACTACAGCAGGAGACGGATCGACCATGATAATTCAAGGGTTGTGCCAGATTAGCTTGGCGCCTGTCGGCACCAAGCTAATCTGGCACTGCCCTTGAATTATCATGGTCGATCCATCTCCTGCAGCAGGTGCATAGTCGTTAGATGACGCCTCCAAAATTTGGGAAATACTTGCGTGGGGTTGAATGAGTTAACTCATTCGAGAAGTGCCGCATCCGGATACGAGACAAAGCCGCGTATGCGAATGCATCTCGTCTCACATGTGTTAATGTTAGACGCAAACTGTAGTATATATAACCAGGGATCCTATATATGATCCCTATTATAACCGCAGATGATTATATAAATAACTGAATTTGTTTCTAAACGTGTGACTGGGGACTTTCGTAATACAGTTTACTCCGCTTATAACAAGGTCAGGTATAACAAACGTCGGATATAACAACACTTTTTCAGTCGTCCCGACAGCACTCTTTCTATGAAGAGTAAACTCCGGATTAAGAAATCGCCAGTGGACCCACTATCTGTGTTGTTGTATCTGAAGTTTGTGATAAGCGAAGAAATTTACATAGAGAGTGCTGTCGGGACGTCTGAACAAGTGTTGATATATATCCGACTTTTGTTACATGCGACCGTGTTATAGGAGTAGTACCAAAGACAGTACATTATAAGACAAATCACTCGCCCCGAGAGTGCGAGGACGCGTTTTGCGAGTTTTCTCCCTTGTAATCGTGTTGAATCATGGCTGACCGAACGAGGCAAGGGTCTGACTTTCGCAGCGCAATTTTTTGTTCGAACGCCCGCTACAAGCGAAGTTGTACCGGCATATCATTTTTCCTTTTTCCGAAGGAGGAAACAAGGTAAGCTGATTACTCTGCGGTCTTATCTTTGCATACATGCATAAACTTACGACCGTATAATAATTTCATGGCGCAAAGGATGTCTATCTCGAAAATTTTCGATTCTAAATTAGAGTGATCAGGGCGATACTCAGGCATAGGTCCCTCGTGTTATATGTATCTTTGGGTTTAAATCTGGGAGAGTGGAAAACTGATCCAACTGCAAACAGACCCTAGCCCCTCTCCACGCCGTGAATACTCCGAGAAATGTTAGTGGAAAAGAAGTCTAACGACCATTTAGATCCAAAGTAATTATAAGTTTATATTGATGTTGTTTGCAAATGTAAAAGAGGGCCATATGTACAAAGACCAGTTTTCCTGTCCATTTTTATCCACATAATGTTGGACTAACTCAAGTTAGATCTAGTCATTTGTGCCACATGTGCTTAAATTGGGCGAGGAAAAGTGTTCTTTCGGCTACACGGGCCTTTCCCTTTTGTTCAAGTCAATACGATAGGGAGAAGCCTGTGTAAGTTTCACGTTCTTAATTGAGTTGTTTTAAGACTGATGTTCCGATCAAAAAGAGTGTTTAGCTGGTGGTGTGTTTGTACTTGTATTTCAGTCTTTGTTATTCTCCCAACAGATGTCAGAAATGGGTGCAGAATACGCGCAGGGAAGATCTGTTGGGACTGTCACCTGCTGAGCTGCGTTCACGTTCCTGCAGGCTGTGCAGTGCTCATTTTGAAAACAGCCAGTTCACGTGTGCCACGCAGAGGCGCAGGCTGCTGTGGAATGCTGTGCCGACTTTGTTTTCGGTGCCCAACCCACCCCCACAACTAACAACAAAAAGACAGCCACCCAGGCAGAGGGATACTGCTACAGATTCCGAAGCACCGCCTCACAAGCATGCACGCATGTCACTGCAACCAGGTACTTTCAATCAATAAATAAATATGAATCTGATTTAGAATTTGTAAACTGAATTTTTTAATTAAAAAAAATTATCCAAAAAAATGACAGCACAAAAGATCAGTTGTGTGCATTGTTTCACAACTGTGATCATAAAATCTGTTGACTATTAAAATCAGACAAGCCGCCGCAGATTTTAAATTTGGATGATTTTTCGATGGCCTTTTTGTGTGTGTTCGTGCCTGCATGTGTGTGTGTGAAAATACAATTCTTGTCAGTCAGATGAAATGTGAATTGATTTTTTGATCTGAGTAAATATGCTGTGGATTATTATGATATCATTAATGATTTAATGCATGGTTGCTTGTGTGTGTGTGCAGATGAGTCCAGTGGAGAAACTGATGTGGGGGGAACTGCAGCAACAGGTGGTGGTCAGGACAGCGATTCACCAAGAAAGCAGGCTTTGAAGAAAAGTCTCAAAACTGTGCGCAACAGATTGTACCGCCTGCAGAAGAAATGTAAGTTACGGCAGAAAGACGGCAAACAAGAAAAGATAAAGACATTAACACTCAAAGAGAAGAAGGATGCAGCAGTGAAGAGCTTGGCCCATTTTTTGCCTGATTCGTGTGTTCAGTTTATTTCAGCACAGTTGCGTGAAATACACAAAAAGAAACAAGGCCGGAGATGGACGGAGACAGACAAAACAACAGCTCTATCTTTGTTTCATGCAAGCCCCAAGGCATATCGTATGCTTGCAAAAATCTTTGTCTTCTCGTCAGTTTCAACTCTACGGAAAATTATGCAAAAGGTTTCGGTCAGCCCCGGCTTTAATGCCAAGATTCTGAAAACACTTCAGATTAAAGTGTCTGCACTGCCGCCAAAGTCAGATCTGTGTGCAATAGTACTAGATGAAATGACAATAAAAGAACAAGTCACCTACAACACAAAACGAGATCAAATAGAACGGGTAGAGGATTTTGGGGAGGATGAGAGGACAAAGCTTGTGGCAAACCATGCGACTGTCTTCGTTGTAAGGGGTTTAGTTTCCCACTGGAAGCAGCTGATAGGTTATTTTTTGTCCAGTGGACCTATTGACAGCCAAAGGCTGCATTCTCTGCTCTTGAAGTGCATTGACAAAGTTGAAGCAGCAGGCATGAAAGTAAATGTCGTGATATGTGACCGAGGCTCAAACAACCGCAAAACCTTTGAGAAATTATGCAAGGTTAGCGAGACCGAACCATTTTTCGTCCACAACGAGAAGAAAATACATCTGCTGTATGACCCTCCACATTTGTTGAAAAATCTGCGCAATAACTTCCAAAAATCAGGATTCATTGTAAATGAAACAAAGATAAACTGGCAGTATGTGGAAATGTTCTACCAATTTGACAAACAAAACGCGGTGCGGATGGCACCAACACTCACTGATAAACATCTAAATCTACCTGCTTTCTCTCAACTGAGCGTCAGATTGGCTGCTCAGGTGTTGTCGCACTCCGTTGCTGCAGGAGTGTCCACTCTGGTACAGTTGAAAGTATTACCTGAGGATGCAAAAGAGACGGCTCTCTTCATAGAACAGATTGACCAGCTGTTTAACACCTTTAATAGTCGTATTCTGACTTCAGAGAAAACAATGGGCCATGGCATGACCCAATCGTCCTGTCACAAGGAATTTCTACTTGTGACTCTTGATTGGCTAGAAAAAGTTAAAACTCCCTCTGCACGTTCACTACCCTGTTTGATGGGATGGAGAATGGCCATTCGTACATTGCTGGCACTGTACGAAGAGCTACACACAAAGGAAAAAGTAGCCTTTTTGTTAACAGACAGGCTCAATCAGGATTGTCTGGAAAACTTATTTTCCAGCATTCGGGGAAACGGAGGGCATGTAGACAATCCAAATGCGGAACAATTTCGTCAGTTTTTTTGCCGGGTCATGGTTGATAAGCTTTTCCTTCACAGTTCTGGTAGCAATTGTTGTGAAGATAATGACACATTTTTGTTGACCTTGACATCAGTGAGTGGTGAGAGACATGTAAATTGTGACTCAAGTACTGGTGACACTGACAGACAGAAAGACTGTGACATTGACTCTGGTGACACTGACAGACGGGAAAATATGTGACACGGTCTCCGGTGACACTGACAGACGGGAAAACTGGGACACGGACATAGACCTCTTACAGTCAAAGCCTCCTGCGTATTACCATATGCTACATGACAGGAATGAACTAGATGACTCTGAGCCACAAGTAGTTGAACAAGCTGATGAGCTGTTACAATTTCAGCAAGTTAACAATGATTATTTCCTGGGTGAGCAGAATGACACTGTTTTTTTTTTTTGATGAATTTGGCAACCCCCGAACCCCCACCAAAAATCCGCTGTTGTAGAAAGCGCAAGAAAATGTTCTTGTATACATATTGGGCTATATTGTGAGGAAGCTCACAGTCAAAGCATGCACACAGTGCAAGGAATTGTTATCAGGTTCTCTCACAGGATCTGAATCTGAACTGTTACTTGTCAACAAACAGTATGATGACCTCAGAGACTCCGGGCGAGGACTTGTCATTCCAAGCAATCAGGTCAGAAAAATAGTGAAAGATCTGGAGGCAGCTTATATCAGAAACATCGATATCTTGCTTCTTAAAAACAAAGTAAACGTTCATCTATCTCAGCTGCTGCATAAACAGATAAATGAATGTGACCTTGTCTGTCCAGATGGTATATGTGATCTGAAAGGAAATGTGGTTCGCCTCTTCATCAACGTTCGGCTAAACCACACATTGAAAGACAGCAGTGCGTCCTTCTCAGACAAGTCTCAGAAAAGAAATCGTAAGATTATGAAACTGAGCTATGTCTAGCCATAAACAATGATTGACAGGCATTGACGCCTTGGAGACGGAAAGTAGCCAGTGCTGTTGTTTTGTCTTTCTTCGTGCATGAACACATTATGTAATACATAGATATTCATGTGACGTGTTCCATTGACACTGATATTCGTGCCAATTTCACTTTATGACATATCCAATACTAATACCAAGAATGCTACAGTAACATAATACGAAATGCACGTATATGTTTCATGTAAAAATCCCGAATCAGAGCCTAGTCATATTCTTTATATTGCTCCTCAAACATATAGTTCTTGACTCTGTGTGTGCGTGTGGTAGGGGAGGAGGGAGTTGTTGGAGAACATAATTCTGATCGGTGATGATATGTTTATCTGTTTACTTGGTAAAGACTTTTAGATCTAAAGGCTTCGTGCACATGATGAGGGAGTAGCGCGGGTGGGCATGTGACTGATGGCATTGTCTGTTGTTCGTATTATGATACTTCAGCCTAATGCGTAACTATATTCATGTTGACCTGCTATTTTGTGTATCATGAATAATTTTGTCATAAATTTACATGCGTTGGTTGGAGGGATGAATGGTAGGGGAGAAAGAACAGATAATCAGTGATCATTTCTTATTATTAATCTCTTTGTGCATACAACGTCAGGTGCTGTTTACAGTTTCTAACGGGTGTATGCATAAGGTGGCCTGTGTATAATCACTATTTGGTTTTCTTAATAATATCTGCTGCAAGTTGAACGTGTATTAATAAACTGCTCTTGTGAGATTGTTCAAAACAACTGATGTTTTCTGTAAATTATTTCTTATTTAGTTCTGTGCTGGTGGTATGTTTGTATGTGTGTTCGTTTGTGTGCATGTGTGTTTGTTTGCGTGCACATGTGTGTGTGTGTGTGTGCGTGTGCGTGCGTGTGTGTGTATATGTACTAGACATCAACTCACACTCACGGCAACAATGAAATGCCTGATTTATTTTATTTTTCTATTACACTTTCCATGGTAATTACCACTTTCCCGAAAAAATCTTTCGATTAGGAATAGAAAAAAATATCTTATAAGCAAAGCTCATGTGATTTTAAAACAGTTTTCCGCAGTGCACACACACAAAGCACCTGATACCCTTAAAAAAGCCTCGCGTCAGAGCTCGAGTCCATTACCAGATAGTGATAGACGTACGGCCACAACACGATTACACCATGGGACGCAACTGCTACCCTGACCTCGCTTTTGTTTAGTAAACCTTATGAAGGAGTGATCTGTCTTATAATGTACTGTCTTTGGTAGTACTGTAAATTATTTCGCTTATAACAAACATCGGATATAACAATACAAAAGTGGGTCCCCAGGCTGTTTGTTATATCCGGAGTTTACTGTACTCTGTACTCGAGTTTGAGGGGGATGGGAAGTGCCAGTTTTGTTCTTGTAAAGTTTCTTTTTTGTTTCTAATTCACGTATGTCAATATTAGCATAGATGTCTGTATTAGTATAGTTATTATTATTAGCATAGCTGTGAGTATTAGTATAGTTTTTAATTCTGCGTGCATAGGTGTCTGTGTGCCTGGGTGTATGTGTGTGCGTATATCCGTTTATTACTTCACTTGATCTATTTATACGGTCCCGTCCAAACTGGAATTGCCTATTCGTGTGATAATGTGTTTTTTTTTTTTACTTTACTGTACATTAATTGGATTCATTTAATTTCATTTCCTTTCATTTCATTTAAAATAGGCGGGAACTTGGTAGAAATCAGCCAGCATCCAGCTCTGCACCACGCCTCTGTTCTCGCGGATCTGGAGCGCTTTCTGCAAGGCCGGGGCCTGCTGGAGACCGCGTTGTCCACCGAGGACAGCCACTACGGCATGACCCTGCTCTACTGGTCAGCATGGACCGCGCCCAGCCAGCTCACCCAGTGGTGTCTGCGGACGCGGGGAACGGAAGCTGGCCAGAGCAGACCAGAGTGGGGAGACAGCCGGAGAGGGAGACAAGCTGACTCGACACATCCTGACAGTGGCGGGCTTGAAGTAGCTGGAACAAGCGTAAGAAAAACGGAAGATCAGAGAAAGTGAAGGGCGGGCAAGCAGAGCAGTCGAAGTGACTTTCACGCCAGATCGACCCGGATCACTTTGGCGTACGCCAAAGTGGCTCAGGGTCGATCTGGCGTGAAAATAATTTTAGCCAAAGTGACTCCGGGTCGATCTGGCGTGAGAATCATTTTAGCCAAAGGGACTCATTGTTGATCTAGTGCGAGTAATTTTAGCCAAATTGACTAAGGGTCGATCTGTCGTGAGAGTAATTTTAGCATAAGTGACCCCTTGTCGTTCTGGTGTGAGAGTAATTTTAGCCAAAGGGACTCCTTGTCGATCTGGTGTGAGTAATTTTAGCCAAATTGACTTAGGGTTAATCTGTCGTGAGAGTACTTGTAGCATAAGTGACTCTTTGTCGATCTGGCGTGAGAGCAATTTTAGTCAAAGTGACTTAAGTCGATCTGGCGTTAGAATAATTTTAGCCAAAGTGACTCCAGATCGATCAGGCGTGAGAGTAATTTTAGTAAAAGTGACTACGGGTCGATCTGGCGTGAGAGTAATTTTAGCGTGTTGCCAAAGTGAGCCCGGTTCGATCTGACTTGAGTGTGATTTTGGCGTTTTCGCTTCTCTCACTCAAAATTGTCTCGCGGAAAGTGACTCCTTGCTAATTTGGCGTATGCCAGTTATCCAGAGTCTATCTACTGTATTGAACCGTGTCGTGTCGTGTCGTGTCGTGTCGTAGCGTGTCGTGTTTCGTCATTTTGTGTGCGTCGTGTAGTGTGCGTCGCATTGCATTGTATCTAGAGTGTGGGTAATTTTGATTTGGTACCCACCTCACGCTCCCCCCCCCCCCTTCCACCCGGGTCTGCCCTGGGGGACATGGGTGGGGTTAACTACTTTTTAGTTCCCAGGGTCACCCTTGTCAGCGTCACTGAGTGGGTTTTCCCTTTTATTCTGGGGCATGTGTTTCTGTCTACCCTTGGTCCATTCACCTGTATTTTCCTTTTTTAAACTCTCTCTACTGTCTGCGCTTCCTGTAGCTCTTGATATTGGATGTGTGTTGCTAACTGGTCTTGGCTTTATATTGGCCCCATGTCGTAGGTTTATTTAACGTATTGGACCGGCTGGCGACATACATTCAATATTCTGTTTAGTTGTTTATTTCACAAGCAGTGCAGGCACGTCCTGAGAAAGTCTTCTTGCTCTCGGGGCGTTAAGCAATGTAGAATGTATTCACGCTCCCTAATCTAGCGCACACCGAGGTGATCCCATGCTGATCTTGCATAGGGCAGAGGGACCTGGGATTAATCGATGACATGAAAGTCGCTTCCAATGCGCAAAAGGCCATCGGGCCAACGTCGGCCGCGGTTGGCCCGCGCACGGCTGTGCCCGATGACCTTTTGCACATTGGGTTGGTGCGTCACTCCGCCCAATCAAAATTGCCGCACAAAGTGACCCCGGGGTCGATCTGACGTATAAGATGTGCTACGCAGGAAAAGGCAGTTTCAAAAAGCACGTTTTCGTTGCAGACTCCGTTGTACTTCGAGCTGGAGGCACCAGAGCAAGACGGACCAGATAGCCCGAAAATGCCACAGCAAGACAGAACAGATCTGTCCATGATGCCAGAGCCCGAGCAGACCACGCCAAAGACGACAGTGCCCAGAAAGTCAGCGCTAACAACGCATGAAAAACCGACGTCGGAATCCCTTGCCAAAGGATCCAGGGAACCGTCAGCACGGGCCACAGAGACTCCTTACCTGCTGGCTGGTCCGCTGACGGACGTTCACGCCGACATGCTGAGGCGTACCTTTCTTGCATGCTGCCTGCTGGGGGAGAAGGTACTACAAGAACATAACTTAACCCATTAAACCCCAAGGCCGCAGTTACCAAACTAGGGAGGTGTTACATAACGACTATGTACCAGTTGCAGGTGATGAACCGACTTAGCCCCGACGCAAGGCAGCAGGAGATGGATCGAGCATGCTAATTGAAGGGTAGTGCCAGATTAGCTTGGCGCCATCAGGCGCCAAGCTAATCTGACACTACCCTTGAATAATCATGTTCGACCCAGAACCTGCAACTTGTGCATAGTCGTCAGGTGTGACACCGCCACAATTTGAGAAATGCGGCCGTGGGGTTAAATGGGTTATTGGTTACATGGATGAGCATGTGGTTTGAAGACAGAATGCATGTGGATGACCGGAAGAATGAGTGGATGGTTGAATGCACGGTGGGAAGCATGGATGAGTGGTTTGGTCGATGAGCGAAAGCATAGACGAATGGTTTGGATAGATGATTGAAGTATAAATCCATGGATGCATGGCACAACCGTGCGCGGGCACACATCGGCCCCAGTTTTTTTTTTTCTTTCTGACTAAACCATATACTCACATGCAGTATCTCGATATATACACTAAGGTTGACATATGGCCTGACCTTTTGGCGTTGTGCGTGACACGTAGTCGTTATCTTAACCAGGTGCACATACCGCGAGTGGCGGACATACTGGAGATGCTTTGTCAGGACGCCAAGGCTCTGGATGAACACGTGGCCCCTGTCCTGCTGCCCGTTCCGCCACAAGAACACGTGCTGACGGCCGCCTGCAGGTCGGACAGTATTAGTCAGTCAATTCCTGGCAGCAATTGTATATATTTATAATAGTCTGCAAACTGTTTTGAACCTCTGGTGTGCCATCTATATAAGGCAATTCAATCCAATCCAATGCCCATTAATCCGTTCAGTGCCGAGAAAATTTGAGCACCAGCCAGCAGCAAGAGGTATAGATCCTCATAATATAATAAATAATAATACTGTTATTATATAGGCGCTTTTTCTCAATTTTGGGGAAATCGACTCAAAGCGCCGCGCCTGAAACCCTCACACACTCACGAAACAGACACTGATTTTACGCCATTTAAGACAAACACAGTACAAGACAAACGAAGGGCCAGTCAGCTACTGAAGTTACAGAGATTTTTGATCGCTTGTATTTGAAATTTGTAAAGTGGCCTGAGACCAGTACCAAAGTGTGGGGGGTGGGGGTGGGGGGGGGGGGTGGAAGAACCGGAGTACCCGGAGAAAGAACCCCCGACGGTCCGCCCGAATTAACGGTGACACTTACCCAGAGGAGAAAAGTCCAACGCCGAAACCCGGTATCGAACCGCGCACCTTTGGCATTGGTGGCAGGCGCCTTAACCACTGCGCCACGGACCGCCCCAGTTGCGGGGGCTCATGAGGATCTATGCCTCTTGCTGACAGCCATGTTTTCTGGGGCAGCTAGGGAGTTTTGGTGTTGAATTAACGAAGATTGCAGAGACACAGTCCGCGTCAGCGCGCACTGAACTGGTGAAATATTTTGCTTTGCGCACAGTTTAAAACTCCGTGAAAACGCGTCATGCTCGTGGCGCAGAAGGCAAGAAAAATAAAGTGGTCCAAATAGACAGGTGCACTCTCACGATAAGTCTTAAAGTTTAGAAAGTGTCACACGTCATTAAAGACCATCGGCTACAGCCAGCTAAATGGTGGTCTTTAGTGACGTATGACAGGCGTTATGAGCTTGGCCACTCAAAATAGGTTATGTTGTAGCCGTGTATTCTCTGTCTGCGCTATCTTGGACTGTTTGTATACTTCCACCCATCTACGTGAGGAAATGGATCGACCAGGTATCTGTGTCTAAACCCCTTCGCTACCATAGATTGCGCGTCTGGAAAAGAAAAAAAAAAAAACAAAAACAAAAAACAAACACCCCGCTGCCCACTGACCGAAATTCGCGTGCAAAACACAGATGTGAGTGGGATCAAAAACAGACGGGAGGAACACAGGACTAACAAGAGACATAAATCCTCATGAGCCCCCCGTGACAGCGGGGGCTCACGAGGGTTTATGTCTCTTGCAGATGAGTAGCGTTCGCCTTGCTACACACTGACTGAGGTTCGCGTGAAAAACACAGATCTATGTGAACGGGACCAAAATTGTACGTCAAAGAACAATGGACTAACAAGAGACATAAATCCTCATGAGCCCCCCGCGAAAGCGGGGGTTCATGAGGGTTTATGTCTCTTGCAGCTGGGCAGCGTTCGCCTTGCCCCGGCAGTTAAGGGATTAGCCCACTGACCATCAATAGCGCTATTTCGTCGAAATGATTCCTGAAGGAACTCACAATAAAATCACACCCGACAAGATACAGCCATTGATGAATTGACCATGATAGCTCAGTAGTAAAGTGGGGTGCCCGATCCCTTCCCATGGGGTCCAACGATTCAGGCGCTATACTTGTGAACTTTACGCGTCTGATTCTTCTCAGCCTTTTTTATTTTTTTTAATTAATTTTTTAAAATTTAATTAAATTATTATTATTATTTTTTTTAAATGTTAACACCAGGGACAGGTGTAGTCAGGTGCGAGAGAGCACCCTTGGTTTTTACCTCGGTCTGTCCGCTGCGTCACCGGGAGACACGTCCACGTCACACGTGTCCATACCGACCTCGATCATCACTGTGGAGAGAACGCCGGACAGAGAAGGCGTGTGGGTGAAGCCAAACACAGAGTAGGTTCTACTTTTCCCTCACTGTAACACTTATTTTCGCGACAAAGCAGAAAGACGAGTCACTGGCACTGCCACTGTTGTCGGGCACCGGCTAAGCCCTTCGCTGTCGAGAAAAAAAAAGTGAACACGACCTAGCTGCAAGAGACATAGAGCCTCATGAGACCCCGCGACAGCGGGGGCTCATCAGGATCTATGTCTCTTTCTAAGACTAATTTGTATCCATATTGCTCCAACGGTGTTGGCTTTTGGTCGTTGAATAAAGAGAGATTTCAGAAACAAAACACACGTACAGGGGCAGGGAAAGGGATAAAGGGGGGTGGGGAGGAGGAGGAATAACCTGAAAATCAGTAATGTGCAATTGGCGTTTTTTCGTTATTAGCGATTGTATTTGTATATCCTTATGATCCATAAAACACAGTTTGTCGTGATATCTGAAAGCCCAAAACAAGGTCCTCATCATTGAAAAGGTCCTGGTTATTTCGTGAAACGTGAAAAGCTTGTTGCCACATGTGTAAATTCCACTAAGAAACTCTATTGTCAATACCCCCCCCCCCCACCTACTCCCCGTCCCCCTCGCAACTACCTTCAGCTTTAGGAAATAATTGTTCTGCTTACAGGAGCTGTGGCCGTTGGTACACCCTGATCCGCTTGCTGTCCATGTGTAACGTGAATGAACCCAATCGTATCGGCTACACCCTGTTACACAACGCAGCTTTCAACGGGGAGCTGAGCGTCGTGTGGTTCCTCGCGGTCAACGGAGCCACCCTCTCGGCCACCAGTTGTGATGGCAACACGCCTCTCACCAAGGCCATCGACAGAAATCAGGTCAAGGTTGCGACCTTCCTTCTACTGCATGCCTGTCAGGGCAGGAAGCCGAATATTCAAGGTCAGTAATGACAAAGGAACATTTCCATGATCTGATCAGCCCTGACAAAGCACAAGATATGGTTCAACGGTGAAAGGTTCAAGGGTCGTGCCAGAATAACTTGTAGCTTAGTTATTTTGGCACCATCAGTCCTTGGATAATACAATACAATAATACTTTATGTAACCCCAAGGCCGCAGTTACCTATTTTGGACGTGTCACCAAACGATCATGTACCAAATGCAGAAGATAAACCCAGTTCGTTATGACACACTACGGGAGGAGATTAATCGACCATGATAATTGAAGGGTAGTGCCAGATTAGCTTGGCGCCAAGCTAATCTGGCACTACCCTTCAATTATCATGGTCGACCCATTTCCTGCAGTAGTGCGTAAGGGCAACTTTAATGTCTTCAAAAGACGATTTCCAGGGTGGGAATTTCTACCTTAGGGTTCCATGCTGCTATAGCCCGGCACGTTTTCCTGGCCATGAATTAATTCTGCTATTGTTTCACAGACATAATGCTAGACACTGATGGTGCAGTGGCATAGGAGCAGGGGGCCTGCCCCCCCCCCCACCCCCCAGCCCCAATAAAATTGTATGAAAGAGCAGGGTACCCCCCAAAAAAACAAAAGAAAAAAAAAAAAGAATGCAGAACAAGATTTTAAGAGAGAAAAAAAATCATGAGATTATGTTTTAATAATTTAATTTGGAGTAGAAATTGAGAAAATTTTGATTTTATGCTTGACTGTTCCTACGAACGGGAGCAACGAATACCCTCCCCCCTCCCCCCCCCCCACCCCCATGAAAACAAGAAATGTAAGCATTTTTCACACACCTGTCAACCCCCTGTAACCCTTGACCTTTTTGATGAGTCGACTAAATTAGTATGCATAGGAGGGTCTCATCATCAGCTATCTTTGTGCCGAATTTAGTTGAAAAATTTGCAAAAATGTGATAATACCTACAATATTATTTTAAAAAATTGGCATTTTACACACATTTGCCAGCCTCTTGTGACCCTTGACCTTTCCGAGGGGTCATCCAAATTAGTATGCATATATATGTCTTACCATCAGATATCTCTGTACCAAATTTCGGTTTGAAGTTGTGAATAGTATTTGAGAAAAAGCATCTTTTGTCTAAATTTGGCATTTTTGGGGCCCCATTTCCTGAGCTCTAGTGACCTTTCTGAGGGATCAAACAAATTAGTCTGCATAGAAAGGTCTTCCCATCAGGTATCTCTGTAGCAAGTTTGGGTTGAAAGCTGTGAATAGTATTTGAGAAAAAACATCTTTTGTGAAAACATGGCTATTTCGGACCTATTTCCTGAGCCCTTGTGACCATTGACCTTTCCGAGGGGTCATCCAAATTAGTATGCATAGATAGGTCTTACCATCAGGTATCTCTGTAGCAAGATTGGGTTTGAAGTTGTGAACAGTATTTGAGGAAAAATATTTTTTGTTAAAATATGTCTATTTTTCACCTATTTGCTGGCTCTTGTGACCCTTGACCTTTTTGAGGGATCAACCAAAGTAGTATGCATAGAAAGGTCTTACTATCAGGTACCTTTGTACCAAGTTTGGGTTTGCATTTGTGAATAGTATTTGAGAGAAAAATGCCAAAATATTTCTAATTTGGACATAATTATTTCTTGATCCCCCTGACCTTAAGAGGTCACTGAAATAGATATGTATAGAAAGGTCTTGCCACAAAGTATCCTTGAGCCAAGTTTGAAGACTGGCTTGAATAGCCTCCGAGAAAATGCCAACGTTAAAGTTTACCACGGACGACGGCCGACCACTGGCCCAAAACATATTCACTTTGCTTCGCACGTGAGCCAAAAAAGAGGAAAATAACTGCAATCTTTCAGGAGAACAAGATGTTAGGAGAAAAAAAACAACTAAATTATGTTTTTGATAATTTCATGTTTGTAGGAAAAATTGAGAAGATTTTAATTTTGTTTGTTTGAAGGTTGGACTGTTGTTGCATGCCTTCTCCCTTTGCTTGAGAATCCGGAGTTTGGATTGTCACTCACCATCATCCCCTCCCTCCAAGCTGGAAAGTCAAGCATGCTGCCTCCTGCACCCCCTCCCCCCCTTGTATAAAAGTATCTTTCTGGGGGCCTGAAGACCTTTTGTGTCACACCGATTAGAGGCTAATCTTTGTTTCTTATCTGATCGCAGACCTGACGAAACTGTGTGGACAACGGAGCGTTCACGATCTGCTGTGTGGAGCGGTCGTGTGCAAGAGAGTCGACATGTTGAAGCTGCTGCTAAGCCACGGTGCGGACCCCAACTCGCACGACGCGAAAGGGCGCTCCCTGCTCACTCTGGCACGTGCGGTCCGTGACAACGAGGTCATCGGCGTGCTCAAGAAGCATGGAGCCAAGGAGCCCAAAGAAAAGGCTCGGCGTTAACCCCTTCCCCGCTGAGAAACCTGGAACGCCACCCAACTGCAAGAGGTATGAAGCCTCATGAGCCCCCGTAGTTGCGGGGGGCTCATGAGGATCTATACCTCTTGCTGAAACCGCATTCAATCCGGATATTGTGCAAATACTGGTCGGGTTACTCTAGATCTCTCACATCTTTTCTGCCCAGTGACCGTTGCCTTTCTCCACACCTCTGTGTGGTAGCCAGAGCACGGTTCCTGCATGCAACATTTTTCCTGAGGTTTCGCACCTCGCATTATGTGCACATTCTTAGACCCCGTTTCATTTCTGCCGTGCCAGAGAGGATGTCCGTTCTATCATTGTGCCGGACTCCAGCATGTTCTAGGCATGAAACCACATACGTCTTCACAGTTGTATGTTGCCTATTGCACACTTCCAGTCTGAACGTCACTATTCACATAATAACATGCAACACATTACGTTCTGAACTTTGTTTTCTATGTATCCTAATTTATCTATTTTTATTTATTTTTATTATTAAAAAAATACTTTATTGAAGCTTTTTTTCAAAGTAGCAACAAGAAGACATAAAGAGTGCATACCGAACAAAATACAACATGTACACACATACACACACCCAAAAACGATAATACACTATTTCAGCACGATTAAAACTAAAGTGGCGTGTGTTTGTGGAGAGAGAGAGAGAGAGAGAGAGAGAGAGAGAGAGAGAGAGAGAGAGAGAGAGAGAGAGAGAGGGATGATGATGATGATAATGATGAAACTTTATTTTTCAACGGTAAAAAGTTTTGACAGAAAACAAATCGTCATTTTACAAACTTGCCGTTGCTAACATCTACAGCATAAAAAAGGGAAAACTATAAAAATATATTTACATACAAAACCAAATAGCATCATTATATACAGAAAAGACAGAGAGAGAGAGAGAGAGAGAGAGAGAGAGAGAGAGAGAGAGAGAGAGAGAGAGAGAGAGAGAGTTCTTTTAGCGTGCATTATGAATGTCTGCATGCGTGTATCGATAACAGACCATTGTCAGAATTTCAGCAAAAGAAGTATGGATATCTCGGAGGTAATGAACCTTATCAGAACTAAAGGTTTCCAACTGCAGTTTACACAAATTACCAGAGATTAAGTTTAACAGAAAAGGTAGCAAATGTTAACTATCTTACAAAAAAATCCAAATATGGCAACCACAGCTGTGTAAAACGACTAAATTTGTTTTTCATAATAGATACATACTTCTCTGTACAGTGCTTGTTTCTGAATTCTGCTAAAAAGACTGGAAAGTTTAACTGCCGATTCAAACAGCGGCAAAGGTAAATAAAATGTTTTGCCATTAATAAGAGCAAATCGAGCACCGGGTCTGTCCGCAGCCCCTCTTTCACCACGAAAACAGTTCTGTACAAAGTTCGAAATTTTCACAATGGTACATTTTTCCTTCAACCTGTTCAATAATTTGTCTCCAAAAGCGTGCACAGCTGAAAGCTACAATATTGTCTTACCAGCTGTAACAAGTCCCTGAACTTAAAGGGGTCCTCGCCTGACGTAAGATCTACAAAGTCAGTAGGAATGCCAAAGTGTGACAAGGCGTGGGGCTGTATGCCTTCCTCACTCTCCACATAGCGGAACACTACAGGCTGAAATAAAATAACACAAATGTTAACAATGATGAAAATGATAATAGTATGCATAATGACAGAAACATGAATATTATTTCCTGATTTTGCCATTGGATGAAGTAAACATATTGTCACAAGGGTTTCGTACGAAAAGGAAATTAGGAAGAAAGGTTGAAAATGCGTTTTAGCATGGAGAAATGAAGACACAACCTTTTGGATCTCAGATCTTTCCTCCGATGATACAGAACAATGCTCTACATTATTTTTGTATTTACCAGAGGAAGGATCTCAGATACGAAACGTTGTGTCCTCATTTTTCCTTACTAAAATCCTTTAGGATTGGATAATATAAAGGATGATACTTTGCAGAACCTGTAATATCGCAGACACAAGCTTTTGACTCCATTTCGGAAGTCTACAAGTTGGAGTTGCAAGCTCATGTCAACAATACCGGTACTACAGAGTCTGCAAAATATCTTCCTTTCTAATGTGTAATGATAATTGAGCCATTACTCCCAGCCCACAAACGGATTCACATGGGAGTATGACAAACTAATGTGACACTACCCTTCAGTTTTCATGGCTGATCCATCTCCCACTGCTGGTGCAATGTCTTGAAGGATACGTCCAATAGTTGCCAAAACATAACTAGATGTGAAAGAGTTAACAACGGAAGCACGTCAAGCAAAAGAAACAAACAAATTAAAAAAAAAAATCTTCTAAAAATTCTTCTAAATATCTTGTCTGTGTCGAAACTATGCAGCTCATCCCAGTCAAATAAGAGAGAATCTGTCACAGGCCCGAATGGGTTGAAATCAATCAGAAAAACTCCGCCCTGCAAAATTGTGCTAAAAAAATAAAACTGATGACAAATTGTCATAGACAAACAAGTACATCTCGTACTCGTGCGGCCTCTCATGATGGGCTTTACTCTGCGCAGGTAGACTTTCAACGCTCGGACCGGGTCCTGCAGTCGGGACGTCTGGAACCGGTCAAAACCTGTGAGCGGGCGGAGACTCATCACCTGTGCCGCGGCCGAGGGTGTCTATTCTTGGGCAAGAAGGTTGGATTGGTCAGGAGCTGTACTGAGCCATCGTCCCTAAACTGTAAGCAGGCCGGGTCCACTAAGCTCGCTAACTCTGGCCGCTGTGGCGAGGGCCAAGAGGAAGCAGGTCTAACTGGTCACGTCCGCGAGGCGGGCCAAGGGAAAAGGTTCGAACCGACTGGAGTTCAATCAGGTTAACACCCAAGGGAGGTCCCAGCGCGAAAGGAGAGAGCGGGAGACCGGACGTTGGAGTTCGAAGTAGGCTATTAGGTCTGAGAGGTTCTTGAACGCTTCCGGACCAAGTAGGCCCAATTGCCGGTAAGTGTCGGCAACCATGGATAGGTAGCCTCTGATGATGATCGGGGCCAAGTTCTATTCTCTGAACAGCCACAAGAAGAACTCGGCCAGCTGAGGCATGGTCAGTGCCGTGGGGGACAGGCGCTCCGACTCGCACCAGAACTGTAGGACCCTCCACTTTCCTTCGTACACCCGGCGGGTGGATGGTCTACGGGCTGCAGCGATCGCCTCCACTGCTGCATTCGACAAACCTCGTGCTGCGAGGGCTTGCCGCACAACCGCCAGGCGAGAAGAAGTAGTCTCTCCGGGCAAGGGTGGAAGGGATTCTGCCTGGGCTGCTTCAGCATCGTGCGAGGCGTGGGGAGCCGAAGATAAGGGTCCGCTCAAGAGGTCTGTCGTCCAGCTCCTGTTCCAACTGAACGGGGCCACGAGAAGTAGGACCATGTTGCATCCCCGGAGCTTGAGCAGGACCTTGCGCACCAGCACCGAGGGAGGGTAAGCGTAGGCCACGAGGCCTTCCCAGGAGACGGACAGTGCGTCCTCTGCCTAGACGAGCGGGTCCGGAATGGACGAGACAAAGAGCGGGAGCTGCTTGTTCCATCTTGTCGCAAACAGGTCGATCATGGGCGCCTCCCAGTGCGCACAGATCATCCGGAAGATGTCCCGACGGAGGGACCACTCGGTGTGGAGGAGCTGACCCTGTCGAGAAATGGAGTCCACGAGAACATTCAGGTGGCCCGGGATGTGCCGGACCCGAAGTGCAATTCCCCGAACTCTGCCCCATAGGAGAATCTGGTACAGCAGCATGCAGAGGGACGGCGACTGCGTGCCGCCTTGCTTCTGGATATAGACCACCACTGTCGCGTTGTTGGACAGGATCAGAACTTTCTGGTCGTGGAGCCGCGACTCTCAGTTGATGAGCGCCATCCAGACGGCTTTCAGCTCCAGCCGGTTGATGTGCTTGTCTCGGAGGTCCGAAGGCCACCGACCCGAGACGGCGCTGAACTCCGGCAGTAAGTGTGCTCCCCAGCCGACGAGGCTTGAGTCCGAGCAAAGCGAGAACTACGACGGGGGGGGGGGGGGGGGGGGGGGAGGGGAGGGGCGGAGAGTGGCATTCCCGTCCCCGACCGACTGGTCCGTCCATCTGTGAAGGTGAGGCCGGATCAACAGTGGAACTGGGATCAGGGCCGCGAGATCTCCCGAGGACGGTCGCCAGTGGAGCAGAAGATGCAGCTGGAGCGGGCGCGAGTAAAGCCGGCCGAGGGGTAACAGGTCTGCCGCTGCGCTCATTAGACCCAGGAACTGAAGGGTCTGAAAGGAGATCGGGAGGCCCGCCGAGATCGTGGCAAGAATTCAAGGGTCTTCCGGCAGCAGAGACCGCCACGCGTTGCTGTGCAGCGCTAACCTCCCGCCGACATGAGACCCTGCAGGAATCGGCGTGGGCGAAAGAGGGAAAGAGTGACTGAGCCCTCCCACGCCCGGGCTTCAGGGCGTTCCTGGGCCTGGCGGGGGCCGAGACCGGGAGGGGTCGGGGGCGACCGGAAGGTGCCTGACGCCTGGTTCTGAGGGAGTCTGGTGACAGGCCGGGAGACGGGTCTGAAGCTCCGCAGGGCGCGACCCCCGTCCTTGCGGGCAACTTGAAACCGGGAGAAGTCTGCTCTGTGAGCGCTAGACCTCAGGTCCTTAGCCGAATCCTTAATCTCCTGCCAGGTGGATCAGAAGAGGAGAGAACCGTTGAAGGGGGCATGACGGAGCTGAGAGAGGAAGGTGGTGGGGACGCAGGGGCAACTCCAGAACCGAGTCACGCCTCATTAAGTCACAGTTCGTTGCTACCGCCAGGGCATTGCTCGCGGTGTAGTGAACCGCGCGATTCGCCGTCACAGCCAAAGAGTGGATGTCCCACAAGCGCGTCACACTAGGCCGCTCCCAGAATTTCTCCACATTCTGCACCACCGACTGCGTATCCAGATCCAGGAACCCCCTCACAATTCCCTGGAATTAAGGATCAAGGTTGCCATGTGGTCGAGACCGGGGTGGGGGAGGGGGGGGGGGATCCTGTCGAACCTGCAGCTTGCCTCCAGCCTGTACCTCTGCCGCTGGATCCACAGCCGGAAGGGGGAAGACGAAAGCTTGGGAGTGACCCGTGTACCACGCATGCCGGAGCTTGATGTCGACGTCCGCCAGCCACCTAGTGTCCGCGAAGAAACCCTTCTCACGCAGCTTGCCCTGGCGCAGATGATCATTGAAGGCGTCCGTAAGGCCCGAAATCCCGGCGGCTGAAGGAGAGACTTGAACCAGTTTGCCTGAACGAGGCGTCCACCGAGGCCGGGCCTTCCACTTGAGAGATGGAGAAGACGGGCATACCTCCGGAGGAAGAATGTCAGCGATCAGACGCGCCGCCTCCTCCAAGGCACGCGAGGTCTCGGAGGCCGAAGGTGCATCTCCTGCATTGCCGGGGGCGGGAGGGCTGTGGGGGAGGGACGCGGGGGAACTGTCATTGTAGACCTGGGCTGAAGCTGAGTCCTCCGAGTGAAGACTGAGGGCATCCCCGTTGTACTCTGATGCCGCGGGCGAGGCCGGAAATGAACCGTCGCCTCGTGGAGTGGCCGGATCAGGCGGGGTCCAGTAACGCCTGTCCGATGAACGCACCGAGTGCCCGTGCGGAGAGTGATGGGAAGGAAAAGGCCGAGAGGAGCGATGAACACGGGGGCGTTCCGGCTGTATAGGAACCTCCGTAGCGCTACAGGTCTACTTATGGTTCATTTAGACACAGGAGAATCCAGCACGCGTCGTTTTAATATCAAGTAACCTGACAATGACTCCACTCCATTCTATAAATACAGTGCTATCAGTACGAGAAACAGCTAAAAATAGTTTGAAACGCTAACGACTGCACAGAATAAATAAGTGCGATTACGCATGTGCTGTTGCTGCCTGTCCAAACTGCTGTTAAAGTTCATTAGGTGTGTCGACAAGACATAACAAACACACATGGTGCAGAAACGTGTCTTCAGTTTTTTTTGCGAAATGATACTTTAATGTACGCAAAACATGAAAACCGCTGTAAATTACTTAAATATAATGAACAATATTGAGCAGCTACACGTACTCGAACATAAGCATCAAAACAATTATATAAAATAAATCAAGAAATAAAAAAAATTAAAAAAAATTAAAAAGCATAAGAGAGACGAATAGAAAGGTGCGGGCGGCTACAGAGTGCAAGTAATGTCTTTCTTTAAACTTTCTACCCCAGGACCGAAATCCACAAATTTTGAAGTTGCCCTATGAAGGACTGTATTGCAATTCTAGAGACAGATCGAGCATGCTAGTTCAAGGATGGTGCCAGAATAGATTGGTGCCTATTGGCTCCAAACTATTCTGGCACAATCTTTGAACTATCATGTTCGATCCATATCTTGCTGTGGAGTGTCGGGGCTGAATGAGTTAAGTATAGGTGAAAGAAGAAGTATATGTATATATATATATACGACAATCATTAACGGACGGCTCTTTTGTAATAGGACAATTCCTGTGAGGTACATGTACACTGAGCTGGTGTGACATAGTGAGCAGAAAGATAGAGCATTCACAATGGATAGCAGATATTTACAGAGAAAGAACGAAAACAAAATCGCGGTTGAGATCCAGCTTGTACCATTAGAGTAGACACCATTCTTAACATCTCCAAGAGGCATAGATCTTCAGGAGCACCAAGGGCTCTTGAGGATCTATGCCTCTTGGAGGTGTTTGGTGCTTAATTTAGTCAGCCCTTTCGTGCCGTATTATAGCAACAAACCAAGGGGAATCACTCAGCGCTGGACAGACGAACAGTTAGATCCCCTGCCCCCGCATATTACATATAGTAATGCACCTTCGTGTTTGTGTATGTATGTTTCTCCTGCCTACTTCCTAAGTTCCGAAGAAAGACATGGGTTATATAAGAGACCTGATGCATCCTTTTTTAGGGATGTAGATGATCGTCTTGTTCTATACCTGCGTATTTCTCTGTGGGCTGGCGAATGGGTGCCTGATAGGCGGGGGCAGGGGATCTAACTGTTCGTCTGTCCAGCGCTGAGTGATTCCCCTTGGTTTGTTGTACAATTCTGCCAGCGCTAGCCTCACCTATCTGGTTTGTGAGTATCTCAATATAACTCGAGGCAAATTTGTATCGTTACATTGTTGTGTAATGTTCTGTGCATCTACTGTGGGCATTCAGGGTATTTACCCGACCACATATAGTAATGCACCTTCGTGTTTGTGTATGTATGTTTCTCCTGCCTACTTCCTAAGTTCCGAAGAAAGACATGGGTTATATAAGAGACCTGATACATCCTTTTTAGGGATGTAGATGATCGTCTTGTTCTATACCTGCGTATTTCTCTGTGGGCTGGCGAATGGGTGCCTGATAGGCGGGGGCAGGGGATCTAACTGTTCGTCTGTCCAGCGCTGAGTGATTCCCCTTGGTTTGTTGTACAATTCTGCCAGCTCTAGCCTCACCTATCTGGTTTGTGAGTATCTCAATATAACTCGAGGCAAATTTGTATCGTTACATTGTTGTGTAATCTTCTGTGCATCTACTGTGGGCATTCAGGGTATTTACCCGACCACATATAGTAATGCACCTTCGTGTTTGTGTATGTATGTTTCTCCTGCCTACTTCCTAAGTTCCGAAGAAAGACATGGGTTATATAAGAGACCTGATGCATTCTTTTTAGGGACGTAGATGATCGTCTTGTTCTATACCTGCGTATTTCTCTGTGGGCTGGCGAATGGGTGCCTGATAGGCGGGGGCAGGGGATCTAACTGTTCGTCTGTCCAGCGCTGAGTGATTCCCCTTGTTTCGTTGTACAATTCTGCCAGCGCTAGCCTCACCTATCTGGTTTGTGAGTATCTCAATATAACTCGAGGCAAATTTGTATCGTTACATTGTTGTGTAATGTTCTGTGCATCTACTGTGGGCATTCAGGGTATTTACCCGACCACATATAGTAATGCACCTTCGTGTTTGTGTATGTATGTTTCTCCTGCCTACTTCCTAAGTTCCGAAGAAAGACATGGGTTATATAAGAGACCTGATGCATCCTTTTTAGGGATGTAGATGATCGTCTTGTTCTATACCTGCGTATTTCTCTGTGGGCTGGCGAATAGGTGCCTGATAGGCGGGGGCAGGGGATCTAACTGTTCATCTGTCCAGCGCTGAGTGATTCCCCTTGGTTTGTTGTACAATTCTGCCAGCGCTAGCCTCACCTATCTGATTTGTGCGTATTATAGCAAGACATATTAAGAACATTTATAAACTCATTCAGCCCGACGCAAGTATCTCCCAAATTTTGGAGGCGGCATCTAACGACTATGCACCTGTTGCAGGAGATGGATCGACCATGCTAATTCAAGGTAGTGCCAGATTAGACAGGCGCTAATCTGGCACTACCCTTGAATTATCATAGGTATCTGACATTACTCAAATAATAATATCTAGTTATTCGTAGACACACGAATGTACGTGTATATTCTAATAATCATGTGTATGTGTGTGTGTGTGCAGTTGATGTGTGTGTGTGTGTGTGTGTGTGTGTGTGTGTGTGTGTGTGTGTGGACGCGTGAGTGCGTTTGTGCGCGGCGTATGCCCGTGCAGATGTGAACATCTGCCCACTGCCCAGACGGTGACACCAGAGGAGAAAAATCCAACGCCGGAACCCGGTACCCGGAACTAGATATTATTATTTGAGTAATGTCAGATGCGGGGAAGTGGCGCAGTGGTTAAGGCGTCTGCCTCCAATGCCAAAGGTGCGAGGTTCGATACCGGGTTCCGGCGTTGGATTTTTCTCCTCTGGTGTCACCGTCTGGGCAGTGGGCAGATGTTCACATCTGCACGGGACATAGACGACCCCGGCCCCCACGAGTCCCCTGCTGCCTTGCAGGCCTGGCCGCTTGGCTAAGGGAGGAAACCCCTGACATCAAAGCCCCCGTGTCTCCGGGGAAGGCTTTTGAGCCAGAGACTAAGACAAGGACAGTCTGATATAAAACCTACGACCCGAGGACCTCGATGCCACCGTCCCAGCTTGCTAGGCCATGGCAAACGAACCAAGGGTTTAAAGGGTGGGGCCAGTACTGCGCACACTGCACTCCACCAAAAAGCTCCACCGCGCAGGCTTTAGGAAACGCCCACGGACTATGACACTGAACTTTCCAAGTCCTGTAGCGATGGGCAAGGGGCAAAACGGCAGGTGAAAGATGTCACTGGAAGCCGCAGTCTCAAACCTGCATGCAGGCGGTTCAGGATATTGGTCGCCTGATGTTGACCTGGGGATGACAACGTCACTCGGCACACCCTGAACGACCAAGCAGCCTTCTCTAGGGACAGCACTGTTTGCTCCACACGGATAGGGGCCTAGAAAAGGTGGCCTAACCAAAGCTCATCCCCTCGTAACCCCAGTTGGCTAGCCGCGGTCAACGGGCATCTTCTCATGCGGTCAGAAAACAAGAAAAAACAATGGATCCACTCTCATGACGACCACGACCGGACTCAACGTAGCATGCTGGAACATCCGAACCATGCTCGACACAGCAGACAGAGGACGCCCTGAACGTCGCTCCGCCCTCATTGCCCATGAATTGCGGAGGTTAAACATCGACATCGCCGCGCTCAGCGAAGTACGCCTTCCGGAGGAAGGCAGCCTCCAAGAACTTGGCGCTGGCTACACCCTCTACTGGTCAGGCAGGCCTGCATCAGAAAGACGGCTCTCAGGCGTGGGCTTCATGGTGAAAACCCCCATTGCGACTAAGTTGGAAAACCTACCAACGGGTCACTCCGACCGCATCATGTCCATGCGCCTCCCACTGAGACACCAGCAATACGTCACCCTTCTCAGTGTGTACTCCCCAACCCTCCTGGCAGAGCCTGCAGAAAAAGACAAGTTCTACTCTGACCTGCGCAGCCTCCTGCAGAGCACCCCTGCAGACGACAAAGTCATCATCCTTGGTGACTTCAACGCCAGAGTGGGCCAAGACTCTGAAGCCTGGAAAGGAGTCCTCGGCAAGCATCGCGTTGGGAACTGCAATGACAATGGTCGCCTACTGTTGGAGCTCTGTGCAGAGCAGCAACTTGTCATCACCAACACTACTTTCCAGCAAAAGAACAGTCGAAAGACCACCTGGATGCATCCTCGCTCCAAGCACTGGCACCTTATCGACTATGTCCTAGTGCGTCAGATGGACCGCAGTGACGTCCTCCTCACCAGAGTGATGCCCAGCGCAGAGTGCCACACTGACCACCGCCTTGTTCGCTGCAAACTCAGGCTCCGCCTCAAGCTAAAACCCAAGAAAGGGGGCCCTCCCAAGAAAAAGCTTGATGTTGCCAGCCTTCAGCGTGACGACAAGAAAGCTGCCCTTCAGGCCGATTTACAGCGCATGCTCAAAGACACAGTTGATCCAGCAGACTCCTCTCCTGAAACACTCTGGGAACAACTGAAAACTGCTATTGTAAAATCCTCTGTGGAAGTCTTGGGCTTTGCTAGAAAGAGGAACAAAGAGGAAAGAGGTTTGACGAAAACGACGTAGAGATCCAGGAACTTCTAGCAAAAAAAAGAGCCGCCCACCAGGCCCACCTAGCCCAGCCTTCCTGCCCTGTGAAGAAGTCTGCCTTCCGCCTCATCTGCAGCAGTCTCCATCTCAAGCTTAGAGAGCTCCAGAACGAGTGGTGGTCCAGACTCGCACAGAGGACCCAGCTCTGCGCTGACAACGGTGACTACGAAGCACTGAAAGCAGTGTATGGCCCTAGGCACCTGGTACAAAGTCCCCTGCGAAGCGCTGATGGACAGGCACTCCTCACAGATAATACCTCCATCTTGAACCGCTGGTCGGAATACTTTCAGGACCTCTTCGGCGCTGAACGCACTGTTCAAGAAACAGTCATCCTCCAAATCCCACACCTTCCACTAAAGGTTGAATTGGACGAACCGCCCACCGCCGAAGAGACCCTCACAGCCATCCACCAGCTCAAGAGTGGCAAAGCAGCAGGCATTGACGGAATCCCGCCAGAGATCTGGAAACATGGAGGCCCAGCACTGCACAACAAGCTCCACGACCTCTTTCTCTGCTGCTGGGAAAAAGGAACACTACCAAAGGATCTCCGTGATGCAGTCATCATCACCCTGTACAAGAACAAAGGAGAGAAATCTGCCTGCTCTAATTATCGTGCAATTACCCTGCTGTCCATTGCCGGGAAAATTCTCGCAAGGTTGCTCCTGAATCGGCTGGTACCTGCCATTGCTAAAGACCACCTCCCAGAGGGCCAATGTGGCTTCAGAGCCAACAGGAATACCACCGATATGGTCTTTGTGCTGAGAGCTTCAGGAGAAGTGCCGCGAGCAGAACAAAGGGCTGTACGTAACGTTTGTCGACCTAACAAAAGCGTTTGACACTGTGAGCAGGCAAGGTATGTGGCAGATCCTGGAGCGACTAGGTTGTCCCCCAAAGTTCCTCAACATGATCGTCCAGCTCCACGAGGACCAGCAAGGCCAGGTCAGACTAAACAGTGACCTCTCAGAACCATTCCCCATTCGCAACGGCGTGAAGCAAGGCTGCGTGCTGGCACCGACCCTCTTCACCATCTTCTTCAGCATGATGTTGAAGCAGGCCACAGTGGACCTCGACGATGACGACGCAGTGTACATCAGGTATCGTCTCGATGGCAGCCTGTTCAACCTCAGACGACTGCAGGCCCACACGAAAACCCTAGACCAACTGATTCGTGAGCTGCTCTTCGCTGATGACGCTGCCCTCGTTGCACACACAGAGAGAGCCTTGCAGCGCATTACGTCCTGCTTCGCAGATGCTGCCCAGCTCTTTGGACTTGAGGTCAGTCTGAAAAAGACAGAGGTCCTTCATCAACCGGCACCCAAGGAAGAGCATCGCCCTCCCCACATCACCATCGGCGAGTCCGAACTGAAGTCTGTACACCAGTTTACCTACCTTGGCTGCATCATCACGTCAGACGCCAAGCTGGACAAGGAGCTGGACAACAGGCTGGCAAAAGCGAACAGTGCTTTCGGGTGTGGCACAATCAACAGCTGAAAAAAGGCACCAAGATCAGCGTGTACAGAGCTGTCGTCCTCACCACCCTGCTGTACGGTTTCGAGTCCTGGGCCCTCTACCGCAGCCAACTACGACTCCTCGAACGCTTTCACCAGCGCTGCCTGCGTACCATCCTCAGCATTCACTGGAGTGACTATGTCACCAACGTCGAGGTCCTTGAACAGGCGGAAACTGTGAGCATCGAGGCTTTGCTGCTGCGGACACAGCTTCGCTGGGCGGGGCACGTCTCCAGGATGGAGGATCATCGCCTACCCAAGATCACTCTGTTCGGCGAGCTCGCCACTGGACACCGAGACAGAGGGGCACCAAAGAAGAGATACAAAGACGGTCTCAAGAAGTCGCTTAGTGCCTGCCAAATCGACCACCGCCATTGGTCTTCGCTTGCTGCGGACCGTGACACCTGGCGCTCCACCATTCACAAGGCAGCCGTCTCCTTTGAGGACTCTCGCAGAGCTAACATTAAGGACAAGCGGCTTAGAAGAAAAAACAGAGTTGTCGTAACTCAGAACCCTGACCAGACCTTCCCCTGCAGCCACTGCAGTCGAACCTGCCTGTCCCGGATTGGCCTCCGCAGCCACGAAAATGCCTGCAGACGACGTGGGCAAGCCCTATAGAATCTTCGTTCGCGAAGTCAAGCCAAGAGATGCGCGTGTTTGGTTTTAGTGGACTATATATTTTGTATTACTGTGCTTTGATGTCCCTGTTTTATGTATATTTTGTACTTAGTCGTAGTTGTAGCAACGGCAGGTACGAAAAATGACATAGTCACTGACTGTGTTAATGTCTTCACCGTTGTAAAATAAAGATTCCTTGATTCATTGATTCATGGTCGACCCATCTCCTGCTGTAGTGCGTCAGGGCTGAATGGGTTAAGGAGATATTGGCGAACTCTTAACCCATTACTGCCTGGAGTACGTCACTTTAACCCTTTTAATCCTGATACGTTGTTGCTTGAAATAAATTTGACTATCATAGTTCAAGGGTGGTGCCAGAATAGCTTGGCGCCTGAGGCGCCAAGCTATACTTGCACCACCTTTGAACTAAAATCGTTGACCTATTTTGTAATCTATAATGTAGCCTTCATGGGACAATACGCACATTCTTAACAAAAATCGGCCTCAGGATGTAATGGGTTAATACGTATCGCTAGCTGTACGGAGCCCGCCATTTGTGATCACGTCGGTGGCAGCCTAAACAGGTATGTACAAGTATAGAGCTAGGGCACCGACACAGAGTTAAAGTAGGTTAAATTCCACACTGGTATTTCGCGAGCAGATGTGTGTTGGATGTCATTTTGGACTTTGCCGCTTTGTCGTAAGGTCCAAAATCACAGATGTGCACACATGTCGTCATAGAACACTGCTTTCAATAGGCAGTCTCTCTCTCTCTCTCTCTCTCTCTCTCTCTCTCTCTCTCTCTCTCTCTCTCTCTCTCTCTCTCTCTGTGGCTCTCTGTCTGTCTGTCTGTCTGTCTGTCTGTCTGTCTCTCTCTCTCTCTCTCTCTCTCTCTCTCTTTCTCTCTGTTTGAATGGTACGATGATTTTTTGCATGCAGTAGAAAAAGTTGGCTTACCTAACTGTGACGCGTTGCTACTAGGCGACTTTAACATAGATATGTTGAAGCCCCATACCGCATGGGATTGCATCACCACACAAACAGGCTTAGAACAATT
The DNA here is from genome assembly GCA_036245525.1 of Semisulcospira habei. Taxonomy (NCBI): domain Eukaryota; kingdom Metazoa; phylum Mollusca; class Gastropoda; family Semisulcospiridae; genus Semisulcospira; species Semisulcospira habei. The sequence goes on along the minus strand of BTPG01000003.1, from coordinate 195,823,159 downwards.
AGTTTCGGCCCCTGCTAGGATCACAAAAACAACCGCAACACTCATTGATCACATTTACACCAACCGTCCCCTTAGTGTATTCAATGTTTGTGTTCCTGACCTCAGCATCAGTGACCACTTTCCTACTGTGTGCTCATGGTCAACAAAGCTGCCAGTGCATCGTAAAAACGGGCACACAACTATAACGTATCGCTCATTCAAACAGTTTAATCAGTCTGCTTTTCTAGCAGACCTTGATCAAACACCATTTAATGTCGTTAATAACGAAACTGACCCTGAAAAGGCTCTGGCTGTTTGGTATGGGTTCTTTACAAGGGTACTTAACAAACACGCCCCTTTGCGGCAAAAGCGGGTAAAAAACCACACGTTACCGCCTTGGCTAACAGAAGAAATAATCGAAGCTATG
>BTPG01000003.1:195780253-195817753 GCA_036245525.1 Semisulcospira habei | reverse complement strand
CGAACAACACTAGTAACTTTGCACTTAGAACGTTTGGCGATCTTTTATAGAACAAAACTGGCATCCAAGATGCGTCATAGTCGAGAGGGCTACAAAACGTCCGCCATTTTTCGCTACAGGGGTTTTTATATCACGGTCACAAGGTACGGTTTGCGCTAAAGTGACTGGTCGTCTGACGTAGGGAGGAAAACACACACACACACACACACACACACACACACACACACACACACACACACACACACACACACACACACACACACATATATATATATATATATATATATATATATATATATATATATATATATATATATTATATATATATATATATATATATATATATATATATATATATATATATATATATATATATATATATATATATATATATATATATATGGTGTTTGCTATTCATGTGTTTTGTCTGAACACCGCAATCAGCCGCAAAAAGAAATGTTTTGTTTTTTTACTAGGTTTATAAATTATACTGACCAACATTTTCAATTGATATAGTGCCGACAACCGACAGATGTGATTACTTTACCCGTCTAACGACTTAGACGTTTTGATTCGGGTCTCGTAATCACATCTACCCGTTATCGGCACTGTATCATGCAAAATGTTGCTCAGTAATGTAATGTAATGTTATGTTATGTTATGTTATGTTATGTTATGTTATGTTATGTTATGTTGTGTTGTGTTATGTTATTATGCTTTGCTATGCTATGTTATGTTGTGCTATTTTGTTATGTTAATAATAATAATAATAATGTTATGTAATAATAATAATAATAATAATAATAATAATAATAATAATAATAATAATAATAATAATAATTATTATTATATTTATAAAGTGCAAACTCCCTGTAGTGCAGGCTCTAAGCGCTGTACAATGCAAATCAAAGTTAAAACCTAAACACAAATCAATAAACAGCAACAAAACAAAAAACAAATATTACAATACAAATTCTAAAATTAACAGCACATAAACACTCCCAAAGCACAAACAACCATCGCAACAAGGACTGGCACAGGATCATCATGATGTTATTGTGAAACAGAAAAGAGACTGGAATTTGGTAACACAGAGCAGTGAGACTGGAAAAGATGTGTTTTTAAGCTGACTTTTGAAAGCAATTACTGTTGGGGGCATCACGACTGCGCTTTGGAAGCGAATTCCAAATGACTGGGGCCTGGAAACAAAAAGACCTTTGACCAAAGGACTTTGTGTTTATTTTCGGTACTTTCAAAAGTTTTTCACTGCTAGGACGTAAGGTGCGGGAAGCTTGATAAGTAGTTAACATATTGGAAAGGTAGGGAGGCAGTGTACCATCGAAATGACGGAAGGCGAAAGTAGCTACCCTGTACTCAATCCTAGCTTTGATGGGAAGCCAGTAACGTTGGTACAACAAGGATGACACATGATCTTTTTTGGAGTTCTAAAAAATGACGCGAGCTGCACTGTTTGATATTCTCTGAAGTGGAGCCAGTTCTTCAGATGGCAGACCAGCAAACAAACAATTACAATAGTCAGTGCGGCTCAGAATCAGTGAAGACACAAGCTGAGTGGTAGCAGACTGAGTCAGGCAAGATCTTACAGAGCTGATTTTCTTCAGCTGGAAATAGGCTGCTCTACAGATGGAAGTGATATGGTCATGCATAGACAAAACAGAGTCCAAAAGAACACCAAGGTCACGAACACAGCGCTTGAAAGGTATGCTAGCTTTACTAACAGTCAAGCTGCTGCAGGTGACCTGGGAAAGAGTGTGATATGACGCGACACACACTGACTCAGTTTTGACATCATTCAGCATGAGATTGTTCATTAACATCCATTTTAACAGATGATATACAGAGTTCGACTTCCTTTATTACAATTGGGACATCACATGGCTTGGAGACCCAGAGCAGCCGTGTGTCGTCGGCATATTTGTGGAAACCACAACTATGCCGACTCACGACAGATGACAGGGATTGAGTATACATTAAAAACAGTACAGGCCCCAAGACAGAACCCTGGGGCACGCCGCAATGTATTGGGAGTGGTTTGGACTTTGCACCTCCGTCCAACAGTCACACACTGAGCGCGGCCTATCAAATAGGAGGTAAACCATCGTAAAGCAGGCAAACCATCGTAAGGCAGTGTCGGTTATGCCAAAAGTATACTGCAGGCGTCTTAAAATAATGTCATGATCGATGGTGTCGAACGCAGCCGAAGACAGCCAGTAGACAAAGGATAGAGACTTTTCTCTGGTCAGCTGATGTCAGTAAATTGCTGACAACATGAAGCAGGGCGGTTTCGGTGGAATGATTTTTCTTGTATGCTGACTGATACATATCAAGCAAGTCATTGTCGTTCAAGTGATTTAAAGCTGCTGAAGAACAACTTTTAATTTTGTTTTTTTTTTTGAGCAAGGTTAGGCAGATTGGAAATTAGACGATAATTTGTCAAGCATTCCTTGTCCAGACTTGGCTTCTTGAGGAGAGGAATGACAAGTGCTTGCTTGTTATGTTATGTATGTTATGTTATGTTATGTTATGTCATGTTATGTTATGTTATGTTATGTTAATTTTAAGTCATTCTATTGTAGATGGTCACGGTATAATCACATCCACACTTTTACGTATGCGAAAGCCAAACAAAGTGAAATTCATGATCTGTCTGGACAGGAAACACTGGGCAAAATAATGATCATGTGTATTCGCAGAATGCATAATTTATACACCCAGCGCTTCACGCGGAGATATTTTGTGAGGAAGAGACAGCGACACACTAATTTAACTCATTTGAAACGTGCCGCCTCCGGATACGCGGCATAAGCGGACCCGGAGGCGGCACGTCTCAAATGCGTTAACCCGTTAACTGCAACTTTCGGCGAAAAACACGTGTTTTTTTACCCGCCACGTTTCCGCCGAGCGGTTACGTCAGTAGCTGTCAAGGGTTTAACCCCTTCCCTGCCAGCAGACGCACAGCTTGTCTCTGAAATCGTTGCCATTCATTCCGTCCACGACCAAAAATCACAACCGTCCAAGGAACAATGTTACACATTGGTCTCATGAAGAGGAATAGATCCTCATGAGCCCCGCGCAATTGCGGGGCTCATGAGGATCTATACCTCTTGCCGCATGGTGGTGTTCACCTTTTCTCGACAGACAAGGGGTTAAGGAAGAGAATGAATTAAGAGGAATAATACTACAGGCATTTCGCAGGCCAGTTTGGGACTATCCGGAAAAGTGTCTTCAGCTGTCTGACAAGTTTGAATAAAGTCTTAAAGTCTTCAAAGAAGTTGGTTAATATTTGGGGGCTGAAGCGTAAAAAGTAACTAACTTCTTTGAGGCCACCCCTGACACTCTGTGACAGGATGCGGATCGCACATAATAGTTCACGGGTGGTACTAGAATAGTTTAAATGCTAGCGTAAATTATTTCGTTGATAACAACGTGCGGTTACAAGTATGTCGCTTTACACTTTGTTGTATCGGAAGTTTACAGTAAAGGTAAGTAATCATTCAATCTGGGCTAGCTAGCGGCCTATCCCCCCCCCCCCCCCCACACACACACACACCTTCCCTTCTGGTAGGCTCCTCCGGCCTCCCCCCCCCCCCCTTTCTATCCCTCCCTCTCCCTCTCTTCCCTTAAATTCACCTCTCCTCACCCGCCTCTTCCTGACAGGCAAGTTCTACAGCGCTTTTATTTGAGTCAAAGAATTACCATTCATCTGTCACCTCATGCATGCTGCGACTCACATTATATGAACACTCAGTCAGGAAGGTCGATATAAAAAAAATTAAGTAAGCAGGAGGCAAAGATACTCGTGGGTGGGGGTGGGGGTGGGGCTCATGAGGATCGTTTCCTCTTGCAGATGATTGTTGGTTTAATTGTTGTTCCCACGATTCAGTCTTTTTTAAGATTCTCATTTATTTCCAGGCTCTGGATATGACAAGCTGCGTACCGACGATGTCGGCGGCGAACCTTCAAAGTACACCACATTCCGCCCTAAACGGAAAGGTAGTAAGCTCGCTTTATTTAGTCATTCCTCACGTACTGCCAGGGACACGCAAGCCCCCCCCCCCCCCTCTCTCTCTCTCTCTCTCTCTCTCTCTCTCTCTCCGTGCGTGGCGAGTGTGTGCATGTGTGTGTGTGTGTGTGTGTGTGTGTGTGTGTGTGTGTGTGTGTGTGTGTGTGTGTTCGTGTGTGTGTGTATGTGGATTTTTTTCCCTATAGTTTGTAGCAAGGACAAGAATGAAAAAAAGGTCTGCGCACCTATTCTTTTATCCTTGGAAAATAAAGTTTCATTTCATTTCATTTTATTTCATTTTATTTCCTCTCTCTCTCTCTCTCTCTCTCTCTCTCTCTCTCTCTCTCTCTCTCTCTCTCTCTCTCTCTCTCTCTCTCTCTCTCTCTCTCTCTCTCTCTCTAATATTTGAATTAGATCATAAATGCAGCTGAATCTTCCAACGTGCAAATTTACAACCGAAACTATAACGAGTCTCGTAATTAAGTGTCTATTTTCATCACCTGACAGTGTGAATCAGTCACTAATTTTGACGACACAAATCTTGTTTTAAATTGACATAAGGCCAAAAAGTTATTCAAGGCACCACGACCAACACCCTCCTCCCCTCACCCCCGTACTGGTTTTCACTAAACCATCATTTCAAAGCAAGAGATACTGTTTATCGCAGTTTTAGAGCTACGTACAAGTATTGCGCAGTGTCGCTTTATTCGGCAGCTAGACTGTTTTTCTTTCAGGTATTTTTTCATGACACGTCTCAGATTCTGACTTCTGGAGGCCATTAAGTTCATACTTACACTTTTAATTCGTCATGAATACACGAAGTGCCGAGGATACAAGTGAACGCTCTCCAACTTTAAAAGATATAGATCCGCATGAGTCCCCGCGACTGCGGGGGCTCATGAGGATCTATGCCTCTTGCTGAGACCAATTTGTATTCATGTTTCTTAGACGGCATTGGCTTTATGGTCGTTGAATGAACCAAGATTTTCAGGAGCAGAAATGTACGTACAGTGGGAGGGAAGGCGTGGTATTATTATAAAGTACGCGTTCCACCCGACTTATTTCCTCGATTAGAAACCACCCAGTGCGTAAAAGATTATCGGGCCGACGGCGGGCCGCTGTTGGCCCGCGCATGTCCGTGCGCGGGCCAACAGCTGCCCGACGTCAGTCCGTTTACCTTTTGCTCAAATAGGCAACGCGCTCTGAAAGGATTTCGCAACGTTTCCGCCTGTGCACTTAGCGGCATTGAAAACGCAATGAATGTACGAACGAACAGACAAAAAACAAACAAATACTAGTAATAAATAAATACATTGTAATATAATATAATATAATAAGTTGTTGCATAGCATTCAGGCAGATTTCTTTTTAAATTAATTTTTCATTTGTCATGATTGGACGGTTAAATTACAATTTTGCACGTAAATTTGAAGACACATTTCAGCACCTTTTGTGTTTGTTATGCCTTGTCGACACACCTAATGAACGTTAACAGAAGTAGTGTGTCAATCTATTTTTAGCTGTTTCTCGTACTGATAGCGTTGTATTCATAGAGCGGGGTGGAGTCATTGTAAAGACAACGTGTGCTGAACTGGGTTGTCCCGTGTCTAAATGAACCATAACTAGATCTGTTTGTAGCGTTTCGTAACCATCTGTTGATGGTTATCTTTGAACATGTTATTTGGCAAGGGGCGTACATTCTCGTGAGCCCTTGCAGCTGTAAGGTGTCGATGAGAATCTGTGCTTCTCGATGGGAGGCGCTGGTGGAGTGTCTGAAATTACTTTTCTGAGCAGCTTCTACGGCCGCACACGTCGCGTTATTTATGTTTACAATATTTGTGTGTAAAATCTGAAAGGTTTTGGCTACTCATCTTTTGCTGATTATCCGATCATTCATTCATTCATTCATTCATTCACTCACTCACTCACTCACTCACTCACTCACTCACTCACTCACTCACTCACTCACTCACTCACTCATTCGATGGATAAGGGATGGAATGTTTTACTCCCATGTTTAATAGCTGTTTTATTTGTGAATTTCTAGGACACCGGAATGCTGGTTACATCGATTTGAACAAAAAGCCAGTAGCTGCTTATGAAAATGCAGAGTACATGCTACTGTCATGTGACTTTCTGTGTCTCTCTGTGTTTTTGTGTCTGTCTGTCTGTCTGTCTCTCTGCCAGTCTGTCTGTCTCCTGTTTTCATTTAGCTGAAGCAGATCTAATATTAACAAACAAACAAACAAACAAACAAACAAACCAATACATTAGTACGAAAAGACTAAAAGTTAAAGTGCCCCTCCACTCAAATTTCGATACTTTAACAGTCGATAATATGATCAAAACTGAGTTGAATGGCTTATATAAATGAACTTGAAAACCCGTTAGGTTTCCCGGTATAACACAAAACGTGGACATTTTTTCACTGCCTACCGGTATTCTTGCCACTTGCTTCAATTTAAATTGTTTGACTTGCAGTGAAAGTGCTTTATACGGCGATGTCGTTTGTCTTTTCTCTGCCCAAAGATGAAAGACTGTATTTTCTGGGAAATACACAGGGGACGCGACTCTTGTTGCCATCTAACTGATGGTCTTTAATGACAGATGACCCATTTTGCCCGTCAAGACTTCTCTTGAGATATACTAAATTTCCACCACTGTAGCCTGATGTGCTTCTTGTAGCTGTTCCTTCAGCTGCTTCACCACCTGCACATAAACGCAAATGAATAAGGGAAGTGTTAGGATGAACCGGTAGGCATTAAAACGCAGGCGATAAATGTTCTGTGATAAAGTAATGGCAGGGTCAGATCAGTTCATCACCTCTGCCCAAAAGACAGTAAATCTTTTATTTTCTTTTTGTTGTGTGTGAAAAGAGAGATTTTCATTGGGTTCTAGTAATCACATCTGCCTGTTATCGGCGCTATATCAAGCAAAATACTGCTCAATATAATATAATATAATATAATATAATATAATATAATATAATATAATATAATATAATATAATATAATATAATATAATATAATATAATACCGATACTGTAGCTACGCCTAGATCAGTGACTCGGGTAGTTTCCGTTCAGCGCCGTTCCGTCACTCTGGCCGAATTTGTGAAACGGAAGACAGAAAACTTCCAAAATCACGTACAGTTTTGTTTTGCCCCGAACTCTTCAAACACACAATTTCGAAATTCGCAACTGCAGACGTAACTGCGACGGTAATGACCGCTGTACGGCCCTGTCATTCTGCTTTTAGAAGACATGATGGCAGATCTGTTGTGTCTCGGAGCCCAAACATTGTTTTGCTGAACTTGTCCTCTGAATATAATACTCAATTTCTTATTAGGAGAAAAAGTTTGTTTTATTTCTCGAACACAAACATAAGAAGAAACCGACACATACTGAAACCTATCATCAGTTAACATTTTCAGCTGCGGTATTTGAGTGAAGTCTTGATTATCATTGGGTGGTGTGTGGGAGAGGGGCTGGTGGGGAAAGCGGAAGGGGGATTGGGGGGGGGGGGGCGAGGCCAATGAGGGATGGTGTGTGTCGGAAGGGCCGGGGGAATACTTACACTGTGTTTTTTTTTCCAAAGATTTTATTTCCTTTATCCACTATTGGGGTATTGAGGAGGAAAATATCAATCAAAAGATTGATGCAGAAGTAATCGCTGTTAAATAATGACACAGACATTCTTTGTCAACTGGTCGTTACCAGACAGTTAAGACAAGTTTACACACAATAGAGAACATGTCAAGACAGCTAGGACTATATGTGCAAAATGCAATGTACTAGTTAACATACGGATTAGCGTATACAAGTTTAAACAAATTTTTGCAAGATTCAAGAGTTTTTCTACACTTTGTAGGCAATAATATATGTATATTAGATTAGCTTGGCGCCGTTCGCCGTGTTCGGTGCAAAATACTTTAGACCCTACTTGTGTACAACAACCTATTTCTTTTTAGATTAATTCTCATTCTCGCTATCTAATCGGTCTTTTTAAAAATGTTTTCTGACGTTTGAGGTTGTGACCACACCAGAGCGCGGTGCAAATATTGAACATTGCAGGGGCGGGTTCTGTGTGTGTGTGTGTGTGTGTGTGTGTGTGTGTGTGTGTGTGTGTGTGTGTGTGTGTGCGTGTGTGTGTGCGGCGGGGGGGGGGGGGGAGTGTTGTTACAGGGGTTCCCGCCCACCCCCAACCCCCCCCCCCCCCACCACGAAATAAAATTATTTAAAATGATATAAAAAGCCCCTTTTGGGGTTTTCGGACTCCCCCCCTCCCCCCCCCCCCCCCCGTCGCTTGTCGCTTGTTTGATATTTTGGCCAATGGTGAGAGTCTTATCACCTCCCTCCCCCCCACCCCCACTCACACACACCTCCCCGCTTTTCGATTTTTCGGCCCCTAGAAGCAAGGTTAGCGTCGGGGAGGCCTTTTGTATCAAGTTGAAGGTCCCAAACAAAAAGTTGGAAACCCTCTCCCCACCCTCCAAAGTAACTGATCCGCCCCTGCTTTGTGTACCTAGGTCTACACCAGCCAACCCATGCGATTCCCCAAGTAAATGGCGCTTTGCTACCCCAATGACGTCACTCACCAAGGGACCTAAGCGATGACCCTTTTTCGAAAAGGGTGCCCGAAAGAGTTATCTTAGAGATGTTTGAAAGGCTCTAAAACAGAAATTTGCCATTCAATAGTACAGTCAGTGTCGTATTAATTGTCTCTTCTAAACATACTATAAACACATTTTACAACGCCTTTAGATGTTTATATTAGTCAATTCAGCCCTGACGCACTACAGCAGGAGATGGGTCGACCACTGGGATAATTCAAGGGCGCCAAGCTAATCTGGCACTACCCTTGAATTATCATGGTCGATCCATCTCCTGCAACAGGTGCATAGTCGTTAGATGACGACTCCAAAATTTAGGAAATACGTGCGTCAGGCTGAATGAGTTAATATTGAGGGGCACTTTAAATCAACGCACAGTCGTTGAAGTTCAAGTATGCTCGTACAATGAAATTTTTAATGAGATTTTTTCCATTGACTGATTTTTAAAAATCTAATTGTGTGTTCGCTGTTTGCTGTTTTAAGGTGAAAGTGCGAAATCGATTGCTCAAGACAAAAACGTCTTCGTCGAAACTTCATCCTATGAGAAAGCACGTGACCTTGTAGCCAGGAACAAGATCATTGTAATAACAGGGCCGCCGGGCTCAGGAAAGACAGATATTGGTCGGGCGCTGCTACGTCACTATGGCGACCACGGTTATACCCCTCTGATGTTCCGCAGTGCAGAAGATTTTCACATCCATCCTGTGAAGTCCATCATCCTGCTGGACAATGTGTTTGGAAAAGTAAGATACAAGTGCTTTTGTTGTTGTTGTTGTTTTTATCCAGACAAAATGGTGACCGGTAAGCGTGTAAAATGCAAAGACATTTCCAAAATAAAAAGAGAAAGAAGAAAAAGAAATATATTAATACGCTCAGAAAAGACAAGTACAATAATTATTATTTTTATTTTTATTGTTAAAACCTTTTTCTGAAACGGAAAAAAATAAATGAGTTGTACTTGACCTACCTCATGGTGTTTCTTTCTTTGTCGTGAATCTCTATCTATTGTTTTTAATTGGCTGTGAATATCGTGGATATAATAAGCCCTTTGAATTCCCAAATTTGAAAGAAGTCGTCTGAAGACGATACCTTCATGACAGCTACCCAGTATGCAAAGACCATCGGGCTTACGTCGACTCGATGGCCTTTTGCGCATTGATTAAGAGCCGGATGGGCTATGGTCGTTCAAAGGTGGTACAAGAGTAGCATGGCACTGAGAAGGCACCAGACTATTCTGTCATCACCCTTATAATTGTCATGGTCGACCCACTTCCTTTGTAGTGTATTAGGTTCACCGTGAAAAAGCCAAGCGTGTAGAATGCAGAGAATAACCCAGCGAGGAAAGAAACAAGCTTGGAAAAGACAGCAACAGCACAATTGATTAACCCATTCAGCCCTGACGCATTACAGCAGGAGATGGATCGACCATGATAATACAAGGATAGCGCCAGATTAGTCATAATTTCTTTGTCTTTCTTTTTTTTTTGTGTGTGTGTGTGACATGTAACCAATCGTGTTTCTTGCGACATCTAGGCCTACCTGCGTTTTTGTTCATCTCTTCACTGTCGAGAATAAGTGAACTCAAATCTAACTGCAAGAGATATAGATCCTCATGAGCCTCCGCGTATGCGGGGACTCATGAGGATCTATGTTTCTTGCCCAGACCACTTTGTCTCCATGTTCCTCGAGTGGTTGTGGGGCTGCCTGATGCTGAATGAAGAGAAATTTCAGAAACACAACCTGCGAACACTGGCAGAGAAAGATTTAATTGTGTCTGTGGGGAGGGGGGGGGAGGGATGGGGGAGGGGGGGGGGCGTTTGTACCACTGACGAAAGGTCTGTTCATGTTCGAGGTGTGCGTGTTTGTTATCCAGGCCATTGTGAATCCCCTAACGTACCCTGGCTGGGCAGCAGTACTGGAGACCTTGGATCAGCTGGCTCAGGAGGGAGAAAACCTCTTTATCTTCGTTTTGTATGGTCACATCTTGAAACAGCTTACCAGGTAAACAGCGCCAGCCCTTCGTGGAGAAATTAGAACCTGCAAGAGGTGTAGATTTACATGGGCCATTGCAGTCGCAAGCCTAGAGCTCGTGAAAATCTAGTCCTATTGCGGACCAACATCGGCTTGGCCGTTCCGCACTGATACTGAGGTCGAGAACAAATTTTGTTGGTTAACCATTCAGCTCTGTTTCACCACAGCAGGAGATGGATCGACCATGATAAATCAAGGGTAATGTTAGATTAGCGCCAAGCTCATCAGGCACCACCCAGACCGAAAAGGTGACAGCCAAGCATGTAAACTGCAGAGAAACATTCAACGGAGAAAGGAACACGCTTAAAACAAGACAGTTACAACACAATTGTGTTGTAACTGTCTTTTTTAAGCGTGTCTCTTTCTCCGTTGGGTTTTCATCTGGCACCACCATTGAATTATCATTGTCGATCCACCTCCTGCAATTGGTACATGGTCTTTAGGTGACAACTTTGAATTTGGGAAATGCGGCCGTGAGGCTGAATGGGTTATCTTGTCAGGTAAAGTTTTCGGATAACAATTTACAGCTAGTTCTTGAGGGACGCAGGCTTGCTATCTCATTTGCGATGATCTGGATTATTTGCTTTCAGTACCCAATGTGCAAAAGACCATCGGGCCGACGTCGGCACCATGGCCATTTTTTGCGCATTGGGTATCTGCATTTGTGGATCGAACCAAACGTCTTCAGTGTCTTGTGTTGCAGAATGCCCGATTGGCAATGTCGCTTATTTGACGACATGGCTGTCGTTGACCTGGGATCAGCAACACCGCTGACCACACTGCAGAAATCCGAAATGATACAGCGACACCGCGACGCCGTCAAACACAACTCCGTCATTGATGACGAAATCAGTGATATCCTGGCCGGCGACAAAAGTGGGCCGCTGTTTCCCTGGTGTTGCAAACAGTACGTACAATTCGGTGACGAAAACACACCAACTGATGACGATTACCTGGGCCCGTACGTCCGGCTGGCTAAAGACCCGTTCCTCTCTCAGGCCTTAGCGTACTTACCGTTCTTCAAGGAAGCGTTGCAAGACCCACAGTCGTCTGAAGTAATCGCGCAACAATTCGCTCTCATCATGTCAGGGCAGACCCCGATCTACAAACACACTGAGACGATTGTGGAGAAGCTAAAACACCTGGGGTTTGACGCTGACAGTAAAACGTCGCTAGACTTTAACCTTCTGAACGAAATGTACCGAGGCTCCTTCTTGGAGGAGGACGGAGGGAGCTTCTCCAGTAGAGACATTTACAACGCTTTTGCTTTTGCGTTGTGGGAGACTGGTAATGTGGAACTCCTGCTGAAAGCGGCTGACGTCAGGTTCTTGGTGCAGCACGTGCACATCGAAGCTCAAGAAACAGGGCCGACCTTTATACTGACCCGCAAGTCACCGCGCTACTTCGACTTTATCTACCGCCTCATGGCTGAAATAACGGGTGTGTGGGTGTGACTTCTCTGCTTAAAACAATGATTCTAAATAGGTGACATCCGACGTGATGTCAGACAGCTACATGCGAGCTGATTGTGAAAGACTGCCAGGAACGAAAATTTCAACAGAGGAAGAAACACGCTTAGAAAGGACAGAGTGTGCAAGCCAGATGACTTGGGCTCGTCCTTTTTATTTAACCCCTTCGCTGCCAACAGACGCAGATTGTGTTTCCGAAATATTTGACATTCAGCGTAAAAAGATCCCTATAGCCGCCCAAGGAAAATATAGATGCAAAGTGGGATCAGCAAGAGGCACAGATCCTCATGAGCCCCCCGCAGCTGCGGGGGCACATGAAGATCTATGCCTCTTTGCAGATGGCTCGTGTTTCCTTTTTCTCGACAGTGAAGGGGTTAAACGTGTTTGGTTTTTTCTTAGTTAGAAATTTCTTTGCATTTTACGCGCATTGGCAGTCCGAATTTTTAAAAGCTGCCCGGTCTTTACATTACCGTTTTGATAAACTACATGCCCTTGGGGGTGGTCATCTACGGCGTAACCAGACGTACGTCGTTCCTCGCATTAACCCATTCAGCCCTGAAGCACTACAGCAGGAGATGGATCGACAAGGATAATTCAAGGGTAGTGCCAGATTAGCTTGGCGCCTGTCGGCGCCAAGCTAATCTGGCACTGCCCTTGAATTATCATGGTCTATCCATCTCCTGCAACAGGTGCATAGTGGTTAGAGGACGCCCCCAAAATTTGGGAAGTACGTGTGTGGGGGTTGAATGAGTTAACTCATTCGAGAAGTGCCGCATTCGGATACGAGACATAAAGCCGCGTATGCTAGTGCAGCTCGTCTCACCAGACGCAAACTGTAGTATATATAACCAGGGATCCTCTAAAAGATCCCTGATATAACCGTAGATGATTATATAAATAACTGAATTTGTTTCGAAACGTGTGACTGGGGACTTTCATAATACAGTCTACTCCGCATATAACAAGGTCGGATATCACAAAAGTCGGATATAACAACACTTTTTGAGAAGTCCCGGCAGCACTCTTTCTGTGACCAGTAAACTCCGGATATAACAAATCGCCAGTGGACCCACTATCTGTGTTATTGTGTCCGAAGTTCGTGATAAGCGAAGTAACTTACATAGAGAGTGCTGTCAGGACGTCTGAACAAGTGTTGTTATATCCAACTTGTTATAGGAGTAGTAGACTGTAAATTATATATCCGACTTGTTATAGGAGTAGTAGACTGTAAATTACTTCGCTTATAACAAACTTTGGATATAACCATACAAAAACTGAGTCTCCTGGCTATTTGTTATATCCGGAGCCTACTGTACATTGACTGGATTAATTTCATTTCATTTTATTTCAAACAGGCGGGAACTTGGTAGAAATCAGCCAGCACCCAGCTCTGCAACACGCCTCTGTTCTCGCGGATCTGGAGCGCTTTCTGCAAGGCCGGGACCTGCTGGAGACAGCGCTGTCCACCGAAGACAGCCACTACGGCATGACCCTGCTCTACTGGTCAGCATGGACCGCGCCCAGCCAGCTCACCCAGTGGTGTCTGCGGACGCGGGGAACGGTAGCTGGCCAGAGCGGACCAGAGTCGGGGGACAGCCGGGGAGGGAGACAAGCTGACTCGACAAATCCTGACAATGACGGGCCTGAAGTAGCTGGAACAAGCGTAAGAAAAAGGGAAGATTGGGGAAAGTGGACGGCAGGCAAGCAGAGCATTCAAAGTGACTTTCACGCCAAATCGACCCGGAGTCACTTTGGCGTACGCCAAAGTGACTCGAGGTCGATCTGGCGTGAAAATAATTTTAGCGAAAGTTACTCCGGGTCGATCTGGCGTGAGAATCATTTTAGCCAAAGAGACTCAGTGTCGATCTAAATCTAGTGTGAATAATTTTAGCCAAATTGACTTCGAGTCGATCTGTCGTAAGAGTATTTTTTGTCAAAGTGACTCTGTGTCGATCTAGCGTGAGAGCAATTTTAGTCAAAAGGAGCTAAAGTCGACCTTGCGTGAGAATAATTTTAGCCAAAGTGACTCCAGATCGGTTAGGCGCTAGAGTAATTGTAGTCAAAGTGACTGCGGGTCGATCTTGCATGAGTAGTGTTAGCGCGTTGCCAAAGTAAGCCCGGTTCGATCTGACTTGAGTGTGACTTTGGCGTTTTTGTTTCTCTCATTCAAAATTGTCTCGCGGAAAGTTGCCTCTTGCTAATGTGGCGTACGCCAGTTATCCAGAGTCTATCTACTGTATTGAACCGTGTCGTGTCGTGTCGTGTTTCGTCATTTTGTGGGCGTCGTGTCGTGTGCGTCGCATCTGGTCGCATTGCATTGTATCAAGTGTGAGAGTAATTTTGGCTTGACCTCACGCTCCCCAATTTAGCGTACACCGGGGTGATCCCAGGTGGCAGGGCAGAGTGACCTGGGGTTAATCGATGACATTTAAGTCACTTCCCAATGCGCAAAAGTCATCGGGCCGACCTCGGCCGCCGTTGACCTTTAGCGCATTGGGTTGGTGCGTCACTCCTCCAATCGAAATTGCCGCACAAAAGTGACCCCGGGGTCGATCTGACGTATACGATGTGTTGCGCAGAAAAGAGCAGGTTCAAACAGCACGTTTTCGTTGCAGACTCCGGAGAGCCAGACACCGTTATACATCGAGCTAGAGGCGTCAGAAACAGAAGCGCCAGACGAACCAGATCGCCCGAGAATGCCACAGCCAGACAGACCAGATCGACCTAGGATGCCAGAGCCCGAGCAGACCACGCCAAAGACGACAGTGCCCCAAAAGTCAGCGCTAACAACGCATGGAAACCCGACGTCGGAACCTCTAGCCAGTGGAACCAGGGAGCCGTCAGCACGGGCCACAGAGACGCCTTACCTGCTGGCCAGTCCACTGACTGACGTTCGCGCTGACATGCTAAGGCGTACCTTTCTGGCATGCTGCCTGCTGGGGGAGAAGGTAACACAGGAACATATCTTAACCCATTAAACCCCAGGGCCGCAGTTACCAAACTGTGGAGGTGTCACCTAACGACTATGTACCAGTTGCAGGAGATGAACCGACTTAGCCCCGACGCAAGGCAGCAGGAGATGGATCGAACATGCTAATTCAAGGGTAGTGCCAGATTAGCTTGTCGCCGTCAGATGCCGAGCTAATCTGACACTGCCCGTAAATAATCATTCTCGATCCATCACCTGCAGCTTGTACGTAGTCATCAGGTGTGACACCTCCACAATATGAGAAATGCGGCCGTGGGGTTAAATGGGTTAATGGATGCATGGATAAGCATGTGGTTGGAAGGCTAAATGCATGTAGATGACGGGAAGAATGAGTGGATGGTTGAATGTTCGGTAGGAGGCATGTACGGTTTGATAGATGAGCGAATTCATGGATGAATGGTCTGCATAGATGAATGAAGAAAATATCCACGGATGCATGGCACAACCGTGCGCGGGCCAACGTCGGCCCAGGACATTTTAAAAAACAATTTTGCTGACTGGTTTATATACTCCCGTGCAGTATCTCGATATATACACTAAGGCTGAGATATGGCCTGACCTTTTGGCGTTGTACGTGACATGTTGTCGTTATGTTAACTAGGTGCACAAACCGCGAGTAGCGGACATGCTGGAGATGCTTTGTCAGGACGCCAAAGCTCTGGATGAACACGTGGCCCCTGTCCTGCTGCCCGTTCCGCCACAAGAACACGTGCTGACGGCCGCCTGCAGGTCGGACAGTATTAGCCAGTCAATTCCTGGCAGCAGTTGTATATATTTATAATAGCCGCCTGCAAATTGTTTTGAACAACTAGTCTGCCATCTATATGACAATCCAATCCAATTCAATCCACTCCAATGTCCATTAAGTGCCGATAAAATTTTAGCACCAACCAGCAGCAAGAGGTTTAGATGCTCATGAGCCCCCGCAGTTGCGGGGGCTCATGAGGATCTATGCCTCTTGCTGACAGCCATGTTTTCTGGGACAGCCAGGGAGTTTTGGTGTTGAATTAACGAAGATTGCAGAAACACAGTCCGCGTCAGCTCCCACTGAACGAGTGACATATTTTGCTTTGCGCACAGTTCAAAACTCCGTGAAAACGTGTCATGCTCGTGGCGCAGAAGGCAAGAAAACTAAATTGGTCTTAATAGACAGGTGCACTCTCACGATAAGTCTTAAAGTTTAGAAAGTGTCACATGTCATTAAAGACCATCGGCTACAGCCAGCTAAATGATGGTCTTTAGTGACGTATGACAGGCGTTATGAGCTTGGCCACTCAAAATAGGTTATGTTGTAGCCGTGTATTTTCTGTCTGCGCTATCTTAGACTGTATACTTCCACCCAACTACATCAGGAAATGGATCGACCAGGTATCTGTGTCTACACCCCTTCGCTGCCATAGATCACGATCTGCGCGTCAGTCTGAAGAAAAAACACCCCACTGCACACTGATCGAAATTCGTGTGAAAAACACAGATGTGAGTGGGAGCAACAACAGACGGGAGGAACACAGGACTAACAAGAGACATAAATCCTCATGAGACCCCCGCGAAAGCGGGGGTTCATGAGGGTTTATGTCTCTTGCAGCTGGGCAGCGTTCGCCTTGCCCCGGCAGTTAAGCGGTTAGCCCACTGACCATCAATAGCGCTATTTCGTCAAAATGATTCCTGAAGGAACTCACAATAAAATCACACCCGACAAGATACAGCCATTGATGGATTGACCATGATAGCTCAGTAGTAAAGTGGGGTGCCCGATCCCTTCCCATGGGGTCCAACGATTCAGGCGCTATACTTGTGAACTTTACGCGTCTGATTCTTCTCAGCCTTTTTTATTTTTTTAAATTAATTTTTTTAATTTAATTAAATTATTTATTTATTTTTTTTTAAATAAATTTTAACACCAGGGACAGGTGTAGTCAGGTGCGAGAGAGCACCCTTGGTTTTTACCTCGGTCTGTCCGCTGCGTCACCGGGAGCCACGTTCACGTCACACGTGTCCATACCGACCTCGATCATCACTGTGGAGAGAACGCCGGACAGAGAAGGCGTGTGGGTGAAGCCAAACACAGAGTAGGTTCTACTTTTCCCTCACTGTAACACTTATTTTCGCGACAAAGCAGAAAGACGAGTCACTGGCACTGCCACTGTTGTCGGGCACCGGCTAAGCCCTTCGCTGTCGAGAAAAAAAAGTGAACACGACCTAGCTGCAAGAGACATAGAGCCTCATGAGACCCCGCGACAGCGGGGGCTCATCAGGATCTATGTCTCTTTCTAAGACTAATTTGTATCCATATTGCTCCAACGGTGTTGGCTTTTGGTCGTTGAATAAAGAGAGATTTCAGAAACGAAACACACGTACAGGGGCAGGGAAAGGGATAAAGGGGGGTGGGGAGGAGGAGGAATAACCTGAAAATCAGTAATGTGCAATTGGCGTTTTTTCGTCATTAGCGATTGTATTTGTATATCCTTATGATCCATAAAACACAGTTTGTCGTGATATCTGAAAGCCCAAAACAAGGTCCTCATCATTGAAAAGGTCCTGGTTATTTCGTGAAACGTGAAAAGCTTGTTGCCACATGTGTAAATTCCACTAAGAAACTCTATTGTCAATACCCCCCCCCCCCCCACCCCCCTCCTCCCCGTCCCCCTCGCAACTACCTTCAGCTTTAGGAAATAATTGTTCTGCTTACAGGAGCTGTGGCCGTTGGTACACCCTGATCCGCTTGCTGTCCATGTGTAACGTGAATGAACCCAATCGTATCGGCTACACCCTGTTACACAACGCAGCTTTCAACGGGGAGCTGAGCGTCGTGTGGTTCCTCGCGGTCAACGGGGCCACCCTCTCTGCCACCAGTTGTGATGGCAACACGCCTCTCACCAAGGCCATCGACAGAAATCAGGTCAAGGTTGCGACCTTCCTTCTACTGCATGCCTGTCAGGGCAGGAAGCCGAATATTCAAGGTCAGTAATGACAAAGGAACATTTCCATGATCTGATCAGCCCTGACAAAGCACAAGATATGGTTCAACGGTGAAAGGTTCAAGGGTCGTGCCAGAATAACTTGTAGCTTAGTTATTTTGGCACCATCAGTCCTTGAATAATACAATATAATAATACTTTATGTAACCCCAAGGCCGCAGTTACCTATTTTGGACGTGTCACCAAACGATCATGTACCAAATGCAGAAGATAAACCCAGTTCGTTATGACATACTA
Source organism: Semisulcospira habei (assembly GCA_036245525.1). NCBI lineage: Eukaryota > Metazoa > Mollusca > Gastropoda > Semisulcospiridae > Semisulcospira > Semisulcospira habei. The sequence goes on along the minus strand of BTPG01000003.1, from coordinate 195,799,414 downwards.
CGGGAGGAGATTAATCGACCATGATAATTGAAGGGTAGTGCCAGATTAGCTTGGCGCCAAGCTAATCTGGCACTACCCTTCAATTATCATGGTCGACCCATTTCCTGCAGTAGTGCGTCAGGGCAACTTTAATGTCTTCAAAAGACGATTTCCAGGGTGGGAATTTCTACCTTAGGGTTCCATGCTGCTATAGCCCGGCACGTTTTCCTGGCCATGAATTAATTCTGCTATTGTTTCACAGACATAATGCTAGACACTGATGGTGCAGTGGCATAGGAGCAGGGGGCCTGCCCCCCCCCCCCACCCCCCAGCCCCAATAAAATTGTATGAAAGAGCAGGGTATCCCCCAAAAAAACAAAAGAAAAAAAAAGAATGCAGAACAAGATTTTAAGAGAGAAAAAAAATCATGAGATTATGTTTTAATAATTTAATTTGGAGTAGAAATTGAGAAAATTTTGATTTTATGCTTGACTGTTCCTACGAACGGGAGCAACGAATACCCCCCCCCCCCCCCCCCCCCCCCACCCCCATGAAAACAAGAAATGTAAGCATTTTTCACACACCAGTCAACCCCCTGTGACCCTTGACCTTTTTGATGAGTCGACTAAATTAGTATGCATAGGAGGGTCTCATCATCAGCTATCTTTGTGCCGAATTTAGTTGAAAAATTTGCTAAAATGTGATAATACGTACAATATTATTTTAAAAAATTGGCATTTTACACACATTTGCCAGCCTCTTGTGACCCTTGACCTTTCCGAGGGGTCATCCAAATTAGTATGCATATATATGTCTTACCATCAGATTTCTCTGTACCAAATTTCGGTTTGAAGTTGTGAATAGTATTTGAGAAAAAGCATCTTTTGTCTAAATTTGGCATTTTTGGGGCCCCATTTCCTGAGCTCTAGTGACCCTTGACCTTTCTGAGGGATCAAACAAATTAGTCTGCATAGAAAGGTCTTCCCATCAGGTATCTCTGTAGCAAGTTTGGGTTGAAAGCTGTGAATAGTATTTGAGAAAAAACATCTTTTGTGAAAACATGGCTATTTCGGACCTATTTCCTGAGCCCTTGTGACCATTGACCTTTCCGAGGGGTCATCCAAATTAGTATGCATAGATAGGTCTTACCATCAGGTATCTCTGTAGCAAGATTGGGTTTGAAGTTGTGAACAGTATTTGAGGAAAAATATTTTTTGTTAAAATATGTCTATTTTTCACCTATTTGCTGGCTCTTGTGACCCTTGACCTTTTTGAGGGATCAACCAAAGTAGTATGCATAGAAAGGTCTTACTATCAGGTACCTTTGTACCAAGTTTGGGTTTGCATTTGTGAATAGTATTTGAGAGAAAAATGTCAAAATATTTCTAATTTTGACATAATTATTTCTTGATCCCCCTGACCTTAAGAGGTCACTGAAATAGATATGTATAGAAAGGTCTTGCCACAAAGTATCCTTGAGCCAAGTTTCAAGACTGGCTTGAATAGCCTCCGAGAAAATGCCAACGTTAAAGTTTACCACGGACGACGGCCGACCACTGGCCCAAAACATATTCACTTTGCTTCGCACGTGAGCCAAAAAAGAGGAAAATAACTGCAATCTTTCAGGAGAACAAGATGTTAGGAGAAAAAAAACAACTAAATTATGTTTTTGATAATTTCATGTTTGTAGGAAAAATTGAGAAGATTTTAATTTTGTTTGTTTGAAGGTTGGACTGTTGTTGCATGCCTTCTCCCTTTGCTTGAGAATCCGGAGTTTGGATTGTCACTCACCATCATCCCCTCCCTCCAAGCTGGAAAGTCAAGCATGCTGCCTCCTGCACCCCCCTCCCCCCTCCCCCCCTGTATAAAAGTATCTTTCTGGGGGCCTGAAGACCTTTTGTGTCACACCGATTAGAGGCTAATCTTTGTTTCTTATCTGATCGCAGACCTTACGAAACTGTGTGGACAGCGGAGCGTTCACGATCTGCTGTGTGGAGCGGTCGTGTGCAAGAGAGTCGACATGTTGAAGCTGCTGCTAAGCCACGGTGCGGACCCCAACTCGCACGACGCGAAAGGGCGCTCCCTGCTCACTCTGGCACGTGCGGTCCGTGACAACGAGGTCATCGGCGTGCTCAAGAAGCATGGAGCCAAGGAGCCCAAAGAAAAGGCTCGGCGTTAACCCCTTCCCCGCTGAGAAACCTGGAACGCCACCCAACTGCAAGAGGTATGGAGCCTCATGAGCCCCCGTAGTTGCGGGGGGCTCATGAGGATCTATACCTCTTGCTGAAACCGCATTCAATCCGGATATTGTGCAAATACTGGTCGGGTTACTATAGATCTCTCACATCTTTTCTGCATAGTGACCGTTGCCTTTCTCCACACCTCTGTGTGGTAGCCAGAGCACGGTTCCTGCATGCAACATTTTTCCTGAGGTTTCGCACCTCGCATTATGTGCACATTCTTAGACCCCGTTTCATTTCTGCCGTGCCAGAGAGGATGTCCGTTCTATCATTGTGCCGGACTCCAGCATGTTCTAGGCATGAAACCACATACGTCTTCACAGTTGTATGTTGCCTATTGCACACTTCCAGTCTTAACGTCACTATTCACATAATAACATGCAACACATTACGTTCTGAACTTTGTTTTCTATGTATCCTAATTTATCTATTTTTATTTATTTTTATTATTAAAAAAAAATACTTTATTGAAGCTTTTTTTCAAAGTAGCAACAAGAAGACATAAAGAGTGCATACCGAACAAAATACAACATGTACACACATACACACACCCAAAAACGATAATACACTATTTCAGCACGAGTAAAACTAAAGTGGCGTGTGTTTGTGGAGAGAGAGAGAGAGAGAGAGAGAGAGAGAGAGAGAGAGAGAGAGAGAGAGAGGGATGATGATGATGATAATGATGAAACTTTATTTTTCAACGGTAAAAAGTTTTGACAGAAAACAAATCGTCATTTTACAAACTTGCCGTTGCTAACATCTACAGCATAAAAAAGGGGAAACTATAAAAAATATATTTACATACAAAACCAAATAGCATCATTATATACAGAAAAGACAGAGAGAGAGAGAGAGAGAGAGAGAGAGAGAGAGAGAGAGAGAGAGAGAGAGAGAAAGAGAGAGAGAGAGAGAGAGAGAGAGAGAGAGAGAGAGAGAGAGAGAGTTCTTTTAGCGTGCATTATGAATGTCTGCATGCGTGTATCGATAACAGACCATTGTCAGAATTTCAGCAAAAGAAGTATGGATATCTCGGAGGTAATGAACCTTATCAGAACAAAAGGTTTCCAACTGCAGTTTACACAAATTACCAGAGATTAAGTTAACAGAAAAGGTAGCAAATGTTAAATATCTTACAAAAAATCCAAATATGGCAACCACAGCTGTGTAAAACGACTAAATTTGTTTTTCATAGTAGATACATACTTCTCTGTACAGTGCTTGTTTCTGAATTCTGCTAAAAAAGACTGGAAAGTTTAACTGCCGATTCAAACAGCGGCAAAGGTAAATAAAATGTTTTGCCATTAATAAGAGCAAATCGAGCACCGGGTCTGTCCGCAGCCCCTCTTTCACCACGAAAACAGTTCTGTACAAAGTTCGAAATTTTCACAATGGTACATTTTTCCTTCAACCTGTTCAATAATTTGTCTCCAAAAGCGTGCACAGCTGAAAGCTACAATATTGACTTACCAGCTGTAACAAGTCCCTGAACTTAAAGGGGTCCTCGCCTGACGTAAGATCTACAAAGTCAGTAGGAATGCCAAAGTGTGACAAGGCGTGGGGCTGTATGCCTTCCTCACTCTCCACATAGCGGAACACTACAGGCTGAAATAAAATAACACAAATGTTAACAATGATGAAAATGATAATAGTATGCATAATGACAGAAACATGAATATTTTTTCCTGATTTTGCCATTGGATGAAGTAAACATATTGTCACAAGGGTTTCGTACGAAAAGGAAATTAGGAAGAAAGGTTGAAAATGCGTTTTAGCATGGAGAAATGAAGACACAACCTTTTGGATCTCAGATCTTTCCTCCGATGATACAGAACAATGCTCTACATTATTTTTGTATTACCAGAGGAAGGATCTCAGATCCGAAACGTTGTGTCCTCATTTTTCCTTACTAAAATCCTTTAGGATTGGATAATATAAAGGATGATACTTTGCAGAACCTGTAATATCGCAGACACAAGCTTTTGACTCCATTTCGGAAGTCTACAAGTTGGAGTTGCAAGCTCATGTCAACAATACCGGTACTACAGAGTCTGCAAAATATCTTCCTTTCTAATGTGTAATGATAATTGAGCCATTACTCCCAGCCCACAAACGGATTCACATGGGAGTATGACAAACTAATGTGACACTACCCTTCAGTTTTCATGGCTGATCCATCTCCCACTGCTGGTGCAATGTCTTGAAGGATACGTCCAATACTTGCCAAAAACATAACTAGATGTGAAAGAGTTAACAACGGAAGCACGTCAAGCAAAAGAAACAAACAAATTAAAAAAAAATCTTCTAAAAATTCTTCTAAATATCTTGTCTGTGTCGAAACTATGCAGCTCATCCCAGTCAAATAAGAGAGAATCTGTCACAGGCCCGAATGGGTTGAAATCAATCAGAAAAACTCCGCCCTGCAAAATTGTGCTAAAAAAATAAAACTGATGACAAATTGTCATAGACAAACAAGTACATCTCGTACTCGTGCGGCCTCTCATGATGGGCTTTACTCTGCGCAGGTAGACTTTTAACGCTCGGACCGGGTCCTGCAGTCGGGACGTCTGGAACCGGTCAAAACCTGTGAGCGGGCGGAGACTCATCACCTGTGCCGCGGCCGAGGGTGTCTATTCTTGGGCAAGAAGGTTGGATTGGTCAGGAGCTGTACTGAGCCATCGTCCCTGAACTGTAAGCAGGCCGGGTCCACTAAGCTCGCTAACTCTGGCCGCTGTGGCGAGGGCCAAGAGGAAGCAGGTCTAACTGGTCACGTCCGCGAGGCGGGCCAAGGGAAAAGGTTCGAACCGACTGGAGTTCAACCAGGTTAACACCCAAGGGAGGTCCCAGCGCGAAAGGAGAGAGCGGGAGACCGGACGTTGGAGTTCGAAGTAGGCTATTAGGTCTGAGAGGTTCTTGAACGCTTCCGGACCAAGTAGGCCCAATTGCCGGCAAGTGTCGGCAACCATGGATAGGTAGCCTCTGATGATGATCGGGGCCAAGTTCTATTCTCTGAACAGCCACAAGGAGAACTCGGCCAGCTGAGGCATGGTCAGTGCCGTGGGGGACAGGCGCTCCGACTCGCACCAGAACTGTAGGACCCTCCACTTTCCTTCGTACACCCGGCGGGTGGATGGTCTACGGGCTGCAGCGATCGCCTCCACTGCTGCATTCGACAAACCTCGTGCTGCGAGGGCTTGCCGCACAACCGCCAGGCGAGAAGAAGTAGTCTCTCCGGGCAAGGGTGGAAGGGATTCTGCCTGGGCTGCTTCAGCATCGTGCGAGGCGTGGGGAGCCGAAGAGGAGGGTCCGCTCAAGAGGTCTGTCGTCCAGCTCCTGTTCCAACTGAACGGGGCCACGAGAAGTAGGACCATGTTGCATCCCTGGAGCTTGAGCAGGACCTTGCGCACTAGCACCGAGGGAGGGTAAGCGTAGGCCACGAGGCCTTCCCAGGAGACGGACAGTGCGTACATAATAAAATGACACAGTCTTATGGATCAAAGTTAGACCCAAATAGAAAACTATGTGAGCCTCTTGGTGTTAAGGGCATTAGGCAATCAATTGTCGTCACAAACAATCCTAGCTCCATAGACCAAAACCAAATTCTTACCGTCAAATTTCCAAACCTAGGTCCCAATGACGTTATTGTTCCTGGAACTGCTCGCCTTGCTTTTAATACTGAACTTTCATCAGGCACAGATGACGAAGGAACACTAGTTGGCAACCTAGGCAGAGCAATTATTAAAACTATTAAAGTTAAACTTGAAGGTCAGGAAGTGTTTAGTCTTGATGCTGCTGATGTGTTCTACTGTTACTAACAAGTGTGGCTAACAAGTGAAGAAAGAGAAGACCGTATTTACCAAGGCATACAGGCTGATAATGTTGCCAAACTCAGAATCAATGCATCAGATAAATCAAAAACAGAAGCCAAGGACGTTATTGTGGCAGAAACATATGGAAATAGATTTTGCATTCCACTTGAATTTGAAATCCTAACAGCACATTTGCCTTATTACCAAGGAGCACTAAATGACCATCTGAGTTCTGAACTAATTTTCAATGACTACTCTAAAGTTATTAAATCAACTGACACAGACGCAACATACAAGATCTCTAACATCTCTTTGGAATATGAAATTGTCACACATGCTCATTTAGCTACTCTAATTCAAACTCAGTACCAGTCAAGACTGCCGATTTATTATGATCATGTGTTAAGACACAGTTTGATTCATAAAGATAAAAGCGATCCAATGTGGAACATCAACTTGAACACACCTGCTAGGTCACTGAAAGGCATTCTTATGCTGTTTGTTAAACCGGTGAGTCCATACCAACGAGATTCAGAAAAATTCTATAATCCAAAGATTACACATTTATCCTGCACTATCGAAGGTCGTCCTAATCAAGTGTATGCTTCGGGTATGCTACCTTACCAGCACTATGACGAGATCACAAAATATTTTGCAGGTGGAAGGCTTAGAGAAAAACCTGCAAACATGGCATCTAAAGATCTGCATCTGTATGACGTAAGAATTGCTCAATACCTGACAGACAAGTATGCACTGTGGCTAGACCTGCGTAGTACAGATGACGACTACCTACATGGGTCAGGTCGTACTGTTGAAAATGGCAGTGACGGAATTACAATCCAAATACAAAAAAAGGTTGAAAAAGCCGAAGCAATAAACATATATTTGTATCTGATTTATGACGCACAACTGAACATTCAAGAAAGCAGACTGAGTGGACACATGTATTAAAATTATAATTAGTATTAAAATGAACTTGCTGACACTTGACCCACACTGTGGTTTGTTTTGTGGTGCCACAGGCTGTGGAAAAACTGAATTTGTTCTTAATCTCTTACAAACAAGATACATCTATCATTTCGAAAACATTGTGATATTTTGTCCTACTATCAAACACAACAAAGCTTATCACAACAGTTTATTCATTTGGACTGATCATAACATTTATTTAGTCGACCCTGAGAAAAAACTGAATGACTACCTGCAGTATTTTTACAAGCAATTTGAAGGACAGCCAACTTTGTTTATTGTTGATGACTGTTCTGCAGAGAAGGATATTGTTAAGAAGAGAAACACACTGGCAGAACTGGCCTTCAGTGGCAGACATGCAAACATTAGTTTATGGATTCTCACTCAAAAATATAATGCTGTACTGAAAGATTTTCGTGATCAGTTAAAGTTTATCTGTTTGTTTTACTGTAAAGATCGTGACAGATTTGAAGACTGTCTCAGAGAGAATGATGTCATACCCAACAAACACGAACGAGACATTGTGAAAAACAAACTGAAATTGACTAAGCATCTAAAGCTTATTTTAAAGACAGATCAGCCCACAGGGTATGGATTAGTGAATTAATTTAGCCTTTTATTTTGTCCATAAAAAATTATGGTCCGACAAATCGTGCAAGCGTTTAATATCACAGAGAGCTTCAAAGACATTGATCAATTAGATTCCTTAATAACATCTACCAAACAGCCTGACATAAGCCTCTCATTGCCATCGGTGATATATATGTCATATAATGTGACTTTGGACTTTTTTGATGATGAGCATCCAGTTGTGGAGTACATGACAGTTGATTTTAGGACACATACCTTTAAAGTTAATGATGCCAGCTGTGACTGGTTTGCAATACTTTGTTATAACATATTTAAACAACTACATAAGCTAAATGAGACGGGGAAGTGGCGCAGTGGTTAAGGCGTCTGCCTCCAATGCCAAAGGTGCGAGGTTCGATACCGGGTTCCCGCGTTGGATTTTTCTCCTCTGGTGTCACCGTCTGGGCAGTGGGCAGATGTTCACATCTGCACGGGACATAGACGACCCCGGCCCCCACGAGTCCCCTGCTGCCTTGCAGGCCTGGCCGCTTGGCTGCGGAAAGGCTAAGGGAGGAAACCCCTGACATCAAAGCCCCCGTGTCTCCGGGGAAGGCTTTTGAGCCAGAGACTAAGACAAGGACAGTCTGATATAAAACCTACGACCCGAGGACCTCGATGCCACCGTCCCAGCTTGCTAGGCCATGGCAAACGAACCAAGGGTTTAAAGGGTGGGGCCAGTACTGCGCACACTGCACTCCACCAAAAAGCTCCACCGCGCAGGCTTTAGGAAACGCCCACGGACTATGACACTGAACTTTCCAAGTCCTGTAGCGATGGGCAAGGGGCAAAACGGCAGGTGAAAGATGTCACTGGAAGCCGCAGTCTCAAACCTGCATGCAGGCGGTTCAGGATATTGGTCGCCTGATGTTGACCTGGGGATGACAACGTCACTCGGCAAACCCTGAACGACCAAGCAGCCTTCTCTAGGGACAGCACTGCTTGCTCCACACGGAGAGGGGCCTAGAAAAGGTGGCCTAACCAAAGCTCATCCCCTCGTAACCCCAGTTGGCTAGCCGCGGTCAACGGGCATCTTCTCATGCGGTCAGAAAACAAGAAAAAACAATGGATCCACTTTCATGACGACCACGACCGGACTCAACGTAGCATGCTGGAACATCCGAACCATGCTCGACACAGCAGACAGCGGACGCCCTGAACGTCGCTCCGCCCTCATTGCCCATGAATTGCGGAGGTTAAACATCGACATCGCCGCGCTCAGCGAAGTACGCCTCCCGGAGGAAGGCAGCCTCCAAGAACTTGGCGCTGGCTACACCCTCTACTGGTCAGGCAGGCCTGCATCAGAAAGACGGCTCTCATTCGTGGGCTTCATGGTGAAGACCCCCATTGCGACTAAGTTGGAAAACCTACCAACGGGTCACTCCGACCGCATCATGTCCATGCGCCTCCCACTGAGACACCAGCAACATGTCACCCTTCTCAGTGTGTACTCCCCAACCCTCCTGGCAGAGCCTGCAGAAAAAGACAAGTTCTACTCTGACCTGCGCAGCCTCCTGCAGAGCACCCCTGCAGACGACAAAGTCATCATCCTTGGCGACTTCAATGCCAGAGTGGGCCAAGACTCTGAAGCCTGGAAAGGAGTCCTCGGCAAGCATGGCGTTGGGAACTGCAATGACAATGGTCGCCTACTGTTGGAGCTCTGTGCAGAGCAGCAACTTGTCATCACCAACACCACTTTCCAGCAAAAGGACAGTCGAAAGACCACCTGGATGCATCCTCGCTCCAAGCACTGGCACCTTATCGACTATATCCTAGTGCGTCAGAGGGACCGCAGTGACGTCCTCCTCACCAGAGTGATGCCCAGCGCAGAGTGCCACACTGACCACCGCCTTGTTCGCTGCAAACTCAGGCTCCGCCTCAAGCTGAAACCCAAGAAAGGCGGCCCTCCCAAGAAAAAGCTTGATGTTGCCAGCCTTCAGCGTGACGACAAGAAAGCTGCCCTTCAGGCCGATTTACAGCGCATGCTCAAAGACACAGTTGATCCAGCAGACTCCTCTCCTGAAACACTCAGGGAACAACTGAAAACTGCTATTGTAAAATCCTCTGTGGAAGTCTTGGGCTTTGCTAGAAAGAGGAACAAAGACTGGTTTGACGAAAACGACGTAGAGATCCAGGAACTTCTAGCAAAAAAAAGAGCCGCCCACCAGGCCCACATAGCCCAGCCTTCCTGCCCTGTGAAGAAGTCTGCCTTCCGCCTCATCTGCAGCAGTCTCCAGCTCAAGCTTAGAGAGCTCCAGAACGAGTGGTGGTCCAGACTCGCACGGAGGACCCAGCTCTGCGCTGACAACGGTGACTACAGGGGCTTCTACGAAGCACTGAAAGCAGTGTATGGCCCTAGGCACCTGGTACAAAGTCCCCTGCGAAGCGCTGATGGACAGGCACTCCTCACAGATAATACCTCCATCTTGAACCGCTGGTCGGAATACTTTCAGGACCTCTTCGGCGCTGAACGCACTGTTCAAGAAACAGTCATCCTCCAAATCCCACACCTTCCACTAAAGGTTGAATTGGACGAACCGCCCACCGCCGAAGAGACCCTCACAGCCATCCACCAGCTCAAGAGTGGCAAAGCAGCAGGCATTGACGGAATCCCGCCAGAGATCTGGAAACATGGAGGCCCAGCACTGCACAACAAGCTCCACGACCTCTTTCTCTGCTGCTGGGAAAAAGGAACACTACCAAAGGATCTCCGTGATGCAGTCATCATCACCCTGTACAAGAACAAAGGAGAGAAGTCTGCCTGCTCTAATTATCGTGGAATTACCCTGCTGTCCATTGCCGGGAAAATTCTCGCAAGGTTGCTCCTGAATCGGCTGGTACCTGCCATCGCTGAAGACCACCTCCCAGAGGGTCAGTGTGGCTTCAGAGCCAACAGGAGTACCACCGACATGGTCTTTGTGCTGAGACAGCTTCAGGAGAAGTGCCGCGAGCAGAACAAAGGGCTGTACGTAACGTTTGTCGACCTAACAAAAGCGTTTGACACTGTGAGCAGGCAAGGTATGTGGCAGATCCTGGAGCGACTAGGTTGTCCCCCAAAGTTCCTCAACATGATCGTCCAGCTCCACGAGGACCAGCAAGGCCAGGTCAGACTAAACAGTGACCTCTCAGAACCATTCCCCATTCGCAACGGCGTGAAGCAAGGCTGCGTGCTGGCACCGACCCTCTTCACCATCTTCTTCAGCATGATGTTGAAGCAGGCCACAGTGGACCTCGACGATGACGACGCAGTGTACATCAGGTATCGTCTCGATGGCAGCCTGTTCAACCTCAGACGACTGCAGGCCCACACGAAAACCCTAGACCAACTGATTCGTGAGCTGCTCTTCGCTGATGACGCTGCCCTCGTTGCACACACAGAGAGAGCCTTGCAGCGCATTACGTCCTGCTTCGCAGATGCTGCCCAGCTCTTTGGACTTGAGGTCAGTCTGAAAAAGACAGAGGTCCTTCATCAGCCGGCACCCAAGGAAGAGCATCGCCCTCCCCACATCACCATCGGCGAGTCCGAACTGAAGTCTGTACACCAGTTTACCTACCTTGGCTGCATCATCACGTCAGACGCCAAGCTGGACAAGGAGCTGGACAACAGGCTGGCAAAAGCGAACAGTGCTTTCGGGCGACTATTCAAGCGGGTGTGGCACAATCAACAGCTGAAAAAAGGCACCAAGATCAGCGTGTACAGAGCTGTCGTCCTCACCACCCTGCTGTACGGTTCCGAGTCCTGGGCCCTCTACCGCAGCCAACTACGACTCCTCGAACGCTTTCACCAGCGCTGCCTGCGTACCATCCTCAGCATTCACTGGAGTGACTATGTCACCAACGTCGAGGTCCTTGAACAGGCGGAAACTGTGAGCATCGAGGCTTTGCTGCTGCGGACACAGCTTCGCTGGGCGGGGCACGTCTCCAGGATGGAGGATCATCGCCTACCCAAGATCACTCTGTTCGGCGAGCTCGCCACTGGACACCGAGACAGAGGGGCACCAAAGAAGAGATACAAAGACGGTCTCAAGAAGTCGCTTAGTGCCTGCCAAATCGACCACCGCCAGTGGTCTTCGCTTGCTGCGGACCGTGACACCTGGCGCTCCACCATTCACAAGGCAGCCGTCTCCTTTGAGGACTCTCGCAGAGCTAACATTAAGGACAAGCGGCTTAGAAGAAAAAACAGAGTTGTCGTAACTCAGAACCCTGACCAGACCTTCCCCTGCAGCCACTGCGGTCGAACCTGCCTGTCCCGGATTGGCCTCCGCAGCCACGAAAATGCCTGCAGACGACGTGGGCAAGCTCTATAGAATCTTCGTTCGCGAAGTCAAGCCAAGAGACATAAGCTAAATGGTTATATTAACTGTGTTACAGTAAATAAAGTGATATTACACACGCTGCATGAGCAGACAGCAGAAATATTATTTATTTAATATTTTGTCGGTCAAATAAAAATGACGGACAACACGATCGATGTAACAGAGTTCTTCAGGTATATCCAACACTTTGATCAGTTAAGAACAGATTTCAAACAATTGGACATAACACCAATATCAACACCTGCGATGATTTATGTGTCATATCAAATGACTTTAGAAATATTTGAGGAGTTACCATTTGTAGAGTACATGCCTGTCGATCTTAAGACACATACCTTTGAAGCTGATGATCAGTGGTTTGAGACAGTGTGTGAACAAATATTCAGACAACTATGCAATCTGAATCTGTTTATTGTAGGCGTTACAATCAATAAAGTGGTATTACACATGGTGTATTTTTTTATTTATTATTTTATCAGACAAATAAAAATGACGGACAATGCCCAAAGCTCATCTGGTTTAAGAAACGTGTTTCACACAACAGACTTGCCTATATCCAACACTTACAGTGTCTATGAATCGATAGAAAGATCTTTTTCTGTTATACAAAATAATCTTCTTTCTGGTAGTGTAAAGATTCAGATTGTTGCTAAAATAGAATTTACCAGGGTAGATAGTGAAGTGATTATATCGTTTATCTCAACAAGACAACACACAGTTAATTCCAGAAGAGAATTGGAAAAAGTGTTTAGAGAAAGACTGTTGCCTGATTTTCTCGAAGCAATTGACAGAGCAAAAATGCAGGGGTCTGGTTGGCATGAAGGTCGTGTACATGAACTGCAACTGAAGCAGTCAAGATACCATCCTATATTAGGCAAATCATGGATACCACTGCCGAAAGAGGTTTTAAACAAAAGGGCTGTTGTTAATATTCAGAACAATGATAATTTCTGTTTTATGTGGTGTGTTCTTGCCAAACTACACTTTGTAAAAACAAGACCTGAACGTGTATCTAACTAAACCAAATTTGAAAACGAACTCAACTTCAGTGGTATAGATTTTCCCGTTAAGGTAGAGGACATAGATTTGTTTGAAAAACTAAATCCTGGTATACCTGTAAATGTGTATGTATGGGATAATGAGTCTGAGAACAAGTTACAACCAATTAGAGTATCACCAATTGCCCCAACCTATGGTCAGCCAGAAGATAAGCATGTTGACCTTTTAATAATAAGTTCCGGTGATAACTTTCACTACACAATTATTAGGAGTATGTCACGTCTAATTCATGGGCATACAACAAAACACAAGTGTAAACAGGAATTTTGTAAAAAGTGTTTACAGAGGTTTTCCTCTATTGAAGTAGCACACAAACATGTAAAACATTGTAGGTCACCTGATGACATTCAAACAGTACTTAGGTATCCAGATCCTGGTAGCAAGGTTTATTTTAAAAACCATGGGAATCAACAAAAGCTGCCGTATGTAGTGTATGCTGAGTTTTGAATCACTGGTTGTTCCATATGATGGTCCTGTGCCAGAATCATTACCAAAGACAATAAAGTTGAGTGAACAAGTGGTGTGTTCTTTTGGATACATTCTTGTTAGGTCAGACGGTCAGCATACAGAACCTGTTATCTACAGAGGTGAAAATGCAGCAGCTGAGTTTTTAACAGAAATGAGACAACTGTATAGTCAAGTAGTACAGTATTTGGAAAACTGTCAGATGCCTTTGTTGATGACAGAAGACGACAAACTAAATTTTGATGCAGCAGTGATGTGTTGGATTTGTGAACAAGCCCTTGATGGTGATAAAGTTCGCGATCATGACCACATAACTGGACGTTACAGAGGTGCTGCACATGGTGATTGCAACTTGAAACTAAAAATTGATCCCAAGGCATATAAGTTGCCTATCTTTTTCCACAATCTCAAGGGGTATGATTCACATATTATCATGCAGGCTGTGGACGAGTCTGACAAAAAAATTAGTTGCATTGCCCAGACAACTGAGAAATACCTGACTTTTAGGTTGGATAAATTAGCATTTTATGACTCTATGCAACATTTGTCTTTAGGGCTTGCTAGTCTGGCAGATGGACTGACATCGTTTCCAATAACAAGTAAATATTTTGAGCCAGACTTGATCAAGAAAGGAGTGTATCCATACGTGTACACCAGTGACTGGGTTGTGTTTGAGGAAAGGAGACTGCCACCAAAAGAGAAATTTTATTCTACACTAAATGGTAAAGGTATTTCTGACTCTGATTATCAACATGCACTTGATGCATGGGATAAATTAGGGTGTCAAACAATTGGTGACTACCACGATCAGTACTTAAAGGCTGACGTTTGTTTGCTAGCAGACATATTTGAAAGTTACCGTGAAAAGGGTTTGTTGCACTACAGTCTTGACCCTGCTTGCTACATAACTAGTCCTGGCATGACATGGGATGCATTTTTTGAAATCCAGCAAGATATGTATAGACCTGTTGTCTGATCGTCCGATGGGTGAAATGGTGGAACGTGGTTTGAGAGGAGGTATTAGTATAGCCGCAAACAACTATGCCAAAGCCAACAACAAATATCTTGATGATTTTGACCCCTCAAGGTCAAGGTCATTCATTACATACTTGGACGCTAATAACCTTTATGGATTTGCAATGTGTGAGTTATTGCCCTTGAAAAACTTTTGTCTACATGATTTGTCACAGTGTGATATAAAAAAATTAACAAATGAAATTATGAATTATGATCAGGATCACAAAAAGGGTTGGATCTTTGAAGTTGACCTGGAGTACCCACACCATCTACATGATTACCACAATGATTATCTATTAGCAGTTGAGAAAATGAGTTTGACGGGGGAAAAAGAAGACACTAACCTTGTGCCAAATTTGAATGACAAATTCAATTACGTATGTCACTATCGATTGCTGCAATTTTACATCAGGCATGGGTTAGTACTAAAAAAAGTTCACAGAGGTATTCAATTTGATCCGAGTGCTTTCATGAAAGATTACATAATGAAAAACACAACATTGCATGCCAGAGACGGCAACACTGCATTTGACAAAGACTTCTTTAACCTTATGAACAATGCTTGTTTTGGTAAGACGATGGAAAATCCTCATCACCGCAAAGATGTGAGACTGGTCACAACTGAACTGGGTGCAATTAAACTTACAGGCAAGCTACAATACACAGGGTACAAAGAGTTTCATTCATCATTGTATGCAGTGTCACTCAAAAAAAAGATTGTCAAACTGGACAAGCCAGTATTCATTGGTATGGCAATTCTTGAGTTGTCAAAACTGTTGATGCTTGAATTTTATTATGATTACTTCAAACCAAAATATCCTGGGTGTCGTCTGCTTTACACTGACACTGACTCTATGATCATTGATGTGCCTACTGAAGACTTTTATGAAGACATGAAAACAGAACTGTATATGTATGACACGTCTGATTATCCTAAAGATCACCCGCTGTTTAGCACACAGAATAAGAAAGTGCCTGGGAAATTTAAAGACGAACTCAATGGAGTGCCTATTGTTGAGTACGTTGGACTGAGATCAAAAATGTATTCTATACTGCACCAAAAAGGCAGTCAGTCCAAAGCCAAAGGTATCAAGAAAACAGCCATAAAAAATAAAGACATTCGCCATGAACATTATAAGCAAGTATTAGATGGAGAACTAACGCCTGATTATCCAAACAAGACACTGAGGTCAAATAGACACAATATTGAAATGATCCAAACACATAAAAAGTCACTTGCAGTTGGGGACACAAAACGTGTGTTTCACACTAAGGAAAAGGCTTATGCACCTGGGCATTGTGCGCTTAAGTTATCTGAAGAAATAGCTGATGCACTGGTTGATGAACTAATCGATGAATTAGTTGATGAAATGGTTACAAATGTGTAACAGTGAATGGGGGAATAATTTGTAATTCTTCTCTGGCAAATGCCCTCTGAGGCGCAGGCTCATACAGATAATAAATCGATGTATTAGCACCAGGAACTATTTTTTTTATATTGTGGACAGATGTAGACCATATTGGATCAGTTGCCCTACGTCTGACATCATTCTCGGCCTCGCCAGGTTGATACAAATATCTCACCTGTTTTGTAAACAAGCTTGTGTCGGGGGTGTTGTTTTTATTTCTGACCTTGATGGCATTGTTTTTATTTAATAGCATCAGCAGGTTTTAAATGACCCTCATTATTCATTGCTTTTATCACAGATGGTAATCTCTTAACCCACTCAGTGTTACGTGCGTCATGCATGAGTTCCTTAGTATACTGATAGCTGAAAAGTCTCTCCGATAATTGCTTGTTAAAGTTTTCAATAATAGCCTGTGACCTATGCACGCCCGGTATGCCTCGTCGCACTAGCACTCCATGCTTTGCAAATAATTGATTAACGACACCTTTAAATTCACTTCCGTCATCGACTTGAACAAGCCTAGGATATTTTAAAGTTCCTCGACTATATATTTGTGTTAACGCAGTGGCTACCGTGGTAGCATTCTTGTCAGTTATGGGTTCGGCATCCTTGTACCTTGAAGCTATGTCGACAACAGGTAATGCATACTTGTATCGTTTCTTTCTTATTGTATCATGTGGCAAGAACAGAAGATCCATTTGATGGGTGTCATTAGGGATAGTATTTACAAAATGAGGTCTTGTTATTTTTCTTGGAGCAGGTAAATATATTTGCCAAATTGCCTGTTTTTGTAACCACTGTTTTATTTGTTCGAGTGTAATATCTCCACCAACAGCAGCATGTAATTTTTCTATTGCAGTGTTCCCTTTCCAGTAGCCAATAGGGGAGTAATATATTTTTGATAGTTTATTTCCAATGTCGGTCATTTCTTCCTGCAATAAAAACTCCTGTAAAATATACTAATGACATTCCTACTAGAACAAATATTATTTCTCCATTTCTTTGTTCTGGGCTTGGCTGGTAGTAGTCACTAAGTTTTGGTTGTGGGATGGTCATGTCTTCGCCAGTAACAAGAAAATATTCTTTGATCGCGTCATAAACATTAAAAAATGTATGCTGTGCATGACCTTCAAGTCTGAGTTTTTCATTGATAAAATCAAGTTTCTCAATTCTTTGCTTCTCATAATCCTGTTGAGCTTGTGCCAGTTTTTTAGACGCCTCATTGTGACACTTCATTTCTTCTGCAGATTCCTCTCTACCCATTTTTGAAAAGAGGTAGTTTGATCCACTAAATGCCAATGCATTAACAATGGCCCCACCAATCATAATAGCTATTGTTGCCATAGTTTTTATTTACTTAGAAACATTTTCTGGAATAATTCCTTGCTTGACTAGAAAGTCTTTTGTGGCAATCGATGCTGTGACAACAGCTACTAGCTTAGCACTGTCTTCGAAGTCTAATCTACTCAAGTCTGCCGATTTCATTTTGAGAAGACTTTTCCCCAGCATAGAATAAGCAACTGTTAGCCCGCTTATTACTGCAGAGTGATAGATGAGGTTCATTATGTTTTTTGCGTCGCTCATTTTCTTATTCCACAAAAATTAAAATAATAAATTTATTTACTGCATGTAAAATGGGTCCACGGCTTTGGGTGTTGCTGGTAATGTGGAGACTTCTTCTTTTATTTTTGGAGTGTTTGATTTTTTGGACACTGTTCGAGTCTGTGGTTTGTATTTTTTGTATAATTGGTAACCTACATAACCAAATCTGACAACAAATCCAACAACTATATAATTTGGTATTTTTGGTTTAGACTCAGTTGTTTGTCTCTCACTTTGTTGGGGGTGTGAGGGTGTTGGTTCTGATGGTAGTGACACCAGTGCTTTTGACGGTGTGTCAGTTACTTGAGTCTTTTCTGTTAATGCTTGAAGCTGTAATTTTTTTTTGTCTGTTATATTCAGCTAATCTTTTTCCAGCCTCTATTCGACCTGGACTTTTAGTCTTAGTCACCGTTTGAACTTGTGTCAAGACAGGACTCTGATGTGGAGTCGTGTGGGTCTCGTCCATTTTCTTCTAATTTAAAATTTATTTTAGAAAATTCAATATGACTACTAGTAACAAGTAAGGGTACCACAGGTGCAAGGTAATTCCCAAACTTGTAAAACATAAGGCATGCTAATTTGCCTATTGAACTTGAAACTATGGGGTTGCTTTCGAGATCATGTGAAAGGCTGTCACTATCAACAGGTAGGAAGTGACTCACAGCTTTTGTGTATAGGCAGACAAGAGATCGACTCAAATCACGTGTCATTAGTGAACTAATGTGATTTTCATATTTTTAATGTAGTTTGATTAGCTCGTCAGCAGTGAGAGATTCTATGTCTTCTGTCATGTATTGTTTACCAAGAAAAGCTTTTGATTTTCCAGAAACAACTACAGAGAGAAACCTTTGTTTTTTAGAGTCTAAGTCTTTGTTCTCTACAGCACAGATATCGCTTAGAAGGGGTAATTCATCTTGATTCATTTTATAATGTAATATAATAATTTTGTTTAATGAAGTCAATGGCAGCATTAATTATTTATGTGGGGTGCGGTATCTACCTTAATAATCACGGGTTGGCAGCTGATCAAAAATCGTTGCTTGAATGATTTCTGGGGTGGAACTAGTACGGCTAGGTAATAAAGGCATTGACTGTCTTGGTTGGCGGGGGGCTTGTATAATTACCGAGAGGATTAAATAAAATGATCGATTATTGGAGGGGTGGGGTGGGAGCCCCACATTATTAATCTCTACTACTACCTGTGTTAGGAGGCGATGTTGGATGCAGCGATCATCCTATGCCCGTGGCTATTTTGACATTTGCTTTAGTCACGTGATGTAGTTACGTGACTCCCATTACGAAGGGAGGTAATAATATCCCCCATTGTGCAACAATGTTTGGGACTCATTAATTCAAGATAAGTCGGCTTCGAATTTGTGGCGACCTGAATCCAAAGGAGGCAGAATTTGTGGCAGAAAACGTTTGTTGTTGTTGAGCTGTTTTTGTTGTTGTTCTAGTTCTTTTAGATCGCCCATGATAGTTCAAGGGTGGTGGCAGAATAGCTTGGCGCCTATAGGCGCCAGGCTATTCTTCCACCACCCTTGAACTAGCATGGTCGATCTGTAACCTGCATTTTAATGCAGTCCTCAGAGGATAACTCCAAAATGTGGGTATTTCGTACCTCGGGCACAATGAGTTACCAGTGTGAGTGTTACGAATACGCATAACGATA
>BTPG01000003.1:195637753-195775253 GCA_036245525.1 Semisulcospira habei | reverse complement strand
GTTAAAGGACAACTTATCATCTATGACTGTTCCAAGATACTTATACTCAGTCACACGCTCAACAGACCACATCATTAATCATCCGAACAGGGACAGGGGCAGGGTTTCTTCGAAAGTCTATCAGTAGTTCGTTGGTCTTACTCACATTTAGGTCTAGAAAATTATCTTTACACCAAACACTAAAACGTTCTACTTCTGCAAAGTAAGTCGCATCATTATTGGAGAGATCTTCTAAGGCAGTGTCATCCGAGTATTTTATAAGAAAGGTAGAGTCAGTGCCACTACAATCGTTAGTGTACAGTGTGAACAGCACAGGGGAGAGAACTGTACCTTGAGGGGCGCCTATGGAAGTGGACCTAAGGGATGAGAGAGCTGTTTGAAAGCGAACTGACTGGGTCCTATTTACAAGGAAGTTGACAATCCATAGGATACGCCTTGGCGTTACATTGTAACAGAGAAGTTTTTGGGCTATGAGATAGGGTTGTATAGTGTTAAAGGCTGAAGAAAAGTCTATAAAAAGAATGCGTACAAAAGAGCCAGGTTTTTCTAAATGTGTGTATGCATGGTGCAGGAGTGTGAGTGTGGCGTCGTCTGTACATCTGTTTTGCTTGTATGCAAACTGGAAAGGATCTTGATAGGGCTTGACCTGATCGAGAAGTCTAGAAAGGACAACACGCTCAAAGCACTTCATTACTATAGAGGTGAGAGCTACATGGCGATAGTTATTGAGTGTCTTGGGCTTGTTGTTCTTGGGGACAGGGCAGACTGTAGAGTGCGATGTTTTCCAGAGCCTAGGTACAGTGCAATCCTTCAGAGACCAACTAAACAAACGGCTATAAACAACAGACAATTGACTGGCACATAATCTCAAAACTCTACCGCAAATATTATCGGGGCCTACTGCTTTCTTAACATTCAGTTTGCTAAAAAGCTTCTCAACCGCCTTGCCATGGATCTCAAACTCTTCATCAACATTGCCTGCCACATTTACTTTAAGCTGGGAAATCATGCTATCTAAGTCATCCTTCAGATCATCTTTCTCAAATCTACAATAGAACTCATTCAGTTTTTCAGAAAATTCAGTTTGTTCTTTCATTGGCATGCTACTGCTACTGAGCAAAGAACTTCATGTGCTAGCAATAGGCAAAGAATCTCATGAACCCCCGCTGAAACGGAGGCTCATGAGGTTCATTGCCTATTGCAAGTGGGGGGTGTTCATGTTTTCTCGGTGGAGAGAGGCGAATGGGTCTTTTTATTTTCTCGGGTGAATGAAGCGTTGGTATTGCTACTGTGTGTGTATTCAGTTCAACATTGCTAAGGAACACGTGTGCGTATTGGATGGACAAGGAAGTTACCGAAATATAATGTAGTTAATGTTATATTCAGCAGTGACACACACACACATACACACACACACACACACACACGCACACACGCACACACACACACACACACACGCACACGCACACACACACACAAACAAACTTTTCATTTTTCTTTACATTTACTTACGCGTACGGATGCCTTCACACTCAGTTTGCCAATGGTACGCCGTGTCAGCAGATGTTAGAAAACACCCTGGGTACAGAGTATTTTTTATACTTAATAATACACACGACCTTTTTCTAAAACATTCCTGATTTGTAATTAACTTGAAGGTGTGTCACGGCTGTGTCAAACGGCTGTCAGTTGTGAGTGTAGACGTCGTGATGGTGATTTCACGGAGTTCATGTGTTCTTGTGTGTCTACCGTGGATCCTTTCCTTGCGGCTTACAATGCTTCTCGGTAAGAGAAAAATGTCTTGGACACAGTAATATATCGAGATATATATTAGCGTAAATCATTTTGTCATAGAAAATAATGGGCGATAATTAGACATCAAGTTTTCAAGGGAGAAGTTGTTGATGTTTTTATTGTTCTTATATGTTTTCTTTTCGATTTGGTTTTGTTTTTAAAAAATGTAACGATTTTAGTTTAGTTCAGTTTTGCCGTTGGATGATCACTTAAACTTACTCGCATATCAGATTTCCTGCCTTTGAAGACTTCTCATTACATTAACTTATTCGCTGCCGCAAACACGAAACAAGTTCAAGAGGCATAGCTTCTACTAACATCGGCAGTTGTGTGCGTGACTGTGAAATGTGTAATATGTTGTTCTGGTGAATCCACACAGCCCAGTCCTGCTCAGTTTGTAACAACCAGTGTTCCCCGAATGCGGTCTCTTCTCCCGACGGGAAACACAAAGAAGGGTGAGATTCATGTTACTTAATATGTCCATCTCTGTATCAGCTACAACTTTGGAACACTATAGAAAGTGCTGACTACGTATATACCATACATTAACAGTGGCGAAAGAAGACTTCCATGTGAAACATGGCATAAGTTTTGGAAAAAAGGGACTTCATAGGGAGGTGAGGGGGGGGGGGGGCATAATAAATGTCTTCTTACAAGCACAGAAAACAGATTCAACTTTTAAACTTGGCAAAGTTTATCTGGGGTTAAAAAGATGGTTTAACTCATTCGAGACGAACGGAATCCGTATACGCGGCTTACGCTAAGCAGCGTATCCGGATGCCGTTCGTCTCAAATAAGTTAAACGTTTATCTTTGCAATGGACGTATGGATATAATGTTCCTGCTCGGTATGTATTGCTCCTATCGTAACCCCGCCTCTTCCTTCACCCCCCCTCCCGCCCCCCCATCCCCTTCCTCCCCTATCCCCTCCCCCCACCCCCGCCCTGACCACCACCGTCACGAAGAGATACGACCAAAGTATACCGTTAGATAGGAACGACCGGGAGACTTAAAGTACCAGTACGCATAAATATGAAGACACGCTTCAGCACCATTTGTGTTTGTTTTGCATTGTTGACACACCTGATGAATTTAACAGCAGTTAGGACACGCAGCAAAAACACACGCGTAATCGCACTTATTTATTCTGCTCTGCGTTAGCGTTTCGGAATATTTTAGCTGTTTCTCGCACTGATAGAGTTGTATTTCTAGACCTGAGTGGAGTTATTGTCAGGTTACTTGATATAAAGACGACTTGAGCTGAAATGGATTGTCCTGTGTCTAAATGAACTATAGCTAGACTTGTGTGCAGCGTTTCGTGACCATCTGTTACAGAAGTGCATCTTTAAACAGTTAAGGCGGTAGTGTTCCTTTAATGCGTGGCCCAAGTAAAAAAAATGGTTTGACCAAATGATTCACTGGCCAAACAAAATCCAGAAGAAGAATGGCCAGCCTCTGTTATTGATAATATCACGCAGTAGCTGCGTCAGACTATGTATACTATTCCTGACGATACCACCGTGTAAACGTCACACATGAGAACAGGTGAAGGAAGTTTGCTTTTTTTTCAAAGCGGGACCGAGTGAATCATTGTACGCTACATCTGCTTATAACATATTCACGTACAGCCTCAAAGGCGATGTTGGTAGTAGAATAATCACCCTATCGTTCGTGTAGTGTTGGTGACTACATGAACAAGAAAGACACCACTTTATCTTCTTCACTGCTGTGACAATGCAAACGTTACCCGAGTGCATAAGACATAGATCCTCATGAGCACCCGTAGACGCGGGGATCATGATCCTCACGACTGCGTTTGCTTATGAAAATCAATACCTCTTGCTAACATCACTTTGTGTTTGCGTTCCTTGGATGGCTGGGGTTCTTTGCAGCAAAACTAACAAAGATTTCAGAATAATAATCCGCGTCCACTTGCACGGCAGGGGGTAAAGTAGTTATGACTCAAGACATTAAGCCTCTTTTGCGCCTCTTCACTTTGCTAAATATTTACCTAAGCAGCGCTATGTACTGACATATACACTGTAGAGATATTCACTCGACACTGTTTACTTTTTACCCGCAAGAGCACGTGTATGATTTCTTCGCATACCCGCTGCTGTTTTTGTGAAACTTTTCGCGACTTGTCATCCGGATTTATGACATCGACATATGCTTGTATTCTCAGGAACAAAAGAAATGCGACATTTTCGGAATCCCAAATGTGGTAATTCTTTTGCTCCTCAGTATACATGTTTGCTAACAGTTTGACTGTGTTACGTGTTGGGTCGTGGTCGTAGTATGATATCACACCAGACGGCACGCACGGAAGGTTCTTTTAAAGAAACTTCATTCAGCTGCAACCCGTCACACGTGGCTAAGGATGTAGACCACACTGGAGTAACAGTTCCAACAATATTTTATTGCAGCGATACGATCTCCACACAACGCGTTCACAAATGCTCCAACACTGATACAATGTCTCCTCTGCAAAATGTCTACACTTCAATGCGTTTCTCATACAATGTACATCACCGTACACTGCATAACTCCGTCACTGACAACGAAGCACGATACCTTGCGTAGCTCTCTCAATGTCAATGTGCTTACGATACACTGCAATTATACAACTGAACAATGTACCAACGCTGTTACATCGCAATTCTACAACTGAACTATGTACACACGTGCTTCCTAGCACGATCTTTTATATTAGTATGTTTTCCAGAATAATCGAGCAAATTCATACAACACAACCAATCAGAAAAGAATACGTAACCGAAACTCATAAATATTAATGAAAAAGAATGCACAAGAATGGTCTCCAAAAATATGGCTGCTATTTCCAGCCCCTAGTTTGGGAAATCCCGGCGCGTTATGACGTCTCACAAAAGTATGGCAGACAGTTCACGACATTGCCCGAATTATCCGGAAGATAGACGAGTTTTCTTAACACAATACTGGCCGCTAACTTCACGCTCACATAAAACAGTGGTGATTACTCGAGCGGTTTCTAGACTCTTCGGGATTCAACTCCGTGTATCAAAAGACAGTCAATTCCGCTCTCCGTGCGAACGATAGTGAATCTTACTAAAAAAGCTACGTGATTCGTAATCATGATAGCTCAAGTAAATATCGGATCGTTTCCTACGATATATGCATGCGTGCTCTCAAAGAACAACATAACCACAATCGTAACAGACTGCCAATCGCTAAAATTGCATGGAAATAGCAAACAAAGAGAGAAACATGTGTCGAAAAATAAGTACAGACTAGTTTCCTGTTTAGGGTGGATTTTCGGTGGATTTTTTAAGTACGCAAACAAACAATGACCTCGTGACTCATAGACACAAAATACGTAGATGAATTATTGTTTGTATACTGTAGAAAAGGGTGAAAGTCCGGCAATTTGCGACGGTATAGGCGACGTTTCGGTTGTACTGTTTTGTTGTAGATGTTTATTGTCGTGTGTGTGTGTGTGTGTGGGGGGGGGGGGGTGCGTGCGTGCGTGTTTGCGTGTGTATGTGCGTGCGTGCGTGCGTGAATATAATAAATGAATTTCTGCCTATATAGAAAATGTGGCGTACGGAAAGAATGCCAGCATGAGCTCAACTGCTTACAAGTCTAATCCCGCCTGCATGGCAGTCAATGCTAGAACGGGCACAAATTATATATACACAGATATAGGCAGCCACCTAAATTATGTACTGACCAGTGAAACTAGCGCCATTCATGCCGCCTGGTGGCAGGTGGACCTGGGTCGGAACTACGCCATCACTGGCATTGTCATCTACAGGAGAGTAGTAACCAATGATCCTCCATACGGTACGTACCAATACTCACAAACCAGATAGGTGAGGCTAGAGCTGGCAGAATTGTATAACAAACCAAGGGGAATTACTCAGCGCTGGACAGAACAGTTAGATCCCCTGCCCCCGCCTATCAGGCACCCATTCGCCAGCCCACAGAGAAATACGCAGGTATAGAACAAGACGATCATCTACATCCCTGAAAAGGATGCATCAGGTCTCTTATATAACCCATGTCTTTCTCCGGAACTTAGGAAGTAGGCAGGAGAAACATACATACACAAACACGAAGGTGCATTGCTATATGTGGTCGGGTAAATACCCTGAATTCCCACAGTAGATGCACAGAACATTACACAACAATGTAACGATACAAATTTGCCTCGAGTTATACTGAGATACTCACAAACCAGATAGGTGAGGCTAGCGCTGGCAGAATTGTATAACAAACCAAGGGGAATTACTCAGCGCTGGACAGAACAGTTAGATCCCCTGCCCCCGCCTATCAGGCACCCATTCGCCAGCCCACAGAGAAATACGCAGGTATAGAACAGGGTATTTACCCGACCACATATAGCAATGCACCTTCGTGTTTGTGTATGTATGTTTCTCCTGCCTACTTCCTAAGTTCCGGAGAAAGACATGGGTTATATAAGAGACCTGATGCATCCTTTTTAGGGATGTAGATGATCGTCTTGTTCTATACCTGCGTATTTCTCTGTGGGCTGGCGAATGGGTGCCTGATAGGCGGGGACAGGGTATCTAACTGTTCTGTCCAGCGCTGAGTAATTCCCCTTGGTTTGTTATATATGGTACGTAGCAATGAACACACAAGTAGAGAACACTCAAAAGAAGAAAGAAACGCATTTGAAAAAGACAATCAAGACACAATTTATCAATTTAAATAAAATAGGCACACAAACAAGTGCTCAGTTTGCATCTGTTAATTATGAAAACGCACAATACATTAACTAATTCGTAACTGTCTTTTCTAAGCGTGTTTCTTTCTTCATTAGGATGTTTTCTGCATTTCACACGCTTGCTAGTCACCTTTTTGATCTAGATTTCATTAACACATAAACATGTGCTTTAAATGTAATACTTTATAATTTTGCTTTGGAAGTAGTACATGATATGCCTACGCACGGGCGCACGTACTCACACATGCACGCACTCACGCACGCAATAACGCAGACACAAACACAAACACACACACACACACACACACACACACACACACACACATGCAATTTCAACATAATAATGAATGGCGTAAAAGACAAACTTACTGCATTATACATGCAGGGCCGCATCCAGGGTGGGGGGGGGGTGCATTGGTACTACAGCATCCCACCACCCACCCCCCCCTCGGCTTAAAAAAAAAATCATTCACTACCAGACCACAACATGGTGCGAGAAGGTGGGGGGTGGGCTTTTAGGTGTCTTCGGACCCTGGAAGCACCCCCCTTCCCCGCTAACCCCCCCCCCCCCCCACCCGCTTTTCGACTACTTCGGACCTTTGAGGCACGCGCCTTTTCTCTCTCTATCCCCTCCTCCCCCCCCCCCCCTTCCGCTTTTCGATGCCGCCGGACCTTGGAATAGCACGCGAATTTTCTCTCTCTCTCTCTACCCCACCTCCCTTCCCTTCCCCTCCCCTTACCCCTCCCCTTACCCCTCCCATTCACCCCCCCCCCCCCCCCCCGCCGCCCCCGCGCCCCACCGCTTTTCGGCTTCTTTGGACCCTGGAAGCTAGCGTCGGGGAGGCGTTTAGTATGAGGCTGAAGGTCCAAAACAAAAATTAAAATTGGACACCCCCCCCCCCCCCTCGAGGTAACTGATCTACTCCTGAACAGTATACAGTTTCATATTGTCGTTCAGCACACCCCCACCCCCACCCCCACCTTATCCCCACCCCTTTAAAAACTGATTCATCCGTGACTGTACATGCACCTATCGTTCATTTAGTCACATGTTTACTAGTGATGAATCAAGTCGCTGATAAATTAGTCTATTCAACATTGCAGTATCCCTCTTCGTAGTAAACACAAACATTCTATTTCAGATTTAGTATCTGATCGCCTCATGGGTGGAATTGACTTGCTAGTGGATGACCAGCTGTGTTATCAGTTTGTTGACCCGCCCAGTCAAGGCAGCGGGGACCATGAACTGGACCATCTGAACGAGACTCTGCACCTCACCTGTAACAGGACACACACAGGAAGAACCATCCGTATCCAGAAAAGGCAGAATTTCACCTCCATAGATTATCGGTACTATGCAATCAACCTGTGTGAAGTACAAGTGTGGGGTGAGCATTGTTAACTTGCTTAGAGATTTGGTCCTTTAAGCCATTTAGCCCCAACACCCTGCGGCAAGAGATGGGTTGATCATGATGATTCGAGGGTAGTGCCAGATGAGCTTGGCGCCTGAAGGCGCCAAGCTCACCTGGCAATACCCTCGAATTATGATGATCGACCCATCTCCTACATAGGTATAATAGTCGTTAGACCGTGGCAACACTTTTAAATTTTGGGAAATGCGGCCGTGTGGTTATATGGGTTAAGCAGAATTGCAAATGTCACTGTTAAAACCTGTTTTATAATACTAACGATTAACCCCTCCCCTGCAGTTCGTGTTTCTACATTCTTTTGTTAATTCGAAGCCAAAGGGCTCCAGCCTTTCAAGAAACGCTGACACAAACGGGTTTCAGCAAGAGGCATAAATCCTCATGAGCCACTGCGGGGTCTCAAGATGATCTATGCCTATTGCAGCTGAATTGTGTTCACGGCAGTGAAGGGGTTAATACATTACGTCATTAAAACAGTGTAGGAAATCGATCTAGGGTATAACAGAAATACTTTTAGAAATGTAGTCCATACCATTGCGGTACCCTAAGGAGCAAAGTAGCAGTAGACTGCAAGTTTCAGCTGGTTGTCAGCTAGTTTCAGCCGTACGGTGTTTTAATTACTTAATAACAAAATAATGTTCCGTGCTTGTACGCTATAATGCTATAAAAAAACAGACTGTTAAAATTTTCAGTTTTCTCTTTCTTGTGTGAAGCACTGGTATCAGATTCATCTTTTTCCTCCTTGTGCACTCAGCCATCGGTTCTGTTTGGTACAGTACCTGCAGCAGCATGCACAAGGGGTATAATAGCAATTGTTCTGCCTTTTACTACAGCGTGCAAAGCTGGCTATTTCGGGGAAGAGTGCAGGCATGTGTGTCAATGCAAAAATGGAACAACGTGTGACATCAACGGTATTTGTCCGGCAGGTAGGTCCAGATTAGCAGTAGAGAATATCCCTAAATCAGCGGTAGGTCAAACATTGCACGGACTTTGAACATTCCTTAGAATCATCCAGCCGCTCCATGGGACAAAGAGTATATAGGCTACTTGTAGTTAGGCATGCTTGCTCGCGTGGAATTGCCTCATTGACACTAAGCCCTCCGATATCAACAGTATGACTGTTGAGAGGATCCTCCGAAACAGTCGCTTTTAGTCTTATTATAAAGGGGCATAACCGACTGTCTTTTTATCTATAAAGGGACTGAACCTACCGTCTTTAACTTGATTCTGATTTTAGGAATGTCGGTATGCCGTTAGTATTTCCATTTTCAACATGCTAATTTGAGGATAACAGCCGTCAATTTTATTATGCATTATTCTCTTTCACCAGAATGTCTACTGAATTATATATCATTAGCCCATATTAACCCCTTAGTGCCTGCAGGAATCGGTATTGTAACCATTTCGATGGATGCATGTAGAAAGGGTTAATGGCTATGATGTCTCTCCTGCGCTTTTTGAATTTGTTACAAATGATTCGAGAGACCTAGTGCATTTCTTTCATGTATCGTTCACAGGCTGTTACTCAGGATTCTACGGACTGAGCTGCAACATGACCTGTACTTCAAGAAACTGTGAAAACACCACCTGTGTAAACGATACTGGAGTTTGTATGGCTTGCGCTCCTGGTTACTACGGAGACTGTAACAGCACATGCTTGTCATCCAACTGTCTCAACGACCAGTGTGACAGAGAGAACGGAACATGCCTGGCATGTGCTCGTGGATTTTTTGCGGGTGATTGCAACAGCATCTGCCTGTCTTCCAATTGTCTAAATAACACCTGTTTTAAAGACACTGGGTGGTGTTCTACTTGCAACGGAAATTTCATTCCATCATTTTGCTCAGGTACACTAATCCGTTATGCCATGTATTAAACCATTGTTTTAGCGTTCAATTTCTTTTATTTTCTTTCGTCAGTGCTTTCGCTATGTATCCCTTGGTACCGTTTTGACAAAAAATATGTATTCATTTCATCATACTCCAAAGTTAAGACAGGGAAATAATCTGAGCAATGACAACGATGATTGAGGTACTGTGTGTATTGGGTAGCGCAAGACAAAAATGCACAATATCTTCCACTGTAGATGTAGTTTTGTTAACCCTTTGGCTGTCGGTAGCGGTGTTTGTCGCGATTAATACAGTAATCATCGCGACAAACACAGCTACCGACAGCCAAAGGGTTAATTGTAGTTTTGTTTTATGGAATTCACATTGAACATACCTTATTATGTATCATGCTTTTGTGAAGATGATTATACCGAATCATAATCCACAACTATTATGTGCAGACTGTATACCTGGCTATTTCGGGAACAACTGTACTGAGTCGTGTCCATCAAAGAACTGCAGTGACTGCGACAGACAGACAGGGAGTTGCATTGCCTGCACAGACGGCAAATGGGGAAAATACTGTAACAAAACGTGCCCCACCTCGTGCTACAAAAACACGTGCGGTCAAGAGACAGGGAAATGCTCCTTGTGCGAGGGGAACTATTGGCACCACCAAACTGCTCAGGTACAGTCTATTCGTGAGATATTTGTTTGATGGTACCGAAGGGTTGGTTTTTGTTGTTGTAGTTGCTGTTAGAGTTTGTTTGTTTGTTTCTTTCTTTCTTTCTTTGTTTGCTTCTTTGTGTATTGATGATGGCTATATATAAGTCAGGGCGTATGTTTTAGCCTGTTCTTCAACTTTGAAGGAAACTGAGTGTCTGTACTTTGCAGCATCAACTATCTTACCTGTGTTTGAGGTGTGAAGTTTCTTAATTTACATGTTGTTTATTCAAATGATAAAATATCTACAGTAAAAGTTGTTGTTTGGCTTGTTTATATTTAGTTAACCGATTGTTTCAGATACGAAAGACTTTGAATAATAATTAGTTTCCATCAGTTTGGCTTTGTGTATTTTCGTCCTAAGTTACAATTCCAATACAGTTACAATTCCAATACAGTTACAATTCCAATACAGTCTACTTCTCTTATGACAAGGTCGGATAAAAGAAAAGTCGGAAATAACAACACTTTTCCACAAGTCCCGAAGGCACTCTTTTTAAGTCATTTACTTCTCTTATAACAATCTTCGGATACA
The DNA here is from genome assembly GCA_036245525.1 of Semisulcospira habei. Taxonomy (NCBI): domain Eukaryota; kingdom Metazoa; phylum Mollusca; class Gastropoda; family Semisulcospiridae; genus Semisulcospira; species Semisulcospira habei. The sequence continues at coordinate 195,764,220 of BTPG01000003.1, read as the reverse complement.
GCAACAAGAAAAATTCAGTCCCATGGCGATTTGTTCTATTCGAAGTTTAAGTATTTATCTGCAGTCCTTGAGTAACCCTTTTAAAAACCAAGGCCGCATTTTACGCAGTTTAGAAGTGTTACTTCATAATTATGTACCAGTTCTAGGAGATTGATCGACCATGGTAATTCAAGGGTAGTGCCAGATTAGCTTGGCGCCTTCAGGCGCCAAGCTAATCTGGCACTACCCTTGAATTGTTATTAACGGTCGATCCATCTCCTGCTGTAGTGTGTCTGGCCCCAATGGGTTAATTCCGTTAATCTGCAAGTGACGTGTACAAGGGGCTCATGAGATTCCGTGCCTCTTGCTAACCGTGGCTTAGAGTGACTCCATCTGTTCCTCAAATGGTGTTGTTATTTGGAGTTAAGTGCACGACTGAACTGACTATTCCACAAATAATGTGCACAGATTGCAAGAGAGATTATTACGGTGCGAACTGCAGCGTGCCTTGTGGAAAATGCTCTGATGGCAACACGTGCGACGCGGAGACGGGACAGTGTCCGAAAGGGTGTCAGGCAGGCTGGAAACAACCACTGTGTGTCGAACGTAAGTTTATTGGAGAAATTGTATACATTGTGTATTGTTCATTACCGGTATCAAATTAATAGTTGTCTGCATCTGTCCGCAAAAGGTTACGTACAGTGTGCGCAATTATCTGTGAACATGCATGTTAAAACACCTTTCTATTTTCTTTTCTTTTTATTTTTGTTTGGGGGTGTGGGGTGGGGGTGGGGGGTGGCGGGAGGGGTGGCGGGAATGGGGGGAGGGTTAAAACGGGCAAAACCGTACAGAAATAAATGACAAACCCCACGCACATGTGTCCAACAAATGCAGAACCGGTTTTTGAAGCCCACTTGCCTTCGGCAGTCTTTGTTGTTTCGATGCCAATAACTGATACTTCAATTTAGAAGTCACGGAACTCGAAAAATGCTCAACCAGATTGTCTGAATATATAATTTTTCTTTTATTAATAAATGAGTGCGTAGAGTTGAAATCGTCATTTTCCTTTTCGTGTGTCCAATTTTTTGCAGGCATCAGCATGTCAGATACCACGTCAGATAAAACCGCTGCAGCCATCGGTGCAGGAGTTGGGATTGTCTTAGTGCTGATCATTGTTGCCGTCATAGTATCGATACTAATCCTAAGGTGAACAGTCTAAAAGTGTAACGTTTCTTATGAAACTTTGAAAGCACGCACACATGCACGCTAGCATACGCATACACACACACACACACACACACACACGCACGCACGCACGCACGCACGCACGCGCGCACACACACATACATACACACACACACACACACACTACAACACACTGTGCAGCTGACGGGTCATATAATAATACGCTCAGTCGGCCGTCTATCAGTCATGGAAAATTAAATCACTGGAGACGTGTCACATACGGATGTGCAGCACGTCTCCACTGGAGACGTGCTGCATATCCGTATGTGACACGTCTCCAATGAATGAATTACTTTTATTTGTTAGGCGCAGACAAAGAAAGCAAACACCATCGAGGACAAAGTCTTCAAGTGTCGATGATCTGCCGTCAGTGTCTCTGTGTGAATCTGGGAGAATGGATTCACCACTTGCCTTTCAAACGACGGAAAACAATGAACTATGTGTGTATTTTGATTTGTATTCAACCCTAATGCTGTTTCTTTTAAAATGGAAAGCTTGGAAGATTTCTTGCACTTGTACAGTGAGTTAAGTTTTTATTGTTGACTAGTGCACACGTCATCATTCTTGATAAAAGACAGCATTTTGAGAACGGTGTATTAGAATTTTGCAATTAATAGTTAGATCGGCATTATATCTGATGTTCTTTTGAACTCTGAAATATTCGTGCTTAAAAATGGAAAAATTATGTTGTTTAAGATTACTACAGTAGAAGTATATCCTTCGCTGTAAGTTACCTTAAAATTGCCTGAATCAAGAATGAAGAAAGCGTTATTGTCTATAAGAAAAGAAAGTGTAAAAGTAGAGACTGAGGCGTTTGTTGATTAACTCTGTACTTTTCATTTCAGCGAATGGTCATTTCAGGCATGAGCCCAAAGCTAAAGCCAAACCTGCCATTGCTGTACAGCCCACGAAGCCAACCACTCAAGAAAAGATCACCGATAATGGTAGTTCTGGTGGTCTAGTCTACATGAACGTGTTGTACAGTAAGCGTGTTTCTTTCTCCGTTGGGTACTTCTTTACAAGAACGTACCTGGCACCAGTTCACCAAATGTTTCTGAAGCTCAAAAGGAGACCTCGGCAACATCCGAAGAACGAAGTATCGACATAGAAAACAAATCAATTTGTAGCTTTGATCAAATCTCCATTCAAACAAAAGATTTTGATCTGTCTACACACACCACTGCAGAATCCGGGGATCACCCATACAGATACAGTCCTGATCCTTCATCAATGAACCAGCCGAGTTCATCTCACGTCGGTCGGGAAGAAGACGCATCGGAACTCATCACTGCGGGTTCAAAAGGTGAGCCAGTCACAAATGGTTCTCTCCACAGTAGCAAAAGGTCTTTGGCCCGATGGCGGCCGCAGTTGGCCCGCGCACGGCTGTGCGCGGGTCAACTGTGGCCGTCGTCAGCCCGAGGGCCTTTGCTTACTTAACTTCTTCCTAAAGGCCAGCGGTCTTCTTTCGGCGGCCATACGAGAGCAAAAAAAAAAAAAAAAAAAAAAAAAAAAGAAAATATGAAACTTCTCGTGAAAATCGAAGGCCTCTCGGCTCTGCGGATGATGATCAGATTACACTTTTTGCAGAATCTGGGGAGGAAACATCTCATCATATGGCAGACGATGGTGGTTATCAGCACTACAATAAAGATGCTGCAATGCACAACTCCAGTCCAAAACTGGACACTGTGCAGCGGTGCCTGGTGGACAGGCTGGCCTCTAAAGAACTGCAGAAGTCATTTAAAGTGAGTTTGATATAAGAATTAGAACATCTTTTCTTTTGTGTGGCACATTTTTTGCGGGAATACCTGACTACTTGGCGTGGGGGAGGGGGTGGGGGGTGTAGGAAGAGAACGGAGGAGGGGGGAGGGGGGCTGTTAGAAGTTGAATTCACAATGATTTCAAAAATACAATCTGCGACCAGTGGCATTGAAAGGGTTAAATTGTGCTGATATGTCATCACACGGGTCTCATAGTCTCATTCAATCATTAATTTAATATCGCTTTTGACCGTTTGTTTCCCAGGATCTCGCCGTGGCCAAGGAGGGAGCAGTCAGGGAGAGTGCTGAGAGGAAAGTCAACAACACGAAAAACAGATTCGCTTCCATCCTTCCCTGTGAGTCTGTCTACAACTGTAGTTGTTCTTCGGGATCGTAATACTTGTACTCCTTCACTGTATGCGTGAACACTACAGGAGCCACCCAACTTCAAGAGGCAAGAGGCATAGACCCTCATGAGCCCCCAGCCCCACCCCCCTCCTTCTACCCCCCTCCCCACCCCCACCCCCCGGCTTATGAAGGTCTATGGCTCTTGCTTCTCTAATTTATATCCGTGTTCATCAGGTGGATGGAAGGTTTAGCATTTTGCAGTCGTCGCTACCTACAGTAAATGTGTAAGGGGGCGTTGCTTCAACGTTGATTGTATTAAAATTATATAAAAAGGACTCTGTCTGGCCTATGGCGTAACTTCTATGATATAGCCAGCGATGCATCATCAGACAAGTGCTTAACCCGTTCACTGCAGAAAAAATTTTAGCTTTGAAGACCATCCAAATGCAAGACACACACATTCTCATGTGCATTTGCAGTTGCGGGAGGTTATGAAGATCTATGTTTCTTGCTTAAATCACCGTGTGTCCATGTTTTTGGACGGCCGGGGTTCTTTGATGTTGAATTAACTACTGTAAAAACGTAATCTGTGTCTGTTGGCAGTGAAAAGGTTAATGCTAAGTGCTCTCAATATTTCCATAGTCCATTTTGGACATGAGGCTATAGATGCTTATGAGACCTTGCGCATGCAGAAGCTAATGTAAATTATAACTGTACCTCTTGCACACAGAAAGGTCTAAATAACGGACTGTTGGTTAGTTATATAATCTTTGTTTGTTGTGCAGATGACGAGAACCGTGTTGTACTCAAAGATGGATACACCTAACACAAGTCTAACGACTATGTCAACGCTAGTTTCATCCATGTGTGTGCACATTTATTACGTGCAAACTATAGTCAAGTGTAGTGTCATCCAGGTTCGTGTATATTTAAAACGCGTGAAAGATTGCTTTTACACTCACAATATTTTTAGGCGACAGGACGAGAGTTACAGACTATCGGAGAGAGAGAGAGAGAGAGAGAGAGAGAGAGAGAGAGAGAGAGAGAGAGAGAGAGAGAGAGAGAGAGAGAGAGAGAGAGAGAGGAGAGAGAGAGAGGGAGAGAGAGAGGGGCAGGCAGGCAGGCAGGCAGGCAGGCAGGCAGACAGACAGACAGACAGACAGACAGACAGACAGACAGACAGACAGACAGAGAGAGAGAGAGAGAGAGTTCCTAAGTGTCTGTTTTTTGTTGTTGTTGTTTTAGCTGAATGCGTTTTTTTTTCTGCCCACAGGGTTACAAATCAGAGAGAACGTACATCGCGGCCCAAGGTAAAGAAAGAGGATTTCAGTATGTAGCAATGTTATCACTCGGAGTAAACAAGGTCCGTGTACTTAAAGATCCTTGTAATGTCGACATATAAGTAATCATTGAAAGACGCCAAGCAGCTAATCTTGTACTAACCTTGATCTAACCTTGACTTGTCTTCCATACCTTGTACGCAGTTTTCACAGACGTCTCCCAAAGTTGCTAAAGCGCCCTTATTAGGTGAAACTGAGCCAGGAAATTTCGATTCAAACTTTTTTTTACCGACTAGTTTGCCCAAACGTGTTTTCTATGCTAAGGCCCTCGTGACAACACTGCAGTGGACTTCTGGCGGATGGTGTGGCAGGAACAGATAACTCGCATCGTCATGCTGACCAACGTCAAGGAAATGGGAAAGGTAAGTTATATCACCCTACCCCGGCACCTTTGTGCATGCAATCACTGGTACAAAGGGGCTGAACATGCCGTGATCTGGCAAAATTCAGTTTGTCCATGGTTATGAGAAATGCAAAAATCGGAAAAATAGACGTATTGGATTTGTTAGATAACGACAGAAAGAAACTAATTTCTCCGACTGGCAATGACATATTATCCCTTTTCCTTTTGCTCGAAACAACTTTTGGTTCAATCAGCGCCCTGATATGATGACGTGCTTTGGCCTACGTATTGTCAGGGACGGTTAAGAACTCATTTGACTTAAAGCTGCCTCGAACACGAACTCATTTTGAGTGCTAAAATTTGCCAATAAAACGGGGTTTCGGTGTCTTTCCTGCCTAAAATAACTTAGAGTTGTCTGAACTTCTTTTATCGAGCATCGACGGATGAGTCCTTACTTCTGATTCGCGCATTGAGGAACTTCCCCACAGTACAGTAACTGAAGAAAGGAAAGACCAGAAAAGTCTTCTGTTTACATTTCAACTTCATAATTTTAACAAAAGTTAAGTAAGTGGTGTTGTGTGCAGTACTACTGTGAGATATACTCTACCTAGTACATCTATAAACTTATACCTTGGACATTATTGAAAAATATATTACGATTTATTGAACCGTTATAGCCTATAAGAATGTCGATTTAAATTCAAATCCGAGATAACGTACATACCATGTTTTAAACCCGTTCAGTGAAAGCTGACGCAGACCGTGTTTCTGCAATCTTCATTAATACAAGACCGAAAAATGTTAGATGTCCCAGGGAAAATGGATCCAAAGTGGTGTCAGCAAGAGGTATAGATCCTCATGAGCCCCCGCAACTGCGGGGGCTCATGAGGATCTATACCTCTTGCATTTGGGTGCTGTTCACATTTCCCGCCACTGCCGGACGAGATTAATCTGGTATATTAATTGTTACTTCTATCATAAAGGATTCGCACGTATTGAACGATGAGTGATACTTTACTGTCGTTGCTATGTGTTTAGAACGAGTGTTACGAGTACTGGCCAAGCGAGAAGAAGAGTGTCACACAAGGAACATTCACAATCACCGCACAGAGCGTGGATGGCATAGCCAACTTCGAAATAAGATCTTTCTACGTCACAAGAAAAGGGGTATTCTGTTTCTTCTTTTTTCTTTATATACAAGATCACATCTTACTTTCCTCGCCTAAATGCATGCGTTTACTTATCAACGTATTCATCAGTGTGTTCTGCCCGAACCATTTTTTCAAGGTAGCATCGGCTGAGGTAAAATGGTACAACAACCATCTGTCCATTCCTCTGTCTGCCTATCCTTCCACCTCATCAGAGACTGACTGTTGGTAAATATGTGTCTCCTTCTGTGTAGGATCTTTCACTGCAAGTGTGTGGTACTGATGTCTCTGAAACATCACCTGAAAATCTTCGGCTCGAGGATATGGAAGAGGCCACAAGAGGCATGGATCCTCATGAGCCCCCGCACCTGCGGGGGCTCATGAGGATGTATGCCTCTTGCAAATTGTGTGATGCTCCTAATGTTCCGGCAGCGAATGGTTTGATATAAATTGTTGCAGGGTCGTCAGGAGCGTGATGTGGTTCAGTATCACTTTACCACTTGGCCAGACCACGGAGTCCCGTCCACAGTCGCACTGGTGACATTCTGGCGCTACGTTCGCTCTAAGACCCGGGAAGGACCAGACGCTGTTTCAGTACCCACTCTGATACACTGCAGGTACGTGTATTCACTCCTTGCCTGTAAGCAATTAGAAGAAAATCCATTGGTGGGGATGGTTTACGACCCTAGACTTTCTTTGGATGCATATTATGTTCCAAACTACGCTGTCCTGCGTGCCAAAACAAGTCAAGGCTCGTATATATATCAACACTACCATGGTTTAACCCTTTAGCTGTTGATAGCAGTTTTTGTCGCGAAGATTTCTACATCGATCATCACGACAAAAACCGCTACAGAGATCTAAATCGTTAACGTCTTTCTGCCACTGCCGTATAATCTGTCTTTTTCGGGTTTTTGTTTTGTGGCAATTTCTACTCATCAGTTGTTTATTTTTACTTATGTAAAACTTCGAAGTGCCTTCCTATTACTTTGGTAAGATACGCATCAGCTGAAGTGTCCTTTCGTACAGGAAACTCAACTCCAGCCGGGAATGCAGTGATAGAAAATCGGAAGTCTATTCTCTAAACGGTTTTTGTCGTGTAATCCTGCTGTGCATCCCGCGGAGAGTGGGTAAAGTTTTGTTACTGTACCTGCGGACCTGTCCTTAAATTAGTTAGCCGTGCAAAATTGAATGTCATGAGTATTGATAAACATACACGTTTTTCAGTGCTGGTGTAGGCAGAACAGGGACATTCATCGCCCTTGACATTGCCATGGACAAGGCTATACAAGAGGGTGAGATTGACGTCAGGGAAATTGTCAAGCAGTTACGTCAGCAGCGCTGTTACATCAGTGGTGCAGGCCGCGGCAGTAAGTCTATCCAACTAATTAGATTCGTGTCGTAGCAAGCCTAGCACAAAATGGCTCACAAGCACCGTGATACATGCTATGGCTGACGTCGGCCTGAGGATCTGTTGTCCATCGGGTATCCACTTACGAGCACCTGTCCGCTTTGAATCCGATTTCGTGATGCACGGTTCGCGTAATACTGAGCCCTGAAACACCACAGCCTGATATGGATTGACCATGATAGTTCAAGGGTGGTGCCAGAATAGCTTGGCGCCCACAGGCGCCAAGCTATTCTTGCACCACCCTTGAACTATCATGGCCGATATGTCTCCTGAATTGTAATCTAGCCTTCAGAGTACAACTCCAAAATTCGGGGATTTCGAACTTGGGACACAATGGGTTAAGTATCGTGTTTTGTATGGTTCGTCATGGACAATTAACCTATGTTTCGTCTGACAACAGGAGCAGTTTGTTTTCCTCCACAAGGCTCTACTGGAGGCGTACACAGCGCGAGACTTCGATTTGTCGGTCGACAACTTTAAATCCGCTTTTCCTCAGGAGATCAACTTTCACACTGAAAATGAGAGGATCGCTCAAGAGTTTAAGGTAGACCTGTAATAGAAGAAAACTAGCGTCTTCGTACACTGTAGACTCATATTAGATTTATAAAGTATGATATAATATAATATAATATAATATAATATAATATAATATAATATAATATAATATAATATAATATAATATAATATAATATAATATAATATAATATAATATAATATAATATCATATCATATCATATCATATCATATCATATCATATATCATATCATATCATATATCATATCATATCATATCATATCATATATCATATATCATATCATATCATATCATATATCAATCATATCATATAACTAGGCCTATGCATTCCTAAAAGACCTTTGTACGTGGCTTTATGCCGTAAGGTTAAAGAAGATCACGTATACTGACACAAAGCGTATAAACGGTGTGCAACGTTCAGAAACATTACATGATGATGGTTGCATCGTAGTTTTGTCTTCATCTGCAGATGCTGATATACATGCGGTCCCTGGGACCAAAGCACAGTTACGACACGGCTCAACAATCAGGATGAAAACATCACCAAGAACAGGAACCCACAGATCCTGCCTTGTAAGGACAAGCAGCTTACTACATACACACAGAGAGCCAGGGAATGTGTGTATGTGTTATGTGTGCGTGTGTCCATGCGTGCGTGCTTGCGTGCGTAAGAGAGAGAAATGGAGAACGATGAACCTTTATTTTGCAACGGTAAAAGCATTTGGTTTACAAAACCAAATTTTAAACTTGCCGTTGCTAAAACTAAACTACAAATTACTCGCATGCATAATGAGAGAGAGAGAGAGAGAGAGAGAGAGAGAGAGAGAGAGAGAGAGAGAGAGAGAGAGAGAGGAGAGAGAGAGAGAGAGAGAGAGAGAGATGCAGTTGGGAAGATATGTTGCGGATTGTCATTTAGCAGGGAGTACTCGTGAAGCAGTGACACTGCTGTGTCACATCACTAGACTTTAAACAATAAGCAGTTGATTTTGTTTTCTTTGTAGCGGATAACCATCAAGTCGTTCCTGACGGAGTATGACCAAGGTCGGAACCAGTATATCAATGCCGTCTATATTTCGGTATGTTTCTACTTTTCTTCTAGTTTTAACCCATTTGCGAGATATACAGCAATTTTGTGGGACTCAGGGAGTTTTTCAGCAGTGAAAGGGTTAAGAAATCAGTAGGAAAAAAAGTAGGGCAAGACATTTGCCACAGAGGAGAAACACGCTTCAGAAAAACAAGGAAAAGCTGGGGTTTTTTTTTTCTTTCTCAGGTGTGTTTATTTGTCTGGTCTTTATTTCCCTGTATCATCTATTGCTACAGACGGTGTGTGATCTTCGTGGCTGTGTCCTGACTCAGCTGCCCTTGCCCGACACAGGCTTTGCTGGACTTCTGGAAGATGGTGTGGGGCAATGACGTCACCTGCATTGTCTCTCTCGCCTCGCAGGACGAAGACAAGAAAACCAAGGTATGTGTACATACAGGTTCTCTGTGAGAGTTCTAGACGGCTTTGCTGCGGTATCGAACGACTCAGTTCTGGGAGCTCTTTTCTTTTGAGTGGGATGGAGCGCGTATGGGTTTTTCTGAACGAAAGGATCACATGCTGAGCTGAGCTGATCTCCTCTGATCTGAACTAGGCGAAGTTTTGCAATGTTGGTGAGTTTCCTTAAAGCATGTTCTTAATTAAACGAACTTTAGTTCGCGAACTCTGACGAACTACAGTTCACGATCTCGGACGAACCAAGTTGGTTCTTAATTGGACGATCTAAAGATACGGCGAACCTAGTTCGAAGTAGTTCACGAACCTCGGCAAACCATAGTTCGCAGTCGGAAAAGGTTCGCTGAACGTGTTGAGCAAACCAAGGCGAACCTTTTCTCTGATTGGTCAAAACTTTTACCCTCTTCTGCGTTGGAGATAAGAAGACAGTCACCGATACAAACAAATATGGCGGACGGCGATATTTCACTCGTGCGAAGAACAGGACCTATTTTTATTGATTTGTGGGAGGTGCAACGCTGTTTGTGGGGTCGCTACTGCAAGGAGTACAAAAACAAACATCGTTCAAATCGCGAAGCGGCACAGCGGCAGCCATTTCAGTTGAACACCTTCGCGGACAGTAAGTACGCCGAATCAGACACTTCAGTTAAGAAAGAGAACCATGGCAAACCTGGTTTGCTGAAGTTCGCCTAGGTTCGTTCAACCTCAATTATAAGAAACAAACCAAAAGATCGCCGATCTTCACCGATCTAGGTTTGCCGATCAAAAGTTCGTCAAATTAAGAACAGCTCTAACAGGTAAGACACTCAGGTTCTGAAGCTATCTTTTTAACTCATTCAGCTCCGACAATATATGAATCGACCATGATAGTTCAGGGTGGTGCCAGAATAGCTTGGCGCCTACAGGCGCCAAGCTATTCTGGCACCACCCTTGAACTATCATGGCCGATCTGTCTCCTACAATATACTGCAGTCCTCATATGACAAATCCAAAACGTGGGTATTTCGTACTCGTGACACAGCAGGCTAATAATCCCAGCGGTAATGGTATACTACAGCAATTATTCAAAATTACTACGAGAATGTCGAGTCAAACAGGACCTGTTGATGATTTCATGAGCAGAAAGCGCCAGCTTTGCGACAGTATATCGGTATTAACTGAACGAACTGGGGTACAGATGATGTAACTGTACGGAGGGAAAAGGGCTAACCCCTTCGACTCAAATGGACTGTGTTTCCGCAAGCTTTTTTTCATGCAAGATCAAAGAGACCAAGCCGTCCAAGGAATATGGATTGAAAAGATTTGTCAGCAAGAGGTATAGATCCTCATGAGCCCCCGCGACTGCTGGGGCTCATGAGGATCTATGTCTCTTGCAGGTGGATCGTGTTCACTCTTTCCTGTCAAACTGCAAGTCTTTAAGCTAATGCGCCAGTGTCGTAGCAGAAGTTACTCATCAGTAGTTGAATTCTTGGCATTTTGTTTCAGCCGTACTGTTGGTACTGGCCTCGCTCATCTAATCAGAACACCATCCAGACGGGCGCGTACACCGTTAAACTAAAATCTATGTCAGTGATGGGGACACATACCACGTCCTACACACTCACACTGCAAAAGCAGGTAAAACTGATTAGAACAGCGAGACGTAAAATCTTATGAGTCCCCTGCCACCCCTCCCATGCGCTCTGACCACCCCCCCCCCTCCCCACCCCCCCCCCCCCCCCGCCCCCCGCCCCACCCGCAGATGCGAACATCCCCGTAACGGTCACTATTTAACACATTCATCCGTAGTTGAAATTCCAAAATGAAATTGCCTCTTCTTTTTTTTTTTTCTTTTTTTTCTTTTTTTTTTTTTTTTTTTTTTTTTGGGGGGGGGGGGGGCATTTAACCCCTTCCCTGCCACTGTACGTACACCGTACGTAGATTTTTGTTTGTGGACATTCAACAACCAAACGTTTACACCGTCCAAGAAACATAGATACAAATTGGTCTCAGCAAGAGGCATAGATCCTCATGAGCCCCCGCATTCTCGGGGGCTCATGGGGATCTATATCTCTTTGCATTTGGTTCGCGTTCACTGTGTTTTTTCTCGGCAGTTAAAGGGGTTAAAGACATGACATTTCAGGAGATGTATCGCTCGTGATAATTTAAGGGTAGGCGCAAAGCTTTTCTGACACCACCTTTGAATTGGCATGGCCAGTCCATTTCTAGTTGTAGTGCGCTGGTGCTGAATGGATTGCGAATACTATCTAATTTCAATGCCAAGGGGCTGCCGGCATCGCGCTGTCTCCAAGTGCTGCGCTACGAAGGCTGGGCAGGAGAGGTGCCGGCCAACACAGCAGATCTCTTGCAGTTGGTGGAAACGCTGGACAGGGCCTGCATGGACGGAAATGGCCCTCGCACCATAGTACAGTGCAGGTACGCTCCAGATTGAAAGGCTGGCTCGTGCGTGGAGAATGCAAAGGGCACCAGTGTGTCTGCATGCACAAGGAGGTTAACTCACTCAAGGTGCCCCGCATCAATAGCTACGGGAGTGTCTTATAGCGTTGACGATGGCAACGCTATTCGACACTTCGCAGCTATTGATGCGGGGCGTCTTGAATGAGTGAAGTGTGTCGTAATCCTGCCTAACGAATCATATCACTGACGTATAGCTTATATTTTTAATAATAGACCGACTTTGATGAAGTCCATTATTTCAAGTAAAATAGACTTTGCCGAAGTCGGTCTGTCGTTTTCAGATGGACTTCGCTTGAAAACGCAACTTAATTTCCGTAACTCTGCCAGTATCGACATTTACAATAGTTATTTTTCTTTTTGATTTTTTTTTTTTTTTTAATTTTTATTTTATTTAATCAGTGACGGTGCATCCAAGAGCGGGCTGTTCAGTGCGGTTTGTGACGTCATCTACCGTATGATACATGACCGTGAGATTGACGTCTACATGACAGTTCGGGGTGTGCAGTGTGTCAGACCAGAAGCCATTGTTTCAGAGGTAAGTGTGCTTTGTCAAGAGGTAGAAATATCAAAGCTCTGTTACATCTCGGGAAATCTGGCATTTAGTCTTAGTTTGTTTTAGTATTAGATTAACCCTTTGCGTGTCGGTAGCGGTTTTAGTCCTACAGGAATCATCGCGACTAAAACCGCTACCGACACGCAAAGGGTTCAACAGATTAAAGTGATCCACTCCATGGTAGACTTTGATTGCTAATATTCGCTTTTACAAAAGGGTGATCAATGTTATCATGCTTCACCTAAGACTTGTCTAACCTTCTGTCCAGAATCCATGAGAGTATGTATAAGTGCCAGAGGTTTTCCACCGCCTGCAGGCGAGCTACATCATACCGGATTAACTCTTTCGAGACGTGTCGCATGCGGATTCGCGGCGTGAAGCCGCGAATCCGGATGCGACACATCTCGAAAGTGTTAACCCCTTGATTGCCACTCACGATATCACTCGGCGGAAAACGGACGCGTTTTTTGTTTTGCCGAACGGTGTCGTCAGTAGGAGTCAAAGGGTTCACCCCTTCACTGTCAGTTAATTCAACACGAAGAGCCCCAGCCGTCCAGTTAACCCATATCGTACTGAGGCTAAAAGCTACAAATTTGTACACTGCCATATGCACGCTACATTATAGTACTTACAGATAAGGATATAGACCAATGGCTTTAGTTTAAGGGTGGTGCCAGAATAGCTTGGCGCCTAGAGGCGCCAAGCTATTCTTGCACTACCTTTGAACTATGTTAGTCAAACGTATTTCACACACTGGTGTATTGCGACTGATAAGGGTTAAACGGAAACAAAATGGTATCAGCAAGAGGCATTTAGATCATACAAGCAGAGGTGTTGTGTTCACGTTTTTCTCGACAAAAGAACGTGTTCAATTTTTGTAACTCTTACAGTACCTCGAAATTGTGAAAAGAAAAAAGAAAAAAAAAAAAAGGTCTAACTAGTACGCAGAGATCATTAGGCCTTTGGAAGAAAAGAAAAAAAATTCTAACTAGTACTCGCAAAGACCGTCGGGCCGAATTCGGCCGCAGTGGGCCCGAGCAAAACTGTGCGCGGGTCCACTAACGCCAACTTCGGCCCGATAACCTTTTGCCTGCCGGGTACTTACTTTTGTTTTAATGTGCAGGCGCAGTACTGATACATTTACGAGGTCGTGCAGCAACGAGTACGTGAGATGAGCGTTTACGCCAATACGTAAAAGCCCCGTCATCCTGCGTTCTGCTGAACACTTCATCATATATGGCTGATTGTAGTTCACCGCACGGCACTGCTTTTCATTGTTTGCTTCAAGAACATCTCTCCGCGCAACAGGTCTTAGGCCAAATTCACCCGCATTGTGGCCGATATCGGCCTAGCGACTTTTTGTGCACCGGGACATGTATTAATGGAACCTCAATCCATTTTTTTTTTTTTTTTTTAGATCAAGTTAGAACCCGCTTGTTGTTTGGGTAGTTGCTTTAGTATTAATCATTTCACGCTAATGATAGTTGAAAATTAATATACTTTTGTTATATCATCTGCTTTGTGAACGGGCAGTAAAGACTGATTTTCTTTCTTTCTTTCTCTTTCTTTCTTTCTTTTCTTTCTTTCTTTCTTTCTTTCTTTACTTAGTTAATTAGTTAGTCGTCTGTTTATTGTAGCTAGTGAAGAGCTTAAATAAACGCCATAGCACAAGGAGTCATACTCTCAAATTCATATCGTGACGGTCAGCGACAACCCTCCTTATCGCACCCCTCTGAACTACTTTATTTATATATTTATTTATTTATTTACAGAACACAGAATAAAGACACAATGTACTTTGCTGACAGTAATTCAATGTGTGTGTCATTGTGTGTCATTGTGTGTGTGTGTTGGTGTGTGTGTGTGTGTGTGTGTGTGTGCGCGTGCGCGCGCGCGTGTGTGTGTGTCTGTCTGTGTGTGTGTGTGTGTGTGTGTGTGTGTGTGTGTGTGTGTGCGTGTGTGCGTGTGTATGAGAGAGAGAGAGAGAGAGAGAGAGAGAGAGAGAGAGAGAGAGAGAGAGAGAGAGAGAGAGAGAGAGAAATTAAATGAAACTTTATTTTTTAAGGCTAAATGATTAGGTTCATTCAATGAACTTTTAAAAATCATGTCCTTGCTAAGCTATAAATCCAGACCAAAAAGGTGACTGCCAAGCGTGTAATATGCAAAGAAGTACCCAACGGAGAAAGAAACACGCTTAGAAAAGACGGGTACAACACAATTTATTAATATTTCGGGTAAATACCCTTTGTCAAAATAGACAAACAAACAAACATAGAGATTAGCCGCTACTTATCTTCAATGGCAGAAGGAATGTGGCAACTGAAGGAGGTGACGTAAAATAAAAGAAAAGGAAGAACAAAAGTGCGGAAAAAGTAAAAATGACGTCAACGAAAAATCGCGTAAGAGAGAGACTCGGAAAGAACCTGAACACGAGAGACAAGAGTGTGTGCAAGCACGTGCAGGAGCGAGCGAAAGAAAAGGCGAGTAGATGAGGCCAGAGAGAGAGAGAGAGGAGAGAGGAGAGGAGGGACGGAGTGATGAGATGCATGACGCCAGCAGAGAGTGCAGCGACGACGAATGAGTAGACAACCTGAGCAGGCATGAGCAGAGAGAGTGGATGGTGAGACAAGGAGACGACAGAGAATAGAGAGATGGGGCGACGTGACGACGACGTCCAGGAGACGGGTGAGAGCGAGACGGAGAGAGAGAAAGAGAGAGAGAGAACGAATGGGGAGTACCCTTGGGCACGAAGTAGGCTGAGTGTCTAATACACAAAGCCTGCTAAACACCAACCCGAAGGCAAACTTTATATCACCTTCAAGTTGAGGACTACCTCGGGGAAAAACGGGAGGACCCCGGGAAAAAAAAACCCAGCATTTAGCACGGTACACAACAAGTAATAAGTCATGAAAACAAAGCAAAGAATCAAATTCAGTAAGAGAATATTGGTATAAGTGGAGAGTAGGTAGTTGTGAAACCGTCTTCAAGGGTAACTCAAAAAATAAGGGGGGGGGGGGGGGAGAGAGAGAGAGAGAGAGAGAGAGAGAGAGAGAGAGAGAGAGAGAGATGGGGCGGGGGGGGGAAGGGGGGAAGGAGTAAGGAGGAAGGGAAAAAAAAAAAAAAAAAAAAAAGGAAGGGGGGGGGGGGGGGCGGAAGACAACCAGCCAGAGCCACCAACCCCACCCAACGGGCACCCACCAGCCCACAGAAAAACACACAGGCACGCAACAAGACGACCACATACATCCCCAAGGGATGCACACGATCGCCCCGCCCCAAAACCGCGTATCAAACCGTGAGCCGGAGACCCGGTGCCCGACAGGGAAGGGCAAGGGATCCAACTAAACGTTCGGCCAGCGCTGAGAAAGTCCCCAAGGGAAATGTACATATCAACCAGCGCCAACATCACCTAACTGATTAGTGAGTAGTAAATCAGTGAGGTAAAGTAGCAGACACAAGCAAGGTAAACAATGTTAATCTTTCATATTCATCCCGAGTGGCGCCACAGTGCCCAGTTTATTAATCAGAAATTTTTCACGGTCTTTCCTGGCCCAGACATTACTGGCTTGCATAAGCCAGAGGCCTTTAACTCGAATGTCTGAGACGGAGTGGTCGGCCTGATTGAAATGTCGTCCGACCGGTCTGTTGTATTGGTACTTGACAGACTGAAGATGTTCTTTGAAACGGTCGTTGATGGTTCTTTCCGTCTCTCCAACATAGAGTTGGCCGCATTTAACACAGGAGATGACATAAATCACGTTGGTGGTTTGACATAGACAGATACTTCACGTGTCAAACCAAATTCAACATAGACAGATACTTCACGTGTCAAACCACCAACGTGATTTATGTCATCTCCTGTGTTAAATGCGGCCAACTCTATGTTGGAGAGACGGAAAGAACCATCAACGACCGTTTCAAAGAACATCTTCAGTCTGTCAAGTACCAATACAACAGACCGGTCGGACGACATTTCAATCAGGCCGACCACTCCGTCTCAGACATTCGAGTTAAAGGCCTCTGGCTTATGCAAGCCAGTAATGTCTGGGCCAGGAAAGACCGTGAAAAATTTCTGATTAATAAACTGGGCACTGTGGCGCCACTCGGGATGAATATGAAAGATTAACATTGTTTACCTTGCTTGTGTCTGCTACTTTACCTCACTGATTTACTACTCACTAATCAGTTAGGTGATGTTGGCGCTGGTTGATATGTACATTTCCCTTGGGGACTTTCTCAGCGCTGGCCGAACGTTTAGTTGGATCCCTTGCCCTTCCCTGTCGGGCACCGGGTCTCCGGCTCACGGTTTGATACGCGGTTTTGGGGCGGGGCGATCGTGTGCATCCCTTGGGGATGTATGTGGTCGTCTTGTTGCGTGCCTGTGTGTTTTTCTGTGGGCTGGTGGGTGCCCGTTGGGTGGGGTTGGTGGCTCTGGCTGGTTGTCTTCCGCCCCCCCCCCCCCCCCCCTTCCTTTTTTTTTTTTTTTTTTTTTTTTTCCCTTCCTCCTTACTCCTTCCCCCCTCCCCCCCCCCCCCCCCCCATCCCTCTCCTCTCTCTCTCTCTCTCTCTCTCTCTCTCTCTCTCTCTCTCTCTCTCTCTCTCTCTCTCTCTCTCTCTCTCTCTCTCTCCCCCCCCCCCTTATTTTTTGAGTTACCCTTGAAGACGGTTTCACAACTACCTACTCTCCACTTATACCAATATTCTCTTACTGAATTTGATTCTTTGCTTTGTTTTCATGACTTATTACTTGTTGTGTACCGTGCTAAATGCTGGGGTTTTTTTTCCCGGGGTCCTCCCGTTTTTCCCCGAGGTAGTCCTCAACTTGAAGGTGATATAAAGTTTGCCTTCGGGTTGGTGTTTAGCAGGCTTTGTGTATTAGACACTCAGCCTACTTCGTGCCCAAGGGTACTCCCCATTCGTTCTCTCTCTCTTTCTCTCTCTCCGTCTCGCTCTCTCTCTCTCTCTCTCTCTCTCTCTCTCTCTCTCTCTCTTCTCTCTCTCTCTCTCTCTCTCTCTCTCTCTCTCTCTCTCTCTCTCTCTCTCTCTCTCTCTCTCTCTCTCTCTCTCTCTCTCTCTCTGGCCTCATCTACTCGCCTTTTCTTTCGCTCGCTCCTGCACGTGCTTGCACACACTCTTGTCTCTCGTGTTCAGGTTCTTTCCGAGTCTCTCTCTTACGCGATTTTTCGTTGACGTCATTTTTACTTTTTCCGCACTTTTGTTCTTCCTTTTCTTTTATTTTACGTCACCTCCTTCAGTTGCCACATTCCTTCTGCCATTGAAGATAAGTAGCGGCTAATCTCTATGTTTGTTTGTTTGTCTATTTTGACAAAGGGTATTTACCCGAAATATTAATAAATTGTGTTGTATCCGTCTTTTCTAAGCGTGTTTCTTTCTCCGTTGGGTACTTCTTTGCTAAGCTATAGCACGCACGTAAACACACATACACATAATTTTATACATATAAAAGTAGACATAATATTGAAAAGTACAGGCAGCAATAATTCAGAGAGAGAGAGAGATTGTAAAGTTGTGGTTTCACCATATGTTAGTGCATTTATTGTGTGTGCACTTTTAGTCTTAGCTGTCTTATGTCCACTGTTACATGTAAACTGATTTTAACTAACTAGTAGGACTGCTTGTGACATTGTGTAGCATGTCAGCAAACTTGTAAATTATATTTTTCATCCATACCCCAACGGGGATAAAGGAAATAAAATCTTTGACTCTTGTAAACTTTTGTGGTGGAGAGAGAGAGAGAGAGAGAGAGAGAGAGAGAGAGAGAGAGAGAGAGAGAGAGAGAGAGAGAGAGAGAGAGAGAGAGAGAGAGAGTGGACGGTGACTTTGGTACACTGGTACCAAGCGGTATACTGAGGACTGGCCTGAGGAAACATGAAATCAATTATGACTACCGTTTAGGGATGGTCTACTTCTTTGCATAGGTCCTAGTTCAGTAACATTCATCCTCTGACATGACTAAACATGCACATGTCATCAAACACTGGTATTTACAGGAAAGAAAGTCACTAAAAGGGTAGCAACAAACTGCAGCAGACTGAGTAAAGTGCACAGTTTGGGAGATACTGAAACGGACTTGTCTTACAGCTATTACATAATAGCGCGTTTAACAGCTTCCAGCTTCTCTGTTTATTCGACGCTAAGAACATCAATCATACGTCCGCGGCTCATGAAAACAAAAGCGGCATAGATCTTCATGAGCCCCCGCTTATTATTATATAAGTAATATGACATTCACTAGAGCATTGTAGTGTGTATAAAGTTATTTTCATTTTGTGCAGGGGATAGCGCGAACGCAGTCCCCCTAACGCAGAAATTACACACTCGATTCATCTACATTTGAGATGATCGCAGGGGTCAACCCGCCCGGAGTGCAATGGACGGGCCTCACCCTGGGAGGACCTCCTTGCTGATCAAGGTGCCTCCCGTGCCAGGTAAGTATGCTTCTTTAGAGCACTTACCGTTAGCCGACCAAAACTTGCAAAGCAAAGAAATCAGTTATCTTTAAATACATGGTAATGTTTGTATACATTCAACGTTTTCTTACTTTTGATTAAAGTTTTAATATTACATTCCTAAGACTGTCAAATAATTTAATATTCTCGTGTTATGTTTTAACTATAATTTGATATAATTACAAAATAACTGAGTTATTTTGTTAGTTTTTGTACAATTATAATTCAAGGGAAATAACAAGATATTGACAGCAAAGCAAACTGAATTGCGTCCCTTGACCGGGACAACATGATCGATACAAAATCACAACAGAGGAAGAAACAGACTTAGAAAGGACAATTACACCATAATTTATTTTAAATCTGAATTTTGTTATAACTGTCTTTGCTAAGCGTGTTTCGTTATTTGTTGGTAATTTATTTGTATTTAGTATTTACACTGGCCTTCGGCCGGCCCTTCGCCGCCTTTTTCTAGTGGTCCATATTTTGTCTAAAGTTAAAAATCAAACTAGAATACAAACCACTAAACGACGCACAAAATGCCTTTTCAACTCTAAACTCTCTTCAATTTGAAATTTTATAAATAGTATAATGAAGACAAGATGATTGCATCTAAGTTGAAAGGTGGGGGTGGCTGAACTTGCCGGTGTATTGCAAGGGAAGTAATCTCCACGCCAGATATACTCCGGAGTAAAAATAGCTAAGGTGGGTTTCACTCCCCTTACTTAATAGAAAAAGTTCCGGGCACCGGCATAATTGTTTTACTCCCACGCGGAATTTACAGGGGCGGATCCAGAGGCTGTATTGGCCCGGAAAGGGGGGGGGTAGCAGCCTAAACACTACCCCCCTTTCCTCCCCCCAGCCGACGGACCAGTCCGACCAGACCCAGTCAAAAAAGATCCCGGGTCCACGACGGTGTGCCTCCTGGGCCAGAGCATGGCTCTGCGCGGCCGGGCCCACTTGCAGCCGCCGTGGGCCCGGAGACGTTTTGCTATTGGGGGATATATGTTTGAGCTTACTCCGAATATAATCATGCAGGTCTAATAATTATTGTATACAAACCAAGAGGAATCACTCAGCGCTGGACAGACAAACAGTTAGATCCCCTCGGCCCCCGCCAGCTTTTAGCCTCACCTATCTGGTTTGTGAGTAATAATTATTGATTCGTCAGTGGCGTGCGCAACTCTAGCACTTCTCTCTTTACTGCTCATTTTAGTCCGAGTACACTGAAAATAATGTACAATATAAGAGATTTGTTTTACTCCGATGTAAATATGGCGTGGAGTACTTTTCTCATTCCACACCGGCCCGGCCCAGGAAAGGTTCGTCAAGTGTATGAATGACGTCAAGTACTGATCTAAGTATGGAATGACGCAATCACTCTTTCTACGTAGCAGTTCAGTCGGAAAAGGTCATTTCCGTGACAGTCGACTCTGTCTGCAAACAGGTGGCAGACACTCACCCTCACTTTCACTTCGGTTTTGGTGAGTTGTTTTCTTTCCTTAACCCCTTACGTGCCACACAGACTTCATGTCAGTTCTTTCTGAAAACCAGTGTTCACTGAACGACCACTGAGAAACAAGCTGTCCAAACAACACAATGCTTTCAGCAAGAGGCATAGATCCTCATGAGCCCCCGCAGTTGCCTCTTGCAGTTAGATCGCGTTTGCTTTTTCTAGGCAGTAAAGAGGTTAAACTGTTAGGGGTCAGACATGACTGTAATGATAACCTAGATTTAAATTAACATGCACCACTGAAGGGGCTGGAACAGTGGTGTGATACGCCCCCCTTTGGGGGGGGGGGGGGGGGGCTTCCATATGCATTGCTTCCAGTCACTTACTTAGCGCACCCCCTCTTTCCTATCTTGTGTGTGTGTGTGTGTGTGTGTGTGTGTGTGTGTGTGTGTGTGTGTGTGTGTGTGTGTGTGTGTGTGCTTGGACCAAAGTAGATCTATGATCATTGGTCTATCATGCACATTTCTCTCCCTTGACAGTGCTTTTTCCTACTCACTTGGTAGTTTCTTCTAAATTACAAGCACTGGCAGTCAACCATTTCGGTCTAGTTTTTTTATAACTGTAATGGCACAGACCCAGCGGCAAAAGAGTACGCTGTAAGCACATACGCAGTCGTCAACCACAACTGAACAGCGGAAGGATCGGCACTGCTCTAATAAATGATTAGACAAAAGAAAGCAGGTAAGTTCATTTATTTTTGCAAAAAACGAGATTAGCATTTTATTAACCCCTTCGCTGGCGGTGATCACGAATTTCGCGTCTCAGCGATGCCACGACACGACTGACCGACATTTGTCTCACGAAAAACACAATGTAACTGGGATCCAAAATAGGCATAGAGAACGTAGGGTTAACAAGAGGCATAAACTCCACATGCGGGGGCTCACGAGGGTTTATGTCTCTTGCAGATGGTTGGAATTCGCCTTGCCCTGGCAGTACAGGCGTTAAAATAACAAATCTCGCTTTCCACACAAGTGGACGCAGTGCAGAGCGAGATAATAATAATAATAATAATAATAATAATATAATAATAATAATAATGATTTCGTAAGCGCGTATTCTAAAAGTACCTCTACACGCTGATACCAACACACACACACATACACACACACAAACACACACACCCACACAAACACACACACGCACACACACATATACACAAACACATACACACACACACACACACACACACACACACTAAATAAACGAGGTAATGCACATCGCTGCGAGCGCGCCACCCAATTGCCAGAGGTATAATAGATCCGCATGGGTCCCCAGAGGTGCGCGGGCTAATAAGGATATTTGCCTTGTTGCTTCATTCCTCAGCATATTGGCAGGTACTCATTCATTTAGGTCTATCAGCCTAGCGCCGTGGCTGGAATAAAATCAGTATTGTCATTTGTCATGTCGCCATTACAGACAACAATGGAAAACAAATCAAAATAAAAGACGCCGGATTTCTGGAAATCAGAAATATGTCAAAATTGCACGTGTTTCGATGGGGAAAAATGTGCATTGACCCTTTGCGTGTCGATAGCGGTTTTTGTCGCGATGATTCCTACCGGAATCATCGCGACAGAAATCGCTACCGACACGCAGAGGGTACCAAAAAAAAAAAAAAAAAAAAAAAAAATTCGCAGACATAATATATGTAATCTCGCATGTTTGTCCGGGCTTATAATCTGCTGGTTTCGTCAAAACACGTGCAACTTTGACCTACTTCTGATTTCCGAACAATGCCTAATATCTGACTTGTCACCACTACAGACCTAAGACCATCAGTGACGACGATAAAAGGCTAAATAATGATTCTGAAATTCCTCCATTTACCTCTCGTTGAATAAACGTTCTTCTGAAATCAGAGACAGGCCAAAATTGAGCGAGTTTCGACAAAAACAGTGGATAAAAAGCCAGGACAAACATGTGATACCGTATGCTTGTATTTCTGGAAATCGTCTATTGTTATTGAACAGGTGAGAGTGCCTGCACCTGTGCGCGCCGCAAGAAAGTAACTGCATCACAAGAGTCTCGCGATCACTGGTTGCCTTTTCGACATGACACTATGGTCTTGCTCAGTGACGCTGTCCCTGCATGAAATACAATGATGACTTCGCGAAAGAGGCCGGGCGGACGTCGGCGTGACGAACAGTCAGGACAATTGCTGAACTCGGACAAGGATGACATAATCAACGGCTGGCAGGTGACACAGGAGGAACTAGAGCATATAGACAAAGATGTCGTACAAGAGAGGTTCAACATTTCGCTAGTCGACGAACCTCAGGTGATTACAGTTTAAACCTGATATTCAGTTTCATTTATTTATTTATTTACTTGTTTATCTTTATTTATCGATTGTTTGTTTAATAAGTGAGTTGGTTTTTTTTTTCAATTTATATTTGTGCAAATATTGTTGTTCTTTTTTATTATATTTTTATTTGATTGTGTTTTTTTTTTTTTTTTATTTTTAAATTTCCCCTTTGTTTCTTGTTGTTGTTGTTTGTTTTTGGTTTTATGTTTGATATTTTATTTGAACTCCATATTATTAATTTATTTATTTCTCTTCACTTGATTTTTTTAATGTGGCACTTTTCCATTTTGTACTTATTTTTTATATTTGTCCTTCAGACGCGGGGCGTGTTGTAAATATGGTGTGTATAATCTTCAAAGGTCTTTGAGTGTGTCGTTATTATTCGAATTAACCACTTGATTGCCGAAGAAAACTGAACACGAGCCAACTGCCGCAAGAGGCATACGGATCCCATAAGACCGCAGTGAAAGGACTTCAGTAACCCCCTGACTGCCGGGGCTTGGCGAACGCTACCCAGCGGCAAGAGACATAAACCTTGATGAGACCACGCGACTTGTCGCGTGGGCTCATCAGGGTTTATGTCTCTTCAGTCTTATTTTCTTCAACGCGACTTGTCGCAGGGGCACATGAGAGTTTATGTCTCTTTAGTCTTATTTTCTTCATGCCTATTTTTGCTCCCATTCACACCTGTGTCGTTCACGAGACTGTGGGTCAGCGTGCAAGTGTGGTTTCAGACGCGATATTTGTGCTCACTGGCGAGCGAAGGTGTCAATAGTCCTGCTCTCATTTAAATTCTGCTGGCTGTGGTTTTTTTTCTCTCAGTTCGTTCAGGCCCATATACCTCCTCATTACGTGCGGGACTTGGACTACCACCGTGCCTACATGGGGGACGTTTTCTACCTCTGCAGCTCGTCCAACCGCATCACTCGCTGGATCGTTGCCGACAACGGTCGACAAATCGTCAGTGAAAAGTAAGTAGGCCTACATGTATACACAATACGCAGTCAGAGGCTTCTCTGCCAAGAGCGTGTTATCCCTTCATTAGCTAGAAAACTGAAAACTGGAAAACAACTCGACTGCAAGAGGTATAGATCCTCATGAGCCCCCGCAGTTGCGGCGGCTCATGAGGATCTATACCTCTTGCTGTAGTTACTTTGTATCAATGTTCATTTGACGGCTGGGGGACTTTGATGGTGAATTTAATGTGATGTCAAAAACGGCTTTGAAGGATGCATTGGTCATTTAATTTATATTACAAAACGTGATCAAATTTAAATACGTGTGTGTGTGTGTGTGTGTGTGTGTGTGTGTGTGTGTGTGTGTGTGTGTGTGTGTGTGTGTGTGTGTGTGTGTGTGTGTGTGCGTGCGTGCGTGCGTCCGTGCGTGTGTGTTATTGACAGATTTGACTTTCCTTACGGCTTGACTAACATGATCTACATAACCGATTTGAGAGTAAGTACCTTTCTTAACTGGATAACATGCAAAAAACAAGACAAAATCTTCGTTAGACTAATCCTGTCTCACCAGTGTGTGTTAACTGTAACCACAACGATTTGGCCCTAGAAGCTTTTGAAATAATACAGAAAACAAACAAACGAAATAAACAAACAAACAAGACATCAGACAAACAAGCAAGCAAGCAAACCGACCAACCAACCAACCAACAAACAAACCAACAAACACGCAAACAGGCCAATCAATAAATCAGTAAATAAATAAATAAATAAATAAATAAATAAATAAATAAACGGCCCCGCCAACTAACCAACCTGCAAGAGAGCTAGCTACTTAGCAAGCAAATAACCAACAACTCCCGAGGTTCATTTCATCGCAAAGACCTGCAGCTATCAAACTTTAGTATGATTTATTAACCCGTTCAGTGCTCGATGACGGAAACTATGTTTCTGCAGTCTTCGTCAATTGAACATCAACAAGCTACAGCTGTCCTAGAAACATGGATTCAAAGCGGCGTTAGCAAGAGGCATAGATCCTCATGAGCCCCCGCGACTGCGGGGGCTCATGAGGATCTATACCTCTTGCAGTTGGGTGTGTTCAAATTTTCTCGGCACTCAACGGATTAACAATCTAATTCACAATCCAGTCATGCGCTTTCTTTTTTTTTTTTTTCACT
Source organism: Semisulcospira habei (assembly GCA_036245525.1). Taxonomy (NCBI): domain Eukaryota; kingdom Metazoa; phylum Mollusca; class Gastropoda; family Semisulcospiridae; genus Semisulcospira; species Semisulcospira habei. The sequence continues at coordinate 195,739,185 of BTPG01000003.1, read as the reverse complement.
CGCCGCATTTGGTGCGGCTCATTAGGATCTGTGTCTGTTGTTGAAATCACTTTCCATCCTTCTTTGACGGCTGGCATCTTTCAGGGAAAGGGGCATGGGTATGAGGGGTTGAGGGTGGTGTGAGGGGTGGGGAGGATGTGTGTGTGTGTGGGGGGGGGGGAGGTAAGGGGGGAGGGATAACGACGTTTCTGTTTCCATAACTGTGTATAGGTGTGGATAATGATGACCACGGACTGTTCCATGTGCGCGGCGACTGTCGTCAGGGGGGTGGTCAAACCAGTACTGACAGGCGAACTCATCTACGGCGTTCACACGTACGCACACACAAACACACACACACACACACACACACACACACACACACACACACACACACACACACACACACACACCACTCATTGCGAAATAAGACAGAAATTCAGCCTCTCTTCAAATATACTGACAAGCAAAAGAAATGCGACGTCATTCGAGTCATCGGAAACACCAAGTGGTACCCATGACTCAAATGATATCGCATTTCTTTTGCTCGTCAGTATATAAGCTGCTTAGATGTCTAAAAACTGTCAATCCAATCAAGCCAATGAAGAACTACTCTTGAAATGCTAGAGTCGTTCCATTAAATCTACTACAGCCGGAAAAGTATCAGCGATTTATTTCCAAACAACTGTTTTGACTATGTTTCAGACTGCGCTATATCAAGGATACCAAACAACTTATCATCGCAGGAATTGGTGTCCTGAAGGCTGTTACTCTCTCAGGTCTAGAGGTAAGAGCATACTGTTCGTTTGTTTGTTTGTTTGTTTGTTCGCTTGTTGTTTGTTTGTGTTTTGTTTGTTCGTTTGTTCGTTTTTTTGTGTTGTTCGGCTGTTTGTTTGTTTGTTTGTTTGTCACAAGCACACGCAGGTGAGCTCGTGCACACACATACACTTTACCCGCTCCACAACTGATCCATCCATACACACATTCAGGCGCGTGTACAGATTTCGTTCTCTCTTATCCATCCATCCATCCATCCATCCATCCATCCATCCATCCATCCATCCATCCATCCATCCATCCATCCATCCGTCCGTCAGTCTGTCCATCTTTCTGTCATTAACCCCTTTGCGGCCAGTATTGCGAATTTCGCGCCTGAAACGACTGCACACTGACTGACATTCGAGTGAACAACATACATGTGTAAATGAGACAAAATTATGCATCAAATCATGGCACTAACAAGAGACATAAATCCTCATGAGCCCCTGGAACTGCGGGGGCTCATGAAGGTTTATGTCTCTTGCAGCCGGGTATCGTTTGCCTTGCCTGGACATTCAAGGGATTAACAATCTCAGGTCGACGCTTACCAATATGGCAGAAGTCCTTTGAATGTTACACTACCGTTAATGAGTTCAAGGTTGAATGGTTTAATGCCAGTGTACTGCTCTTTTTTTTTTTTTTTTTTTTTTTTTTTTTTTGTCTGCACAGTGTTCGTTGTCCATTGAATCGACTGAGGACATTCAAACATCCCTACAGGATACAGAGGTGTGTGGTACAGTTTTTTTTTTCTTTTCTTCTTCTTACGTTCTTCTGTTACACACGATATTTATATATTTGATCAATCGCGATATCTAGCCAGCTCAGACTACAGACCATATAGTTGGCGCAAGTGCTGACAGACGTAGATGAAATACACATACCAAGGGGACATTTTGTACCACTCAGCGCTGGACAAACACTTCATTATTCGTGTCGCAGCACTATTTTACTTCTTGTTGTTGTTGTTTTTTTTTTAAATATGTTTATTTAATATGTACGTGTTACGTTTGCTTTTGTGTTCTGACCACATCAGCTTAACTCATTCAGCCCCGACACACCACAGCAAGACATGGATCAAGCATGATAGTTCAAGGGTGGTGCCAGAATAGCTTGGCGCCCATAGGCGCCAAGCTATTTTGGCACCACCCTTAAACCATCATGCTAGATCTGTCTCTAGAATTGTAATACAGTCCTGCAGATGGCAACTTCAACATTTATGGATTTCGGTCCTGGGGCAGAATGTGTTAAAATCAGTTTTGATATTTGTGCAATGGTCTGTGACTTTGTTCCTTAAGAATCTGGTGCCATAAGGTCCTAAATCACAGACAAGCACACGCATATTATTATCTCATTTAAGGTACCCGCATCAATAACTGCAGAAGTGTCGTTTAGTGTTGCCGGCGGTAACGTTATGCCACACATTATTAGCTGTTGATGCGAACGCCTTGAATGTGTCACAGACTGTTTCGTTGTGGTCGCCACCTTTTCTTCTTTTTAATCTGGATTAGGACTTGATATTTCTCATCATTACAAATTGGCTTGATTGCAGATGATATACGACATTGTTGTGGACTTGCTCTATAGACGACTTTTGATTGTTGCTGAACAAGGAATTATTATCCTCGACTATCTGGTAGGTTGTACAAAATATTTCAGCACGTCTGCCATAATATGGCTTCTTCTTCTTCTTTATCAGCGTTCCCGAGTTTTGCCTCAGATGTCATAATATGGCAAAAGCCAGTATGACCATTTTTATACATTGAGAATCTCGCTTTCCTTAAGAATGGACATACTTGACCGTTGCTATATAACAGCATAGGTTGTCGGTTTTAATTCATTTTCAATACGTGGAAAAATAAAGTCATAAATAGCTGAAATGTCTGTAACATAGTTGTTGTTCTCTCTGTCTTTGCCCCCACCCGGGTCTGCCCTGGGGGACTTGGGTGGGGGTAAATACGTTTTAGTTCCCAGGGTCGCCCTGGTCAGCCCCACAGGGGGGGGGGGGGGGTTCCCCTCTATTCTGGGGCATGTGTTTCTGTCTACCCTTGGTCCATTCACCTGTATTTTCCTTTTTGAAACTCTCCCTGCAGCTCTTGATATTGGATGTGTGTTGCTAAGTGGTCTTAGGTTTATTTAGCGTATTAGGCCGGCCGGCGACATAGATTCAATATTCTGTTTAGTTTTTCTGAGAAAGTCTTGTTGCGGTCGGGACGTTAAGCAATGTACAACCAACCAATCTCTCTGTCTGTCTGTCTGTCTGTCTGTCTGTCTCTCTCTCTCTCTCTCTCTCTCTCTCTCTCTCTCTCTCTCTCTCTCTCTCTCTCTCTCTCTCTCTCTCTCTCTCTCTCTCTCTCTCTAGTGTTTCCGATGATTGCAACAATGTTGCATTTCCTTTGCTTGTCAGTACAGTACATAACTTTATCGTCCGACGATGGGAAATTGGGCTTTTCTAACTAGGGAAGGTGTGTCGCGAGCTGTGCATCCCACCCAGCTTCTTTTCTGTATATTCTGTTTTGTTGTGGGAGGCAGGGCGATGAGCACCTCAAATGACAGTGATTTTATTTCGGCATTTTAACTTTAGATAGATTAAAACTGCATTGACCGAATCTGCTTATCTCGTCTGATTTTTTACTGTCTTCCCTTCGCTCGTTTTCCTGTGTCATATCTGTTCTTGTCTTAGTCCTGTCCTGTCCCTTAATGTCTTGCCTTGTCTTGACTTTTACACAACACAGACCCTCTTTACTTCGTCATGTCAGTTTAAACCATTTTAACCCAAAGGCCGCATTTCGCAAATTTTGGAGGTGTCCTCTGACGCGTATGTACCAGTTGCAAGAAGCGAATCGACCATGATAATTCAAGGGCAGTGCCAGATTAGCTTGGCGCCGATAGGCGCCAAGCTAATCTGGCACTACCCTTGAATTATCATGGTCGACCCATCTGCTGCTGTAGTGCGTCAGGGCTAAATGGGTTAAATGAGGGTGGCTCCGTACCTTTACTGAAAGTCTTTCTATTCAACTGATTCCGTTTGACTGCATCTTATTTTTGTCTTATTATGGCCCTATGGTCACCTTTCCTAACTTGGGACGTTTCAAACGTGCACAGACTATGAAACAGGAGAGCGTGGCAGAAGATCCTCTCGTTGGTCACTTTTCCGCGTACGTATCTTTTTGTACTGCTTGTGTGCTAGTTTGCGTGTATCGATTTACATATTGAAGCAGTGAGGAAAACACAATCACATACCAGCACACTCACCAAATAAGTTGTCTTTAAATCTGCTTCATGGTTCAGGTTGTTTGGTGGTTGTTTTTTTTTAATTGTGTTTTGTTTATGCTATGTTTTTAGCAGACCTCCATCACTTATATTTGATTTGATTTTCTTATTGCATTGCATCTATTTTACTATATTTATTTTATTTGAATTGTTAATTCTGCAGCAGAACACCCAAAACTACACTTGGTACAAATATATCAGATATGCATACTAATTTGGATGACCCTTCGGACAGTTCAACGATTACAAGAAGTCAGCACATATGTGAAAAATGTGAATTATTGGTAGAATTTTACTTTTTGTCAGCTCCTTATTTTGGTTGCAAACTCTTCAAGGAAATGAATTTATTTTAAGAAAACATGTATTTCGTACACACAAATACTAATTCATAATGTTACGACACTTTAATTACATGTCACAAAGGTCAAGGTCAGAAAGGTCAGATTATTATCTGGATCGATCAGGCACGTGAGCCATAAGCGCTTTTCCATTCTTTTTAATTCGTGTGCTAGTCTCCTATTTTGGATCTTACGCCTTTCCCCTATGCTTCATCAGAATTAATTCAAAGTTATTTTGCTATTACAGTTGCTGTTTGTACCGCAGGAGTGAATACGTCTGTGCTGGATATAAAATGGGACTGGTGAAGGTAAGCGTCGATTTTCTTCTTCAACAACAACAATAGCAACGACAATGATGACATTAATAGTAAGCATAATAGTAATATAAAATTAAAATGAAGGAGAAGACAAAAGAATAAGGAGATTAAAACAGCAGCAACAGCAACAACAACAACGACAACAACAGAACGACAGCAACACCAACAAGAGTATTTTAGCTCTCGAATGCCGAAAACAATTGAACACCACCCAAGCGCAACAGGTCTAGCTGCGGGGGCTCATAAGGATCTATGCCTCTTGCTGAAACCATTTTGTATTCATGCTTTTTGTCACGGCTTGGGATTTTTTACGCTGAAATATCAATGTTGAAAAAAACCACAATCTGCACAACTTCCTTCTTCTTGGATTGTGTCAGATTTTTTAAATTTGTATTTTATAAGCGAAAGGAGTTGGTTGATGAGAGATTTTCTCTCATTGTTTCGAAATGTTTTGATTCGCTCTTCTCTTCCCCCCCCCCCCCCACCCCCACCCCCACTCCTCCCTCTTCCCGTTGCACATAATAGCACCGGTACTTGCTGCATGCACAAGAGAGTTAACCCTTTGGCTTTCGGTAGCGCTTTTTGTCTCCATGCGGATTCCTGCAGGAATCATGGCCACATTAAGCGCTACCGACTGCACAAGGGAGTTAAATCCATTTTCTCCGTATAATCCATTTTTCAGGTTTGGAATTCACGTATAAACATGGTTATGCACGAATTCGTGGGCCACAATACGTGTGTCACAGGTACGTAAATACGGCATGAATAGTACTGCAGCTGCTGCGTCTGCTGCTGATAGTATAGTAAGAATAATAAACCTGGTAATAATAATGATAATAGTATTATTATTACTATTCCTGGGTCCCCATCCCAGCAGCAGGACTCACAATCAAGGGGAAAAAGACGAGCTTGTTCAATAGCATGTCCATTGAACGATCATGGTAAATCAAAGTGGCACACAGGCAGTGCGTCTGAATTGATCAGTGTTCAGGTCGTACTCCGCTCGCAATAGCTGTCCCTGGCCCACATAACCCGCCCATTAGGGTTGTCCATTAACCACGTAGGTGCGGTGATCCTTAACCCGTTCAGTGCCAAGAAAATTTGAAGACACCAAACTGCAAGAGGTATAGATCCTCATGAGCCCCCGCATTTGCGGGGGCTCATGAGGATCTATGCCTCTGGCTGTCACTAGTTTGAAAACATGTTCCTAGGTCAGCTAGGGCTTGCTGATGTTGAACTGACGAAGACTGCAGAGACACAGTTCCTGCAGAGACACAGTTCCTGCAGAGACACAGTTCCTGCAGAGACACAGTTCCGTCAATGGACACTGAACGGGGATAAACCCCGAACTAATCAATCAACTATTAACCCGTATCATTCGGAATACAACAGTGGGTGAAATAAGTTTGACTAAAATAGTTCAAGGGTGGTGCCAGAATAGCTTGGCGCCTCTAGGCGCCAAGCTATTCTGGCACCACCCTTGAACTAAAGTCATTGTTCTATATCCTTATCTGTAAGTACTATAATGTAAATTGCAAATGGCAGTGTACAAATTGGAAGCTTTTAGCCTCAATATGATATGGGTTAATATGGCATATTGCTACGACGACGATGACGACGACGTCGACGACGATGATGATGATGATAGTGGTGATAATGATGGTGGTGGTGGTAAAAGTTCTATCCATGTGACTCTATAGCGCGAGGCCACAACGAGAACTTATATCATGAATACTCCAAACTAATATTATCAGTCATAAGCACCCTGGGTCGGCCTAGCACAATTTCAGTTAACATCTCTCACATTTTTAAATAAGCACGTTTTGTATTTTATGTTTATTTTTTTCGACAGCTGTCAAATGTCACGAAAAGGAACCCTTGCTCTTTTCTCTCTCCGAGGATGGAATAGTTTGGATTTGGAGACTGGACACCTTCAGAAAGGTTTTATACACTCAGACAGACAAACGCGCACACGCACGCGTGATATTTAGAATAATAATAAGTTAATAATAATAATAATAATTATTATTATTATTATTATTATTATTATTATTATTATTATTATTATTATTATTATTATTATTATTATTGTAGTAGTAGTAGCAGTAGTAGTAGTAGTAGTAGTAGTAGTATTCCAGACAAAATCTAAATTGATGAAGGTAGGAGCTATTTTGTCCAGGTACTAATAAAGAAAATACCTATTTTCGGAAAGCCTAGCTTCAACACCGATAATAATGTGACCACACTTGCAAGTCAGCGCATAAGACCATTCAAATACTGATTTGCAGTGTTTTGTACTGAGAACCGGCGAAAGAGTGACCAGAATGGGGTGCCTGAGAGATACCGGTAGTGCAGCGGGCTTCTGGCTGCAGACTAACCAAGCCATACTTTTCTACCAAATGAACGATGTACGTGTTTAATAGTTTAACGCCAAAGTACAACAGAAATGAAGTGGATCCAATATACTCTTCATAGGGGAGTGCCACCTTAACCCTTTTAGCCCCGGATCCCTACAGCAGGAGATGGATCGACCATGATAATTCAAGGGTAGTGCCAGATTTGCTTGGCGCCTTCAGGCGCCAAGCTAATCTGGCACTACCCTTGAATTATCATGGTCAGGCCGTCTTCTGCAACTGGTACATAGTCGTCCGTCAACACCTCCAAAATTTGAGAAATGGGACCTGGGGTTAAAAGGGTTAATATATGGCATCTTCTGATGATGGACCATGATATTTCTATTTATCTTGCCGTCTTTCAAGACCATGATAGTTTCAGGCCAGTGCCAAATTACCTTGCTGCCTTCACAGAAATAAAGATAAATTAACACTACCCTTAAACTATCGTGATCCTGACGGCTCCCACAGTTGGTGTCTGGACCTTAAATGACACCTCTCATCTGGAAAATAGAATTACATCTTGTTTTGTTGGTTTGGCGAGGGTCAAGGCTGCACATTGTATACATATATTAAAAATGAACATAATATACAGAGTGTTTCTAGTTAAAAACCTTTCTGATGTCTAAGATGTTAATATGTCAACTCATTTTGTTCTATTGTTGTGACCTCTATTTAAGTCATGGATCCAGGTCATATGAGAGTCTGTATGTATGGCAGTGTTCAGCTGTATCCCCAGAAAGCAAAGGACCAACAGGCCCACATCGGCTGTGCGCGGGCCTACTGAGACCGACATGGGCCCGTAGTCTTTGCTTACCGGCTCGGTTTCTTTTGCAGTTCTACAACCAGTTCGCCACTCTTGACTCGACTGCCTGCAAAGTACAGCGCTTACTGGGGCTAGGACAGCACCCGAACCGTATTCTGATAGCTACTGATGTGAGTAATGGGAGTTTGTCCAATATCAGAACCAGGTCAAGGACAGTAGGTTGCGTCTCTTTTAGTAAAATACTCTTGGGTCAGTTTGCTGGGTCGCCATGATCACTACGACATGCTTCTTCGTAGCAGACGTGCCGTTGTTCATGCGGGAGAAGTAACTCGGCAGTTCAGGGCTATGCTCTCACGCACAGTTTTATTTCTTTAACCCTTTTAGCGCCAACACCCTAAAGCAGGAGATTGATTGACCATGATAATTCAAGGGTAGTGCCAGATTAGCTTGGCGCCTTAAGGCGCCAAGCTAATCTGGCACTACCCTTGAATTATCATGGTCAATCCACCTCCTGCAAGAGGTACATAACGTTAAGTAACACTTCCGAAATTCGGGAATTGTGTCCATGCCGCTAAAAGGGTTAAACAAAGGATGACGAAATAAATTTCGTCATCCTTTGTTTAAAGAAATACAAATTTGAAGAATCTTTCGTCAGGCTGTAGAGAATATAATTATGTATAGGCATGGGACGTTCTTTGCGTAACCGTTTGTCCCCGGTCACTACATGTACATAGGAAAAACTGAACTGAGTAATCGACTTCCTCTATAACACAGGCGGTGGTAATTTCCCAGAACCCGTATTACAGAGGTAACTCATTAGTCAATGCTCATCACATGCCTATGGTGTAGAGACTCTTTCCCTTCATGTCGAGTGCTTCAGAAGGAACAAATTCTGAAGAATCTGTTGCCTTGCAATTTTATTTTGCGTCGGACGCAATATGTTTGTTGTGCCTGCTCGTTTTGGAACTCTATCCATACCGAAAACGTAGCCGCCAACTGTGTTTTCGATGATTAAAAAATGTCGGATTTCTTTTGCTGGTCAATATGTAACCTTCGAGGCTGCAGAAGGATGTTAAACGACAATTCACACTCCATCTTAAATTTAATCTATCAGTGCCGACTGGTGATGGCCTTAATGTCTCATCGTTAACCCTTTCAGTGCCAGCGGACGCAAAATGATATCTTTGAAAACAAGGCAACTTCATTACCAAATAAAGCCATTAATATAAGGAACAAGGATTTGAATGCCGCCAGTAAGAGGAAAAAAAACCACTCATGAACCACCGCTGACACGGGGGCTCATGAGGTTCTTTGCCTCTTGCAGTTCGGTGGTGTACTTATTTTTAACGGCATTGAAGGGGTTAAACCCAAATATCTAAGTTACTGTGTGCGTTTCAGGACGGAAGCATGCGATTTGCGAACCCAGTGACAGGGTGGACGGTTGGTGTGATGTACCCAATCCAGACACTGCAGGTATACAGCCTTCACGTTGACTCCGCATGAGCCCCTCAACCTGAGGGTGAAAATGTAGCCGATGTATGCACGCAAAAGGCATATACTTTTGTGATCCGCAGCTACTGCAAGGGAACACGAGAATCTATGCCTCACGCAGACAGAAAGAATAAGCGACTCGACTGCCAGCACATAGCCTGCGAGCTGTCTTTTATTATTTATATAAATCAAAGAAATATTTGAAAAAAGACGACTAGATAAAACTACATGTATATTTAACTCATTCAACCCCACGCACCTATTTCCCAAATTTTGAAGGCGTCATCTAACGACTGTGCATCTGTTGCAGGAGATGGATCGACCATGATAATTCAAGGGTAGTGCCAGATTAGCTTGGCGCCGACATGGTCGACCCATCTCTTGCTGTAGTGCGTCAGGGCTGAATGGGTTAATGTAAAGTAATCATGAATTTTCTTATTCTAAACTTTTAATGACTTTTTCCTCTCACTCGCTGTTTTCTCTGTGTTGAGCTAATATTTTTGAAATATTATAAATGAAAGATGTAATGGGTTTGACGGTATAATTTGTTTTTCGTCTTGCGTCAGATTATGGACAAATACGTTTACAACGCGTTCACGAAGAGGATGTACATGATTCTGTCGGATGGATCTGGTATGTACTTTGGGAATGCACCCCGATATTACAAGAGTTAATTTCTCCCCAAAAAAATCTGGCCAAGGACAGTAGACTGAACCCTGTAAAGTAAGCAAAGACAGTAGTTATGCCCTATGGGCGCCGACACCAAATAAAGGGACTATTTCGGTGGATCGCCCCTATCACTGTGGCAGGTATCTTCACAGCAGTCGTGAGGCTAGTGGGGTTACGTTCACGCCGAACGACTCCCAACAACGAACGAGAGGGACTGGAGGATAACCAGCTTCTATGATACGCATTGAAAACACTCCGAACATCTCCAAGAGGCATAGATCCTCATGAGCCCGGAGGGCTCATGAGGATCTATGCCTCTTGGAGATGTTTGGAGTGTTGTCTATGCTTCTGGTACGCACTGCTCATCCGCCGTGATTTCGCTCTGATTCTTTATTGGCTCCGTTCGGCATAGTGAACGCAACCCCAATGATACCGGATAAGTACCACAAACTGTCAATGTCAGCATGGCAACTTTGCGACCGCTGGCAGCGAATGTGTTATGAAAATAATATTGATGCTGGTCCTACAATGTCCGGATCTTATCGCTCTGATATTAACACACTCGATACGTGCTGAATTCGCCGGATACGCGGCGGTTGTACGCGACACGTCTCACACGAGTCAAATTTTTTTGTCCTGTCAGTGTACGTCCTGAGCTGCAAAAAGAGTCCGTTTCGCTCCCTGGAGGTGTACAAACCACGCAGCCAGGATGAGACAGTCCAATGTATGTGCTCCGTTGTCTTGGTAAGTTTCAACTGTGTTTCTTGATGTGTCTCGCTGCCTCAAATTCATAGCGTCGTCTTAACTCATTCAGCCCGACGCACGTATTTCCCAAATTTTGGAGGCGTCATCTAAACAACTATGCACCTGTTGCAGGAGATGGATCGACCATGATAATTCAAGGATAGTGGCAGATTAGCTTGGCGCCGACAGGCGCCAAGGTAATCTGGCACTACCCTTGAATTATCATGGTAGACCTATCTCCTGCTGTAGTGCGTCAGGGCTGAATGAGTTAACTTTTTCAGTACCAGTTAATGCAGACTGTGCTTCTGCAGTCTTCGCTGATTTCAGACCAAAAGAAACCTGGCATGTCCGCCGAACATGGATTTAAAGTGGTGTCAGCAAGAGGCATAGACCCTCATGAGCCCCCGCCACTGCGGGGGCTCATGAGGATCTATACCTCTTGCAGTTGGGTGGTGTTCAATTTTTCTCGGCACTAAACGGGTTGTCTGCCTGCTCGAATACGCGGCATAATAGAACAAGAGCCGATACGGCTGGCAGCAGGAAGCACAGATTCTCTTGAGCCCCTGTGCCTGATGAGGCACATGAGTATCTTTGTCTTGTGCCAACTGAAAAAGCTGGCTTTTCTTGTTTGTTTGATGTTGTTTTTTGTTTGTTTGTTTGTTTGTTTGTTGTTGTTTTTTCTTGTTTTTTGTTTGTTTGTTTGTTTGTTTGTTTCTTGTTGGTTTTTGTTAGTTTTTTTTAATTTATTTATTTATTTATTTATTTTAATTATTATTATTATTATTTGTTTGGTGGGGGTGGGGGGGTTGGGCTTTTTCCCCGCATATCCATGCATATGGTCATATGTCCAGTAGCAAAACGTCTTCGGGCCCACGACGGCCGCAGTAAGCTCGCACACAGCCCCTTATAACAAACATCGGATATAACACCTCTGCGAGATGGCCTTAGTTCCTGCCCGGCGGTAAACCTGAATAACTAACACGGATAAAACAATAACAGATAATGGTGCCCCTTGCCATTTATTATATCCGAAGTTCAATGTAAATTACTGCAGAACCTGTTTCGAGCAAACAAAGTTTTTGTTTCACACCACTATAGTGTATTTTACAAGACGGATGCGCTTACAAGAGAAGTCTTCAATTGCGAAAGTGCCACCTGTCATTAAAGACTTTAATGACGGGTGGTCTCTTATATGGGTGGCTTTGTTGTTAATCTTTTTTTTTTTTTTTTTTTTTTTTTTTTTTTTTGATGTCGGCAGGCGACTGGGCACGGGTCGGTTCAAATTGAAGACATGGTGATATTTCTTGGACTTAAAAATGGCCAGGTATTTTTTTTATTATTATTATTTTATTTTACGCCAGACAGCTTAGACGAATTGCAAACCTTTTGACATTCAAAACAAAATGACTCAAGTTAAATATCACATGCAAAAAAAACCACAAAATAACAACATCAGAAATAAATAAAAGTCCAGGCATCACTGTAATCACAATTACATACCTGTGAACTGTCACGGTCTACCCATCTACCGCATTTGTTTTCATTACTGGAAGTGAAGCGAAAGGGACAAAGGTTTCAGGAATGGTGGAACATAAACAAGTGACAATGGCAAAAGAAAATCACAGCATGGATAACATTTAACGGATACAAAAACGAAGCAATGATGACGATGACGATGATAATGATTATAATGGTGGTGGTGGTGGTGGCGGTGGTGGTGTTGGTGATAATGATATTAGGGATGATAGGCTACTGCTCCAATAAGAACATCTAATAACAACTGCTACTACTAATAATTATTACTAGTACTACTACTACTACTATTTCCATTACTACTACTACTACTACAACTACTAGTGGGGACTAGGGTGTATCGGTGGTACAGGGTCAGACTCTTAAATGTATGGTTGTAGGCTCGAACCCTGGTGGTGTAAAAATGTGTTCATACCCTTTTTCTTTGCCCCTTTAAATCACCTCGTAGTGAACAAAGGACGCTAGGTCCTAAACGTTTAATTTTTTTTAAAACTAGTACTATCACTTCTACTACTAACTACTACTACTAATCATACAAATGAAAACTTTCCATTTGAGGTGATCGTGCTGGCATCAAATTCCTTTGCCTTTTCCACGCGAGGTCCATTCCAAGCTCACAATGGAACAGTGAATTGTCTGGAAGCCGTAGCAGAGGCAGCGCCAAATGGGGGGCAGGTGTACAGGTCTGTCCACTCAATCCTTTCAGCGCTACACTTCTGTATCCCGTTAAGCTTGCAGCGGAAGATGGATCGACCATGATAGTTCAATGGGAGTGGCTAATTAGCTTGGCGCCTTTAAGGCGCCAAGGTAATCAGCAACTTTCTTTGAACTATTGAACTATCATGGTCGGTTCTTCTCCTCAAACTCGTGCATGGCGGGTAAAAAATGACAATGAGAGTGATAAACGTTTTTTTTCAGAAAGGGAATATATACTGTACAGATCTGTCTACTCATTCTTTTTCACGATATGGGCTATTTTTTATGAGCGGACGAAAGCGAAGCTTCTTGAGACCTTCCCCTTACCGTTTGCGTCGTAGCGATCGACCTGCTTTGTTCTTTCGACATCATTCCGGCTCGGCATTTTTTTAATATTATTGTTGCGAGGCATGACATGTTGTCTCTAAACGAATGTTTGGACTTTTGCAAGAGGCGGTGTGTGATAATGGACCTTACGACGCAAAGCCGTAAGACCCAAAATATTTTGATATATTGACATATATATATATATATATATATATATATATATATATATATATATATATATATATATATATATATATATATATATATATATATATATATATATATATATATATATATATATATATATATATTGACATATTTTGATCTGCAGAACTTCAAATTACGTCGTCTCCTCCGGCTCAGACGACAGGATCAGAGTGTGGAGGATACACTGTCACCCGGGCGAGACCGACGGTCTGGATCTTCGTTTACACTTACTCATGGAGGTATTCCCACTAATAATGAATTACAACCATCCTGTGCATGCAGCCATCGGTGCTCTTTACAGCACAGGCGCCTGCGTTCAAAAAGGGGTTGACTTGTTTAAGGGGCCCCGCATCAATAGCTACAAAAGGGTCGTAAAGGCGCCCCGCATCAATAGCTGCGAAAGTGTTGTATAGCGTTGCCGGCGGCAACGTTTTACGACATTCCCGCAGCTATTGACTCTGGGGTCTGAGAGTGAATTTGCTAATGAAAGTGATAACGCTTTTAGCTCCCGCACCCTTCATCAGGAGATGGTTTTATCATGATAATTCAAGGGTAGTGCCAGAAGAGCTTGGCGCCTGAAGGCGCCAAGCTCATCTGGCACTACCCTTGAATTATCATAATTAATCCATCTCCTACAACTGGTACGTAGTCGTTAGGCAACACCTCCAAAGTTTGAGAAATGGGACGTTGTGGCTAAATGGTTAACAACAACTCCAGTTGCCTCCAAAAATAATTAATGTGTGTTTGATGTGATAAATGATCCAACTAATGTTGCAGACTGGTTAAGTTCGTTTCAAAAGTCAGGCGTAAGCTCAGGCAAAGAGGAAACATTGAACGTGCCATTACTAGTGCGTTCCGGAAAAAGAAATAGATCCAAAGGTAGACAACTTTGAATGAGCAAAGGTAAACTATTACAATTACCTTCTATGGTGCAGGGCTTGGAGTGCTAAAATTACAGCGTGTTTTCAGTGTTTATCCTGGCTTTAACTCGTTCTGCCCGCGACACACCACAGCAAGATATGGCTCGACCATGATAGTTCAAGGGTGGTGGTAGAATAGCTTGGCGCCTGTTCTATTCTATTCTGCCACCACCCTTGAACTATAACGGTCGATCTGCCTCCTGAATTGTAATGCAGTCCTCAGAGGATAATTCCTAAATGTGGGTATTTTGTACCTCGGGCACAATGAGTTAAAAAAAACCCGACTTAACCCATCTCGTTACAAGCCAAGTGAGTAAGCACACGTAACAGATCTATGTATCGATACTGTCTTTCACCCATCGGGAAACTCTCCTACGTGGCAAAGGAGAAGAACGGTGAAAAAATAGATATACCTTTACGACATTGAAACTGCAGTAGTAAACAAAAATTAACCTTTTGCGTGTCGGTATCGGCAGTGGTTTTTGTCGCGATGATTCCGACAGGAATCATCGCGACAAAAACCGCTGCCGACACGCAAAGGATTAAATAACTGTTATGTTCGTCCTTTTGTGTAGCATTATGGGAGTCATGCCAAACATGTTTATGAAGGAGCAATTAAGTGATTGGAGAAGGTCGATTTAAGCTTTACTGCCTAGAGAAGGTCGTTTTAAGCATTTTCTTAGAGGTTTGCCAATATCCTTAGTTTTTGTGTTTCCTTATTAATTTTAGATTCGCTGCCGAGCGTTACCGAGACTTATGGCAGCTAGCAACGACCGGCTATGTGTCATTTATAACGGAAGCAAGTATGCGCTCTGTGTCTCGCTGTTCATCTGTCTCTGTCTCTGTCTGTCTGTCTGTCTGTCTGTCTCTCTCGCTCTCTCTCTCTCTCTCTCTCTCTCTCTCTCTCTCTCTCTCTCTCTCTCTCTCTCTCTCTCTCTCTCTCTCTCATTTAACAGAGGCGGGTGGGGTGGGGGGATGGGGGGGGGGATTGGGGGATGGGGGGGGGGTCTGGGGGCGGGTGGGGGGAGGGGGGTGTCTGTGAGTCTATGAGTATATCTGTCTATGTGAACAGTGTTGTCATCTGTTTGCAAGTATTATGTTTACTTATATGTATGCATATTTGTAGTTAGTCTCGTAGTTTTTAGCAACGGCAGGTTTGTAATATGGCTGTGTCGACGACGATGTCAATGCCTAAACCGTTGTAAAATAAAGTTTCATTCATTCATTCTCTCTCTCTCTCTCTCTCTCTCTCTCTCTCTCTCTCTCTCTCTCTCTCTCTCTCTCTCTCTCTCTCTCTCTCTCTCTCTCTCTCTCTCTCTCTCTCTCTCTCTAATAGAAAATACAGTTAATTAATTTATAAAGACTTATTCATTTTTCGGTTAATTTATATTTTTGTCTGCTGAGTGGTTAATTTGTCAGCGAGATGAAGTGCGTATATGAGCCAGTGACAAAAGATCGTTTGTACCAAAAGTAACAACCAACAGAAATGTCCAAAGTAACAACCAACAGAGATGTCTTTATAATAGGCTTATTTTAGGCACTGGTTAGTTTTGATATATCTGGCCTGTGGGAATGTGAAATTAATTAATGTGAATGCAGAAACAGATGATTTCCAGCAACGAATAATTAAATCTGGCCCTTTCTGAAAATGTTGGTTATTTCGGTGGGCATGCGGTGATAAATATGATCACACTAAGTCATTTTATCTTTTTCAATCATTCTTTTTCAAAATAAATTAATTGTATAACCTGTTCTACACAGGTGGAAGTATGAAGAGTATTTTTTTCCTTTTAAAATTAAGTTTTCTGTAACAATCAGTGTTGGTTGTTACGGTGGACATACTCAGTCAAGTTAAAGCACAAAAACACAGTTCTTCGTGTGATTACTACCACATTTTAGAAAAAAATGTTCTTCAGTCATCTGTATTTCTGTTATCTCATCTAAGGACAATGACTGAAGAACTCTTTTCTGTCACTCAGTAGAGAAAAATGTTTGATATCACACTGGACACACTATTGGACATGCACATGAAAATCCTCCATAAATTAGTCCATTTTGGTGAAAAGGAAACTCTGTGAGAAATGCAAGTGTTTCAACAACAATGTCTTCATAGCTGAATCACAAAAAGAACTAATTTTCTGTAGTAGTGCGGTTTTCTTGACTACAAATAATAATTATGTCGGTTGTTACGCGAACTACGTTTTGTCACAAGCTAATTATTATGAGTTTTCTGTTTAGTCAGATGTTTTAGATAGCAAAGTAATTAACACATTCGAGACGTACCGCATCCGGATACACGGGCTTTGTGAGACCAGTGAGTCACTACATCAGTCAGTCACTTTCGTTTAACAGTTGATCATGTCTTCTGTGTGTTGGACTGGGACATTGCACGTACCTCACGGCTCCAGGCCATCAGGTTCACAATCCCACACCGGCACACACATTGCAAGGTGCTTCTCGTTGTGTGTCTTGCTGTTCCAGTGAGGTGGTAGTCTATGACATCAGTCAAGCCTTCTCCAACACGGACATCAAATGGAGGCATGCGGAAATACACAAGCACACGCCCGACTACGACCACAAGAGCAAGGTATGATGTCTCCAACGCAGCCGTTCCACAAATAGCCGTTATTCAGCGATCAGAAGTGGGTCAAAACTGCACGTGTTTTGACGAAAAGGGTTGATCGACAGCCCGAACAACATGCCAACATGCCTTTTAGAAACAGTCATTTGGTTGTTTAATTGTTTTTTTCCCGAACACGCATATACTTTTTTCTGACTCGAACACTAGGCACTGTAGAAAGGAGACCTATATTTGTAGCCAGGGAAACACTCTCGTAAATTAAGATTTTTCCTGTCCGTTAATGGTCGCGTCAACTTCGAAAGCTGCTTTCACACCAAACCTAGTAAGTAGAAGCAAGCAAGTGGTATAAACTGCTTAGGGCTCTCGTGGGTTACGGCGATGTTTTCGCCAGAAGGTTCTATTTTGGGTCAAAATGCTCGCTAAGCTCGCGCTAAAAGAATAAAACATTCGGGTGTTAAATGTCACCCACCCGTACCCCATTGATCTCTATTGTCTAAGCACTATTCACCGTAGGTTTCGTCGGAGGTCTATATGGATGCCAAAAGAAATCGAACTTTAACTCAATTTGTGTGTGATTTGTTGTATCTTTCGGACCTCACGTCCTACCCAGTAAACGAAAGACCTCGGGCCCACGACGGCCGCAGAGGGCCCGCGCACGGCTGTGGGCGTCGTGGGCCTGTTGCTACTGGGGTACGGCACACAAATGCTTGTATGATTAACATAGTATTGCCTATAACAATCTCGTTTGTTTTTTTTACAGGTGGTGACGATTGATAAGTGTCCACTGCTTGGGTTATTTTTGACCGCCAGTACTGATGGCACTGTCAAGGTGTGAACTGCATTGTGTTAACCCCATCACTGCTCGAACACAATAAACAGCAGCCCAAATGCAAGATGCTTAGGTCGTTGATATATTGTTGACTCTTAAACTCCGAGAACTAAGTGACTTCCATTCTATAGAATAAAAGTCATTTAGTTTTCGTGAGTTTTAGAGTTAACGGTGATTATCCTGAGTCTATGGATGTTTTGTATGTTTTTCGGGGTTTTTTTATAATAATTTTGTTTTGATCTTTGATTATTTTTACATTGTATCGTTTTGCAAGTAAAACATGGTCGCAGATGAAAAGACATATAAAAATCTCCACTTTTTTCTGTGACCAGATCTGGAGCAAGGACTGTAAACTGGTGAGAGAGCTTGTGTTCTTTGAGCCGGTATCTGACGCCTGTTTCGCAACGGACATCGGAGATATCGTGATTGGCAAGGAATACTCTGTGCTGTACGTACGTAAATATACTGACGAGCAAATGAAATGCGACATTTCTCATGTTTCACATTCCTCGTGCTATCATCGGAAACACTACAGTGTTTCCGATGATTCCAAAAATGTCGCATTTCTTTTGCTCGTCAGTATGGAATGATGCCCAACTTGTGTGGCTGACCAACACAAACCTTGCAAAAAGACGTAAATGTGTGCTGGTCCGTTATTTTGGACTTTCCGGCTAGAATCCGAAAGGTCCAAAATCAGATATGTGCACACACGTTATATGCGAGCACCATCGAACTCAATTCATAAAATGTTAGACTCTTTTTGGATTGGTTGCGTTTGCTGAAGGCGTGCTTGTTCCACATCTCCAACAGCGTACAAACGTTAACTCATTCAGCCCGACCGCCGTATTTCACAAATTTTGGAGGCGTCATCTATTGACTATGCACCAGTTGCAGGAGATGGATCGACCATGATAATTCAAGGGCAATGCCAGATTAGCTTGGCGCCGACAGGCACCAAGCTAATCTGGCATTAACCTTGAATTATCATGGTCGACCCATCTCCTGCTGTAGTGCGTCAGGGCTGAATGGGTTAAATAACAGTATGCTTCTGAAATGCTAAAAGTGTGCCGTTAGCCTTTCTACACATAATTTTAAATGGCATTCAACCTTTAGTCGCTTCACTGCCGAGAAAAGCTGACCACCACCCAGCTGCAAGAGGATACTAATAAACTAACATCAGGAGTTATAGTCGTAGCGTGCCCCGAACGTGTCTTAAACGGCACACGGACTTCAATAGATTGTCTCTGGATGTTAACTCATTCAGCCCGACGGCCGTTTTTCCCAAATTTGGGAGGCGTCATCTAATGACTCTGCACCAGTTGCAGGAGATGGATCGACCATGATAATTTAAGGGCAGTGTCAGATTAGCTTGGCACCGATCGGCACTACCCTTGAATTATCATTGTCGACCCAACTCCTGCTGTAGTGCGTCAGGGCTGATTGGGGTAATGGTCATTTTGTTGTTGTTGTTTTCTTGTTCTCATGTTTGTTTTCTATTATGTGTTTTTGTCGGTTGTGGTTTCAGGACTTGCCCTCCTACCAAGTACCTTCCCTGGCATCGACTGGAGATTATTCAGGACAAGAATATTGAGGTATTGTTTCGACCTTTTTGCTTGTGGGAGCCAAGCTATCCTCACTCTACCCTTGAACTAACCTGATGAACACAAGAAATGCCATATCTTTTGGAATCATCGGAACGGAAGTGTTTCTGATGATTCCAAAAATGTCTCATTTCTTGTGCTCGGCAGTATATAATGGTCGATGTGGGATCCAGGCTATTCTCGCTCCACTCTTGAACTTTCATGGTCGATATTTCTCATGCACAGCAATGCAGTCTTAATATTTTCCAATAGTTGGGAATATCAACGCGGCATTAAGGTTAAAGTGCCATTACGAATAAATCTGATGACACATTTCAGCACCATTTTTTTTTTTTTTTTTATACCTTGTCGACATACCTAATAAACGTTAACAGCAGTTTGGACACGCAGAAAAAACACGCGCGTAATCGCACTTATTTATTCTGCACAGTCGTTACCGCGTCAATCAATCTGTTTCTCGTACTGATAGTGTTGTATTTTTAGAACGGAGTTTAGTCATTGTCAGGTTACTTGATATGAAGACGACGTGTGCTGAATTGGATTTTCCTGTGTCTACATGAACCATAGCTAGACATGTTTGTAGTGTGTATATGTGAACAGTTACGGCGGTCGTGGGCCTTTAAATGCGTGCACTCTTACACATGTGGTGAGCCTTTTGTGACATGCCTCTAAACCGTCAGTTGATTACCACTTACATAAATCATAATTTATTATATAATTATGCCTACATGTATTATCAAATTCCCTGATACTTAGCCGTCGCAACACGTCTCATGATATATTTTGGACGTACCGCAAATATGGGTCGAGAAATAATGATTTACACTTAAGCCTTATTCATATACAGTATGGATCGCAGTGTTTTCGGTGTAATGCTGTTAGGTTTAAGATACTGATATGCAAGTCCTTGAGATTGTATGTCGAGACCTCCACTTGTGACGAGTACAGATGATGCATATTAATTTGCTCTTGCTGTGCAGGATGAAGAGAAAGAAATGGCAATGCCCTATGTGGAGAATGAACATTGCTGGTGAGAATTCCTTTCACAACTTATTTTTCTGTGCTGCTTCTGTGCTTGCCCTAGCATGCAAATTAAGCCAATGGGGCTGAAGTCAGACCTGCGCACGACTGTGCGGACCCACTGCGGTCCACTTTTGCGTACTTGTTTGGATCGTGCGGATCTTTCTTTATTTCTATATTGCTATATTGTTATATTTATATATTTCGACATTTATACATTTATACATTTATTTATTTATTTATTTATTTATTTTACACCAGCATTGATCCAGGAGCCGAGTAGTATTATCAGTTTGTGCATTTAACTCATTCAGCCCGACGGCCGTATTTCCCAAATTTTGGAGGCGTCATCTAATGACTATGCACCAGTTGCAGGAGGTGGATCGACCATGGTAATTCAAGGGCAGTGCGAGCTTAGCTTGGCGCCGACAGGCGCCAAGCTAATCTGGCAGTACCCTTGAATTATCATGGTCGGTCGATCTTCCGCTGTAGTGCGTCAGGGCTGAGTGGGTTAGGACTGTTTTGCTCGGCTCAGAGTATTTGTATGCTTGCCTGTGACCGCTCTACAGGGCCCTAAGCTCCAAAAAAGCAAAGAACTGCACAGTGCCATAAAAGTTCTGGAGACAGTTGCACGAGTGAGCTTACTCCTGTGCCAGCCACTGAGCAAGGTGCTCTGCCGTAGCTGCAACTGGCCCTCGAATCACAGATAGTACGCCTGATGTGGGGTTTTTTTTTTTTTTTTTTTTTTTTCCATGTCAAGGATCGACCCAAGGCGAGCCCCGTCTCGCCCATTCCCCACGTTCACGCACCAACACCTTGTCTTCCAAGCCACCTTCAGCGACACACTGAAGACGGCTGAATGGCAGATGCAGTGGGTGTCGGAGCATGATACTCTTGTCTCTATAAACGTGCCTGTCGTCTACAGGCCCCGTCCACCCGACGGCGAGAACAAGTGGGTAGGTGTCGTTGCAATAGTTATATCTGATCGTCCAGCGTCCGGTAGCAATGAACGTCGGATCGCTGCACCCCTGCTTGTCTCACTCGATTCGATGTATCTAATGCATACACGTGCCTGTCATCTGCTAGGCCGGTCTGCAAGTCACCTAAATGATGGGTGAGAGCTCAAACGGGAGGTCGCTCAAAACAGCTTCTCCCGTATAGTAATAATAATAATAATAATAATAATAATAATAATAATAATAATAATAATATAATAATAATAATAATAATAATAATAATAATAATAATAATAATAATAATAATAATAATAACAATACCGTACAGCTTCTCTTGAAATTACTTTTAAAATAAATAAAAAAAATAATTAAAAAAAAAAAAAAAAAAAAAAAACATAAATTTCAACCTCAAGTCTTTGACACGCATACTAAGGTCACCTGTGTCCCCTTGCATTGAAAGAGTAGACGAGTTTTGTACTTAACCCCTTTATTGCCGAGAACAAGCGAACGCGATCCAGCTGCAAGAAACATAGATTTGCATGAGCCACCGCGACTGCGGGAGTTCATGAGGATCTATGCCTCTTGCTTAGCCCAATTTGCGTCCATGTTTCTCGGACGGTTGTGGCTTAATTGTTCTTTGAATGAACACATTATTGTCAGAAACAAAAATCTAAGTGCAGTGTCAGGGAAGGGGTTAACCGACGCGTCATTTCTGTTGCAGACGCAGAACGTGAAAAAGGTACACCTCGTTTTTCCACCAGCACCCGAGGTGTCAGCAGACGAGACAGTCGACCAGCCGGCCGTTCGTAAGTCGGAAAGACGCAAGGTTAGTAACTTACACTAGTTGTAATACATGTCGTTATTTATTTGGATTTGTTATTAGTTTGGCTTCTGTGTGTGTGTGTGTGTGTGTGTGTGTGTGTGTGTGTGCGTGTGCGTGCGTGCGTGTGTGTGTGTATGTGTGCGTGTGTGTGTGTGTGTGTATGTGTGTGTGTGTGTGTGTGTGTGTGTGTGTGTGTGTGTGTGTGTGTGTGTGTGTGTGTGTGTGTGTGTGTGTGTGTGACTTTGTTTTGGAAATCATCGTGCATTCAACGTCAAAGATCGCCCAGAGGCTCAAGGAACATGGATAGAAAGTGACCAGCAAAACGTGTAGATCCTCATAAGCCCCCGCTACTGCGGGGGCTCATGAGGATCTACACATTTTGCAGGGCATTTCTCGGCAGTCAGGAGGTTGACATTTTGGTTTTGTTTCAGAAAACGTCACGAGCCAAGGCCAATGCTACTGCAAAACTGCGCGCCGTGAGCAGACTGAGTGGCAAGGAAGACCCCGTTGTCGTAACTTCGAATGATAACGCCAGCTTCACAGGTCAGTTTCTGACGCCACTTGGGGTTCTGTTTAACTTAGTTCAGATTTTTCTGCTCTTCTTTCCAGTTGCTGCGCAGATCCCGTAGTAACGACACGTTCTGTTAGGTGTTTCTACTCACGTGGCATGCGATAAAATAGGTACGACAGTTTTATTTAAAGCAAGACAAACCTTGAGCACTCGTTTTATTGGCGAATTTACCTGGCACTCAAAGTGCGTCCTACTGAAGGCGATTTTTACGTTTGTATTCAAACCATCACACTTTTTAAACCGTTCAGTGCAGAGAGATTCGAACAGCATCCAACTGCAAGGGGCAGAGATCCTCATGAGCCCCCGCAGTTGCGGGGGCTCATGAGGATCTATGCCTCTTGCTGACACCACTTTGAAGCCATGTTTCGTAGACAGCTAGAACCTATTGGTATTGAATTAACAAAGATTGCACAGCCTGCGTCATCTGGCACTGAACGGGTTAAAACGTCTGAGGAATGGGTACGGGATGCTAATGGCGCTAAGATCCCGTATTAACCACGGCAATAGAGCAAAGCACCTTGCTTAGTGGCTTGCGCAGGATTTAAGCTCTCACGCAAATGAAGCCTGATCTGAACTGATGGCCTTCGTGGCAAAAGGCAGTAAAAAAAAAAAAAGGCTATTAACTCATTCCTGGGCGTGTTGCTGTAGGTCACAGGACAGCGTCACAGCACCAGAGTACGGAAGTTTCTCACTGCCTCCCCAATTCGCTTCGCGTCCCGCCAGACACGGACATCGTGCTCATGAGAGTGGGCCCGAGACAATCCATGCCTTGCCAGGAGCCTGACCTCTCCGTACGGCAAATACCGGACGAGGTGCGCATGTCCGCGAGTAAAAGCTAGGTCATCGGGCCGACGTCGGCAAGCGTTGCAAGGGGCATGTCATTACTGTCATGCTCAATATAATACAGTACGGGTCAACCTCAATATTACTCGCTGTAGCATACCGCGGCGTCTGATCCATAATACGCATAGGTTCTTGACTCCCACCCAGATAAACAAAAGGCCCTCAGGCCGACGTCAGACTTAGCTGGCCTGCGCACAGCCGTGCGCGGGCCAGGTAAGGCTGACGTCGGCCAGAGGACCTTTAGCTCAGCAAGCGTTTTTTTGTACATGGTAATTCAGCACAACAAAAAGCCGATCGCGAGTAACGCGGCGCTCGGCTACCACGATATATTGAGGATGACCTGTATTGACATCATCATCATCATCATCACCACCACCACCACCACCACCACCACCACCATACTAATAACACCACCATCACAACCAACACCAACACCATCATCACCAATCAGCAGCAGCAGCAGCACCATATTACTACATGTATCACAATTTCTGTCTTGCACTTTCTCTCTCTCATCGTGATAACGAGGGGGAAAAAAACTCAGTTTTGTCCTTGCGTAAGAGTTTGTTAGACGGTTGCAGTTGACAGGCTTATGGCCGCATATTTCTTTTCATTGTTTGGAAGACCATTGAATTTCAGATGGCAAAGCTGTCGTGCTGTCGCCCGAATGTGCTGAGACCCTTTCGAAATGCTATAAGACGATAAGTCCCAAAGCTGTAATCTTCCTCTGTTACGCCCTAGGAATAATTTTTTTTATTGATATCCTCTGAGGCCTAAATCACAGTTCTGGAGATAGATAGACTATGCTATTTCAAGGTTGGTGTCAGAATAGCTTGGCGCCTAGAAGCGCCAAGCTACTCTGACACCAACCTTAAAATATCATGGTCGATCAACATCCTGCCATTAGTCTTTCAGGGCTTTATGGGATAATTTGTTGTTGTTCTTTTTTTTCACACTTCAAAATAACCCAAACGCGTCCATTCTTTATGTGTTCATGCTATTACATATATATAGGTTTCAGAAAAACTCACTTCTGTCACATCCACGCCCGTGGCTAAGAAGACTTTGCGACAGTTTCTGGCCGAGCAACGCAAAACGAAATTTGACCTGAGCGCAGTATCTCGCAACAGAGTGACCGCCGCCTGCGTGGTGAGCCTGTTGTACGGATCTCTACCAGATATAGAGAGGGAACATTTACGTCCTGGGGACCGGCTAGCCCTGGTCTTATCCGAGTGTTCTGACTATGACAACACTGCAGAAATTCAGGCCTTGAGGAGACAGAGCCAGCGCTGGAGAAGACAAACGCTGCTGCGAGTCGACGATAATGAAAACACGAAACAGACACCACGCCGGGCTGATTCGAACGAGAAGGTAAGTTCCACAATGCTTTGTCAGCCGCCTTCACGAGTCGCTTGCCCCTAGCGCAGCTTCTTGAAGAGCTGCGTCAGGGTCAACCCAATGCGCAAAAGGCAATCGGGCCGGCGTCGGGAAGTACCTCATGAAGGCTGCTGTTAAAGCTGCGGAAGTTTAGTCCGGGTGCGATGTGGTTTACGATTTCAGTGACATACATCACAACAACAACAACAACAACAACAACAACAACTTTAAACGAAACACGCTCAAAAAGAAATTAATTAAATGGATTATTTTAATTGTCCTTTCTAAGAGTGTTTCTTTCTTTGTCTGGATTTTCCCTCCATTTCACATGCTTTGCGGTCCCCTTTTTGGTCTGCTGTACATTAGCCATGGTCATAGAAAGTGAGAAGGTTAATCCCTTTACTCCTAGCGGCAAGAAAATATGCATATGAGACCGTCACAGATTCAATGCCGGGAAAATAGTCTTCCTGAAGCACATGGACCCTGAAAGGAGCATAGCCAAAAATCATAGATTCTCATGAGGAAAGTCTCTGTTAAGAGGCAGCAAGATTGAGGCATCGATTTGGCTAGCGGCATAAATGCTCAAGAAACCCCGCAAGCAAGAGACGTAGATCCTCATGAGCCCGCTTAGCGGGGCTCATGAGGATCTACGTCTCTTGGGTCTAGGATTCTACGTTTCCCCCGACCCATCTGGCGTTCGGTTGTTTGTCGTGTACTTGCAAACAAAGGCGCAATCGAGCATTACATTTTATGGCATCTCCCCTGTATGACTTTTTTTTTTCTTGTCTTCGTTTTTAGATCCACCCGGTGGACGTGATGCTGGGCAAGACTGAAGTGCCGAAAAAGTTTGACATCCTCCGGGACCCAAGAATTTTTGTGAAACCGCTCAGTCGACGTCAACTGGAGGAACGTATCCTGACCAAAATGAGCATCGCTCTGTCCAGCTCCTCGGAAGAGGAAGAGGAAGTGATGGAAAGTTCTCAAGATTTCCCTGGTGAGTCAGTATTGGAGGAAAGGGGGTTTCAAGGGCAATGGTTCATTGTTATTTTGTTTAGTCAGTTCAAACCTCGTTATATCGCGCTAGCTGGAATGCATGAAGTCAGATCGCAGGTTGTTGTTTTGTTTTTTTTCGTTCTCGTTAATATAGTGCTAAACCCTACATAGTATTATGGGGAAATAGTATTGAGTAAGCAAAGAGTCCTCTGTCCGACTCCATCCTTAGCTGGCCTGCGCACAGCTGTGCACGGGTCAAATAAGGCTGGAGTCGACCAAAGGACTTTTTGATCTTTGCGAGCCACAGACCTGACCGCGATATATCCAATTTCGCGATACTTTGATGCGTCGACTCGCTGCAGCGTTTGTCTTTTTCAGCGCTGGTTGCCTTATAGTACAGTCTACTCCGCTGATAAAAAGGCCGGATATAACAAACGTCGGATATAACACCACTTTTGCAGATATCCCGACATCAGTCTTTCTGTGTATTTCACTTCTCTAATAACAAACTTCGGAAACAACAAGAACAAGATGGGATGAACCATAACATACAAACTCCCTTCTACATGAGAGCTGTCCTCGCTGTCAAGGGTTTTGTCTTTGCTCTGATTCTGTTGTTGAAATATTTCCTATTGAACAAGATGAGAATTTCTTCCCATAGCCTACCGTATTGTTTGGAGCTCACATGCGTTTTTCTTTTAGGAACATTCACAGTTGTTCATATTTTTAAGCGTACCCTTCTGATTCATTTCCATCCTCTCTAAGTCAAACTCTGATCAACACACACGCCAGCACACACAAATAAAGACGGACACACGCCCCCCCCCCCCCCCCTCCCATATACATAATCACGAAGAACTGAGCTACTGGGTATTGAACAGGTGGGTCTTAAGGGCAGATTTAAAGGCAGTAAATGAGGGAAAATGTCTAATGTCTATGGGTAGAGAGTTCCAGACAACAGGTGCAACGTGCGAAAAACAACGGTCACCTCTGGTTTTGTATTTGCAGAGCGGGACTCTGAGAAGGCGCGTGTCCCTATTTGAACGGAGGGAGCGGGAGGGAGTGTATATTCAAGATCAGCGAAATAGGCAAGGGTAGAGTAGTTAATAGCTTTGTAGCACAGACAGGCCATTTTGTACAAGACTCGTTGTTTGACTGGCAGCCAATGAAGTTGCTTCATGATAGGAGTGATGGGCTGATGCTGTGGGGCTTGGACAATTCTGAACTCGCTGCGCTGCAATTTCTAAATGAGAGAACTGAAGGAGGCCAGCTAAGAGTTTCTATAAACATGTCTTTTATGTCTTCAAGGAGACATCCCGTTAGAATATGCTCGGAGGCTCTGTTAGCACCCCACCACCACTACCACCACCCACCGCCCCCCCCCCCTCCCCCCCCCCCCCACCCTCCTTGAAGAATGTATTTTGCCAAGTTTTAAGCTTGTGCGTATAGCAATATCGGCGATTCTCGCGATACATACGCACGCACACACACACACACACACACACACACACACACACACACACACACACACACACACACACACACACACACACACACACACACACACACACGGCGTTTCGCGCCAAATGTACGTTCAGCAGCGATGTTGGCGTAACTAGACATGGCGAAATTTTTACTTGTTACTTCAGTTGTCAGTGGTTTAGGCCTGCCCGTCTTTGACACATGGACATGCTATTAAATTCGCCGAACCGCGACCCGTCCTAAAAAGTCCCTTCTATAAATAGAAGGGACTTAAACATTGGGTATCCTGCCGATTTATCTCCGAAGTTCACTGATTTTATGTCCTTGCCTGTCAATTTTGGCTTTCTGGCCTTTGTGCATGACCTTGATTGGGGATCTTACGGCCTGTAGACCGTAAGGTCCAAATTCACAGACCAGCGCAGGTCTCTCTTTGCTGGAAAAAGACCACTCTTCACGTTTTCCTAAGTCCTCTCGCAAAGTGTCAGTCGTGAGTTTGGACCACTATTTATCTGGTGTCTAAAAGGCATTTGCTGTTCACAATCCCAGTACTACTAAATAGTGTTTAACTCATTCAGCCCTACGGCCCTATTTCCTAAATTTTGGGGGTGTCACCTAACGACTATGCACCCGTTGCAGGAGATGAATCGACCATGATAATTCAAGGGCAGTGCCAGATTAGCTTGGCGCCGAGAGGCGCCAAGCTAATCTGGCACTGCCCTTGAATTATCATGGTCGACCCATCTCCTGCTGTAGGGCATCAGGGCTGGATGGGTTAAGGTTGTGGTTAATTCCTAGACATGCTTTCAGTGAGGATGCATGAAACTACGGTGCTTGCATCACACACACAAACACACACACACACACACACACACACACACACACACACACACACACACACACACACACACACACACACACACACAACACACACACACACACACACCATGTTTCAGCTGCCAACGTGTGTATTGCGCAAGCATCCCTCCCTCCCCCTATCCCCTTCCCCCTCTTTCTTGACTTCACTAAAACAAAACTACAGCTATTACGACCACAACAACGAAGATAGTGACAAACACGTTTCGGAGTGACAGTGACACAACAGCTGATGCAAATATCACTAAGTTTCTAAGCTCTTTTTCAGAGTTGATAAACAGCAGAAAGGATATAGAAAAGAGTAACGAAAACATAACAATAAATAATCATAAAAAAATACCTTTTTTTTCCACCAGGAGGACAAAGGCGTTCACTGCCGAAAACTGAGGAAACAACACTGCCTGTGCGTGAGACAGTTAGCCAGGTCATTTACGGGCGAGGCGTCTACTGCGGTGTGGACCCAAGCCATTGGCATTGGACGGGAAACAATTCTGAAGACGTGTTGCCAATTCTTGCTGAAAGACGGTGAGTGCAGACAAAGAAAGTGATTGCCAAGAGTGTACAGCTAGTGCGATGAAATTCTCAACAACAACAAAAAGAACGAAATGCATTTAGAAAAGCCAGGTGCAACACAATGTAAAAAATTGTATTGCACTTGTTACTTTCTAAGCTTGTTTCTTTCTTTTCAAGTGGTGCTTGTGTTTGTGCAAGTAACCATCTGTCGAAATTATTACATGGTATTTATATGGCGCATTTCTCATATTTATAATATAACTCAATGCGCAGAATGTAGCCGCGAACTGAACCCAACAAGCACGCTCACGTGAATCACACGCATTCACTCACACACTGTACGTAAACACAGGACATTCACGTGGTAATAATAATAATAATAATAATACCGTTATTATATAGGCGCTTTTTCTCAATTTTGGGGAAATCGACTCAAAGCGCCGCGCCTGAAACCCAACACACACACACTCACGAAACAGACACGGATTTACGCCATTTAAGACAAGCACAGTACAAACACAGTACAAGACAAACGAAGGGCCAGTCAGCTACTGAAGTTACAGAGATTTTTGATCACTTGTATTTGAAATTTGTAAAGTGGCCTGAGACCGGTACCAAAGCGTGGGGAGTGGGGGGTGGGTGGGGGGGGGGTGCTAAGGGCAAGCTCAAGCGAGCTACTAAAGTTGTTTTTGTGTGTATTTAAAATTTGATTAAGTTGGCTGAAACTGATACCAAAGTGGAGGGGGTAGGAGGGGCCGGAGTACCCGGAGAAAGAACCCCCGACGGTCCGCCCGAATTAACGATGACACTTACTAGAGGAGAAAAGTCCGACGCAACCCGGAATCGAACCTCGCACCTTAACGCACCAGGCGCCTTAACCACTGCGCCACGGACCGCCCCAATACTCATACTCATGTATAATACTCATTTATGTAATAGTCTGCGACGGACTAGCAGTGCCATCTGACGCTGACTGTCTTTCTGCAATCTTCGTTAATTCAACACCATAAACGCCCAGCTGTCCCAGGAACATGGATTCAAAGTGGTGTCAGCAAGAGGCAAAGAGGCAGTTGAGGATCTATACCTCTTGCGTTTGGGTAGTGTTCAAATCTTCTCGTCACTGAACGGGTTCATAATCACTACCTTCGGTAGAGAGAGAGAGTCATGCAAATTTTCCGCCTCTTTTTTTTTTGTTGTACCGTACTGTTCAGTAAGTTGCAATCAAACGATTTTTTTTACAGGAAAATTTATTACGGGCAGAAGTTCTTTGCGGGAGGCGACGTACCGTCAGAGAAACGTTTAAAAGATCGACTAGAACCTGTTCCTCCGGGTGAGTACTGTCTGAGAGCCACACGAAGCACAGCAAAAGGAAAGAGACAACAAGGGTCAGTTGCATGAGTGACCTTAGTCCTGCGGCGGCCACTAAGCAAGGTGCTCCGCTATAGCGGAGCACCTTGTTTAGTGGCTGGCGCAGGACTAAGCTCACTCATGCCACTGACCTCTGGTGTCTTTTCATAAGTTGTCACATACACTTCACGCTCAGTTTCAGAACGATTATTCAACAAATGCGCTATATGCTAACCCTTTGGCTGTCGGTAGCGCTGTTTGTGGCCATCGCTACCGACAGCCAAATATTGAGGTTTGGAGCGGGGGTAAACGTGATGCCATTAAACTGCCAGTGAACGCAGGTTGTGTTGACAATTTCAATGTAAGCACAACGTCAAAGATCCCCAGCCGTCGAAGGAGCATGGAGACAATGAGCTTTCAGCATGAGGCATCGATGCTTACGAGCCCTCGCATCTGAGGGGGCTCATGAGGATCTATACCTCTTGCTTTTGGGTCAGATTTTCTTTTTCTTGGCAGTAAACGGCTTAAATTGGCCTGTACCTCGAAGTGTTTTTGGCTTTGATTATTTCAATGACTTTGACTTCTTCTCTTTATGTCTGTTGTAATTTTATTGGGGGTCATGTGGATGGTGGTTTCTGAACCCTTGTACGCAACCCTATCCGGCCAGATTCGTCCGGGATAGCTAGGACTGTAAACAGCAAAGGCTGCGTGCACAAGGGCTGTAAACAGCAAAGGCTGCGTGCACAAGGGGCCTAACTCTTTCGCTGTTAGTAGACGCAAACTGTGTCTGAAACGCCCGCGCCGTTCATGGAACATACACACAAAATAGTGTCACCAAGAGGCATAGATCCTCATGGGCCCCCACAGCTGCGGGGCCCCATGAAGATCCATGTCTCGTGCAGTCGGATTTTGTTCATTTTTCTAACTTTTGTTTTGGTTAAAATGACCACGATGACGCGGTGGCGACGACGATGATGATAGTAATGCTGACGATAACGAGGATTCAGATTGAGACAACTTTATTATCCATCAAAGGAAATTGTTGCGTGGTGGTTATTCTAAGACGGTAAATCAATTTAAAAAAGAGACAAACAATATCATAGTTTTAAAATGCTACAATAAAATATTTAATAAATACTAGCGCTCACTACTATAATACAAACACCCCCAACCTCCCACCACCACCCCCCGCCCTCACACACAGGCACACACACACACACACACACACACACACACACACACACACACACACACAATTGCGCTAATTGCAGATTAAAGACATAAATACAACGAATATACCACACACACACACACACACACACACACACACACACGCACACACACACACACACACACACACACACACACACACACACACACACACACACGCGAAGCGCACACACATGCAACACGCACTCCCAGATGACGAGGATAAACGTGTACCACATGCAGAATTCACACACAGCCACGATGACGACGATGATAATGATGATGACAATGATGATGACGATGACGACGATTATGATGATGATGATGATAATGATGATGATAATGAACGTTATAAACTATCAGAAAAGGTAGACGACAGGGAGGTGGTGGACGCGGAAGGCATGAGACGGTACCTCCGGAGGATGAAGGCTGTTGAACTTCCTAACTCCATTTTCAAGAGGCGGCCCAAACTGAAGTCCCCTATGCCACCCTCATGGCAAGATGAGCTGCAGAAGAGAGTGGTGCGTGTGAGCGGATGTTGGCACCTTTCACTGCCGATATAAAAACATCGGAAAGCACCAAAATACAAGCAGCATAGATCCTATAGAGAAAACATATAGTCTACTTTTTTCATGAAACATTTTCTTAAAGTAAAATAGTACTTTTACCCATTGTGGCCTAGGGTCGAAATCGTCACATTTTGGAGTTGTCAGCTGAAGACTGCGTTACAATGCAGGTGTCGGACCGACCATGATAGTTCAAGGGTGGTGCCACAATAGCTTGGCGCCCATCTCTCTCTCTCTCTCTCTCTCTCTCTCTCTCTCTCTCTCTCTCTCTCTCTCTCTCTCTCTCTCTCTCTCACTCTCTCTCTCTCTCTGTGTTTGTGTGTGTGATATTTTCAATTACAGTTGTTAGGTTATGCTCAATAGTTTGCAGTTGATAGTTTGTGTTCAATAGTTTACTTTAGATGTTTTAACTTTGCTTTTTCAGTTTTTAGTTAAAATCTTACAGTTAATATTCTTTCATAATCTATGATCACTTTAAGTTTATGTAAAGGTAATGTGTGCGCGCGCGCGTGTGTATGTGTGTGTGTGTGATGGTGTGTGATGGTGTGTGTGCGTGCGTGTTAGTGTGTGTGTGGGTGGGTGTGTGTGTGTGTGCGCGCGCGCGTGATTGTAACGCATCACTCGAGTAACAGGCATCATGTGTTACCCTTGTACTGCCTTACATCTGATTGAATTTGTGTGTGTGTCTTTAATTTATTATTATTATTATTATTATTATTATTATTATTATTATTATTATTATTATTATTATTATTATCTTGTTTAAATTTGTAAATTTTAATTCTATGTTATATTTTATATGTTATTAAGGACAGACATGTAAAAAGGCCTGCGTGCCTACTGTCTTTATCATTAGAAAATAAAGTTTAAGGTCAGTTTAGGTCAGTTCTCTCTCGCAGATGGGTGGTATTCGTTTTTCTTTTTGGCCGATATGAGTGACCTTACTGCACATTACTAACGGTTAACTATGCGTTGATTTGTCAAGGCTGACAATTTGGACAAGATTGAGGCGCACAACAGGAGGTTTCTAGACCTCGGCTATGATGAGAAAGACACAGAGGTAAGCAACAGAATATATAAAAATACCCTGTCCTCGCTCAGGTAACCCCCTTAACGCATTCGAGACGTGCCGCCTCCGGATACGCGGCTTCAAATGAGAAAAGACTATTGTGATTGCGGCCATAGGTACTGCATACAGCACCGCTGTTTGTGCATTTAGGAGGGGACTAAGAGAGTGTTTCCATACAGTGACGCGAAAGCGGTGGCCACAGCGAGACGAATCAACAACACAGACATCTAGAAGAAATGTTTCCATATATATGCACTTGCGATTTTGGTGCGACAGGCAACTGCGGTGTAACAAAATTGTACCGCCTTATGGAGCGATTCAAAGTCGATTTAGCCGTGATTTCGCTGTGAAGAGAGCATGGCTTTTAGCATTTTCAATATATCGTAACAATTCTGAATGAGAGGCGCAATGCCGCCTGTCGTGCTTTTCTGCTTAGCTACTATTTTGCCCTGTCGCCTACAGCGCGCTGTCGCGTAGCGGACTGCTACATGGAAACACGGCTTAATTCTTTCACTGCTTACAAACAAAATTATGTCTGAAGCGTATTCCTCTCTTTCTTTCCTTTGTTGTTGTTGTTGCTTTTGCGGTTTCTCTCCAAACTTATTTTTCATTGGATTGTTTTCCGAAGCGTTTTTTTTCTTTGTGATTTTTCTTCCTGCAAAAATTGCTTTCTTGTACAGTCACACTTGTTCATGTTACAGAGTGATGATGAGAGATGGGGAGAAATATGTAAAGAGCTGGACGACGCCCAGAGTGGTCGGAGCAGTAAGTGTTATTTCCAGCACTTTCTTAAACCCTTTTCTGCTAAAATAAAAGAGTATAGATCATGAAAAATCACCGTCGCATTTGGTATCATCAATATCATTTACATCAACACCATCATCGCATCGTCACCGATTCTACAGTAATATCATAATCATCATTCATTGTTGCCCTCGTCAGTGTTATTACTCTGTGTGTGTGTGTGTGTGTGTGTGTGTGTGTGTGTGTGTGTGTGTGTGTGTGTGTGTGTGTGTGTGTGTGTGTGTGTGTGTGTGTGTGTGTGTGTTTGCGCGCGCGCGCGTGTGTCTGTACGTATGCTATGCGTGCGTGTGCACCAGGCACCGGGTGTATGTCATGGTTAGTGTCAGACAGTGATGAAACCGGAGGATACCGAGACAGGAGTGACAGGGGAGCCACGCCCCCGGTTGTGAGTTCGCAAACCTTTATTTTCGCTGGTGCATTCGCACACCCAGTCCCATGCACGCGAAAATACAAAGGGGCACACTTAGCACGTCATTTTCCGCGTGTAGACGATTATAGAATTTCACAGGGAACCGCTGTCATTGCCTTTACGCGGTGTACAGCGGGAATGACTCGTTCAATACACCCCTCATCAACAGCCGCGGAAGTGTCGGCAACGCTATATGACACTTCCGCGGCTGTTGATGCGGGGGGGGGGGGGGGGGAGGGGATGGGGGGACTTGAATGAGTTAAATGTTTTCGACATCACTTTCATAAAATAATGTTCTTACAATAATCGTTTACTTATGTTTAAAATTATGTACTTTGATGTCAAATAAAATACCACTCTGCTCTGCGTCTCTTTAGATATGTGGGACAGTTCCCTGAGCGCGAAGGGGCAGTTACGACGCTTTTTACGTGTTCATACTGATATGGCTTGTGTCAAATAAATGTATAACTAAGTGTAAGGAAGGACAAACATTGAGACAGGGTTTTTGTGGGCTTTTCTTATTGTTGCTAATGTTGTTTGGGTGGGGCGTTTGTTTGTTTGTCTGTTTATTGTGGGTTTTTTTAAAAAATAAGTTTGTTGGCTTGTTGTTGTTTTTTTTTTCTTCTTTTGTTGTTGGTTGATTTTGTCGTTTGTTTGTTGTTGTTGTTTTTCGAGTGTAAACCCCTTAAAAGCAGTTCCTGTTTAATCCATGTATCCCCAATGCACTACAGCAGGAAGTGGATCGACCATGATAATTCAAGGGCAGTGACTGATTTGCTTGGCGCCATTAGTTGCCAAGCTAACCAGTCACTACCCACGAATTATCATGGCCATCCATTTCCTGCAACTGGTAAAATGTTTGGTGACACCGCCAAAATTTAGGTATATGGCCTTAGGGTTAAATAGGTTAATGCAACTTTAACCCTTTCGTGCATGTAGCACATATCCAGAGCGTTACAGTCTTGCCCCAAAAGCGAATTATCTTCACCCCTTTATCTCATTCAGCCCGACGGCCGTATTTCCCAAAATTTGGAGGCGTCATCTAATGACTATGCATAAATTGCAGGAGATGGATCGACCATGATAATTCAAGGGCAGTGCCAGATTAGCTTGGCGCGCCAAGCTAATCTGGCACTGCCCTTGAATTATCATGGTCGACCCATCTCCTGCTGTAGTGCGTCAGGGCTAAATGGGTTATACGTGTAGTCACCGGTACTGTCAGCAGAACTGGTGGCCACCTGCACAAATGTATTGAAACCTCCACAGGCGAGCACGAAGAGAAGAATCCCGCAGCCGACCCGAAAAGTAGAATTACCGCCAAGCCCCAAAAGCAGATTGTCACACAAGAGCAGCATCCCTTCCATCTCTCCCGATCATCTCCGCGAGCGCCAATCCCGATCCATTTCCCCGAGACATTCGCGGAGACGGAGCAGTCCTGTGAAAGCGAAACCGCCGCCAACTTTGAAACCGCCGCCAACTTTGAAACCGCCGCCAACTTTAATTGCATCCACCAGTTCCGTCGGTTCCGAGCGCAGAGGCACGCCATCGCTGATCGCCATGAATCCAATCATCCTGGAACTGCTCAGTGAGGAGTGGTTCACCGCCCCCAGGTTTGTCCCCCTCAGTCTGGAGCAAGTCTGGAAGGTCTTGATGAGACTCCTGGAGACGTCTGACAACGCAGACGTCCTGGCAAAGATCATCGGATGCTACGTTACAAAGCTGGCAAGGTTTGAGCCTAGAATGAGAGTATACTGATCATGGTGCTGCTGCTGCTGCTGCTGCTGATGATGATGATGATGATCACGATAACGATGATGATGATGACGAGGATAATGATATAACCCCTTCACTGTAGAGAAAATGTGAACATGATCCAGGCGCAAGGCATAGACCCTCATGAGCCCCCCCCCCCCCCCCCCCCCCCCCACCATGTGTTAGGAGTTGTCCTCTGGAGGCTGACAGCAGATAACTCGAGTTTGGCGCCAGAATAGCTTTACGCTAGTTTGGGTGTTGTCTGAGGAATAAATATTAGTTCAGGATATACCTCGACCACAATAGCTCAAGGGTGGTGCCAGAATAGTTTGGCGCCTATAGGCGCCAAACTATCCTGACACCACCCTTGAATACGTCTGTTACAGTTTCATTTCTTTAATTGAGTGTTATGGGTTATTTAATGATTTTGTTGAGTGAATGATGATGCCATGTGTTGTATGGGCAGACAGTGAATTTCCCCGTGAGGGATTAATAAAGTATTATTGTATTGTATTGTATTGTATTGTATTGTATTGTATTGTATTGTATTGTATTGTATTGTAACTACCATACATACTCTCAGTCTCTTGCTATAGTCTGCCAGCGCTGAAAAGGTTAACTCATTCGCGGCCAGCCGCATCCGGATGCGGCTTGCCGCGAATGAGTTAAACGTCTCGCCTGTCTTTCGTTCCGGACAGTTCAACGTTCGGAACAAAATTTTACGTACTCACTCTCTCTTTGTAGGGAATTTAACCTGCCACCCAAGCTGAGGTGGCCCAGTGTGCAAATCTTACTGCACCTGATACATACAGCGGACAACAAAGTGAAGAGCCTTGCCCTCGCTGTCCTACCAGTCTTGCAGCCGTACCTGGACAAAGAAGTGCTCTTGGCGATTCACTACGCACTCTCGCTAAAAGATGTAACCGATCTACTTATGCTTCGCCCAATTTATTTGACATTTTCACATCTTGTACATTACAGCACTATCCTCTAGGAGCTGTCACGCTTTGAACTTGAGAGTTTTTCTTGATTTCATCTTAGCCCATCTTGCTTCAGTATGCAAGTCTTACTCCACAGGTAACAGTTGTCCCTGTCCCCTATTACCCGCCCACCCGGTGCCGTGGACGTTAAACCCAAACCAACAACATCATGCGTCGCAGTAAAATTTAGCACATATCTTCTCAGTTTCATGTGTTTATTTATTTATTTATTTATTTATTTATTTGGGGAGTTGGTTCGACTCTCGAACAAAAGGTCGTGGGTTCGAACCCAGCTGGGGTCAAAATTTTTAAGGCCTCCTTTCGGTGACCCGTCTTTGAAATCACCTTCGTGGTGAACAAAAAATGTTAAGCGGTAAACGTTTAACATTTATTTATTTATTTATTTATTTACTGTTTCTTTGTTTGTTTCCTTGTTTCTTTGTTTGTTTGTTTGTTTGATTTTCAGGATGAGCTGCACGACACACTGCAAGAAGTACTGCGGAAATATACAATCTTTGAAAAGTCTCAGATGATGAACGCCTTCTTACGCTTTGACGTCGTCATGCCTGATGAGGAGCAAATTGGCCAGCAGGTACTGTTACTGTTTAACTCGTACCATATCTAGGTGTGGCTTGGTCATGATATTTCAAGGGTGATGCCAGCATAGCTTGGGTATGGGCGCCAAGCTATTCTGGCACGACCCTTGAACCATCACAATCCATCTGTTTCACGGATTGTAATGCAGTCTTCGGAGGACAGCTCCAAAATTTGGGGAAGACGGCCGTAGGGCACAAAGGGTTAACACATTGGTAGAAATTCTTAAATTTGGGAAGCGTGCTCTAAGTTGTTACCTTAAAACATATATAATGTACAAGCACATACCAAATATCCCCTTTTGTACGCACAACGGGTTACGTGTTTTGTGGTCTAACCGAACTGGGTTTTTCTCTTGCTTTCTTTTGGTTGCAGGTCGCCAGACTGGTCAGTTTGAGGGACGTGCTTTCAAAGTACGCGACACATTTTCGCTGTATCGGTATAAACAGGAATGCAGGACTGGCAGCTCACCAGGAAGAACCTAGTACAGCTCAGATGGCTCAAGACGAAGACTCTGGTTATCGGCTGTCCGTGAAGCGTCACGTAAGAGTTGTAATCTGACCAGCAAAAGAGATGGGACATTTTTTTAATCATCGGAAACACTAAAAAAACAATTTCGATGATTCCAAAACTTTCGCATTTCCTTTGCTCGTCAGGTTAGTTTACAGTATGAGCGAAAGGCAATATTATTAGCTATTGAAATGTTGGCTAGTGAAAACAAAAGACGGAAAGTCAATGTTTGGCTCAAGTGCGAAGCAAAAGTGAGTCTTTGTTCTGGGCCAGTGGTCGTCCGTCCGTCGGCCGTCGTCCGTGGTAAACTTTAACGTTGGCATTTTCTCGGAGACTATTCAAGCTACAGTATTCAAACTTGGCCCAAGGATACTTTGTTTCTAAGCATACCAATTTCAGTGACCTCTCACAAACGTCAAGGTCACAAGGGATT
The DNA here is from genome assembly GCA_036245525.1 of Semisulcospira habei. Lineage (NCBI taxonomy): Eukaryota > Metazoa > Mollusca > Gastropoda > Semisulcospiridae > Semisulcospira > Semisulcospira habei. The sequence continues at coordinate 195,700,581 of BTPG01000003.1, read as the reverse complement.
AGGAAATATTTCAAAATACCTATTTTTGGACATATTAATTTTTTCCTCAAATACTATTCACAACTTCAAACCCAAACTTGGTACAAAGATACCTGATGGTAAGACCTTTATACGCACACTAATTTGTTTGACCCCTCGGAAAGATTAAGGGTCACAAGAGCTCAAGAAATAGGTCCGAAATAGCGATATGTTTTACAAAATATGTTTTTTCTCAAATACAATTTCAAACCCAAATTTGGTACAAAGATGGTAAGACCTTTATATGCATACTAATTTGGTTGATCCCTCGGAAAGGTCAAGGTTCACAAGAGTTCAAGAAATGGATCCATAATCGCCATATTTTGACACAAGATGTTTTTTCTCAAATACTATTCACAACTTCAAACCCAAACTTGCTACAGAGATACCTGATGGTAAGACCTATATATGCATACTAATTTGGATTACCTCTGGGAAAGGTCAAGGGTCACAAGAGCTCAGGTAATAGGTTAAAAAAATAGCCATATTTTGGCAAGAAATGTTTTCTCCTCAAATACTATTTACAACTCCAAACCCAAACTTGTTACAAAGGTACATGACGATAAGACCAATCTATGCATACTAATTTGGATGACCCCCCCGGAAAAGGTCAAGGGTCACAAGAGGTCGACAAATGTGTATACAATTCCAATAATTGTAGTTATTACCAACATTTTTGCAAACGTTTTAATCAAATTTGGCGCAAAGGTAGCTGATGATAAGAACTTCCTTTGTATCCTAATTTGGTCGACTTATTGCAAAGGTCAAGGGGGACGGGGGTTTCACAGATATGTGAAAACTGATTAAATTTTGAGAAAACATTTTGTAAGTGTAGAAGCCATCCCTTTACTGTTTGTCAGACGTGTAGATCGGTCATACACGTGAGCCATAAGGGCTTTGTCTTTCTTGTTGTGAAAAGCGATATGTTCATTGCGTTGCAAGGAACATGTCGCTTTTCAAAAAAAAAAATGGACTTACTGTCATTTTCCTTCACAGGGCAAAATTCAGGCTGGCGACTGCCAGATTTAGCTTCTGTGTTAGCATATTCTTCATTTTTGTTTTCGAATGTTTCAGAGTTTCAGAGACAGTGTGGCCGAGAACTCGCCACGCCAAACTTGCGTGGCGACTTGGCGGAATAGTTCTGTATCGATCGTGCCTCGTCGGCAGTCGTTCCGGCTGACTGAGGAACCTGCAGAGCAAACTGAAACTACCCACGGCATTTGTGCGTACCTGCTGCTAGCAGTAACGGCCATGGGGCAGGCTGCATGAGTGAACTTAATCCTGCGCTAGCCACTAAGCACGGTGCTTCGCAATATCGGAGCACCTTGAGAAGTGGCTGGTGCAGGATTTTAGCTCACTCGTGCAACTCACCTCTTGGGCCAGTTGCATGTGTGTACCGGCCGCTTGCGGTAGTGGCCCTAGCTTTGCACGAGTGAGCTTAGTCCTGAGCGAGCCACTAAGCAAGGAGCGCCTTGCTCAGTGGCTGGCGCATGATTTTAGGTCACTCTTGCATCTGAGGCCTGATGGTAATGAAGGGCACATAATGATGACGACGAAGATGATGATGATCGTGATGGTGACGATGGAATTTTACTAATAATGATATATACAAATGTAGTAAGCTTGTAAGCCAGTTAGTTAGTTAGTTAGTTAGTTAATTTAAATTGGTCCGCTTTACTCTATTTACATGAGAGTAGTGCACTGTCGTGCAAAAGAAATGCGACTTCTGATGGCTAAAATGATGTCGTATTACTTTCGCTTTTCAGAATAGTAGTAAAATTAAAACTGATTTCATGTGGTTTATCAAATAATCTCACACGGCTATGACAGCTGCTTTGCTTAATAGTGACTTGTGACTTCGAACTTTACGGCTTCTAGCTGTAACTGTAAAGTCCCCAATCACAGACCATCATAGGAGATGACTAATCCCCAGTTGCATAAGATCTTGGGGCCGACGGCGGCAGCAGTGGGCCCGGGTGCGGGCCCACTGCGGCCAATAGTCGGCCCGAAGACCTTTGCGCAATGAGATGAGGCCAATCCGGGCACGGAAGCCACCCCCACACGGAGTGCACTGATGGAGGTGCTGGCCTCTCTGGCTTTGTGTGCTGCACGCGTCGTCTGTCTTCTGCACCATTGTCGGTTTAACTCATTCGCGGCCAGCCGCATCCGGATGCAGTTGGCCGCGAATGAGTTAACCTTATATATTTCTATGATCTCACTTGTTTCAGTCTTACGTGAAACGAGGAGTCGTCCGGCACGTAGAGGGTCGACTGATTTTGGTAGCAGGCTTTATCTGTCACCCGCCAGAGATAATGTCGACCACAGGTCAGTTTGCTGGGTACGCGCGCCCGCGTGTGTGAGTTTGTGTGTGTGTTGGTCTGTGATTTTGGTCTTAAGTCCAAAAGCCGTAAGGCCCAAAATCTCAGACCAGCACACTTGCATGCATCTCACACTAGGGGCGGTCTGCGCCTCGATTTGTACTTGAGCTAAGCAGACGAGTCCTCTGTCCTACGTCTTATGTTGTGGAATTGACGTTTTGCAATCAATGAGTCAGAAGGTCGGACAAGAATGCAATGCCTATGCCTTGTTGTGATGATTTGCGACGAAGAAACCCTCCCGCACCCCCCCCCCCCACCCCAATCAGCCCCCCCCCCCCCCCACCAAAAAAAAACCAAAAACAAAACATTACTCCCCCCTCCCCCCACTCTCTATCTACCCCCCCCCCCAGCCCCCCCCAGCCCCCCCCCCCCACACACACACACACACACACTTACACACCTCTCATTATATGGCTGCAAGTTCATTGGGCACGGTAAGGAAATGCGTTTTTGACAAGCGGTATCGATTTACAGAGCACAGACTTTTATCTTCGAAATAGACTCTCTGACTCGAGAAGCGGCAAGAACCACTAGCAAAGCCTAGCTCGAAATACAACTAATAATAGCTCATATATTAATCCTCTGTTGTTGTTTCAGACGTTCTTCGCGACGTGACTCACCTCCTGTAGTGGAACTGCCGCCTAAATCACCACGCGTATCAATGTGTCGGGATTTAGAAGATGCGTCAGAACGAAAAAGCCAACTAAGCCCTGTTCAGCAAAGTCCTGAAGATACCCAGGAAGGAGATTCTCTTTATGATGAGTCTGACACTGCTCAACTACACGCCAGTCAGTACCCGCGCGTGCACACAAGTTCCGTGACACACACATTCTAGCTCTAAGGTTCTGCCACAGAGCCAGAGCGTGTGTGTCAAAAGCAAGCATCGGCTCGTAAGTCATCATCACTCATGAGTTCACGTGATGACAACGCTAATGCATTGCGGGCGATGATGTCCATGGCATCAACTGCCCGTTTGTGATCGGGTCCTTTGTGCTAATGGTCATGTCACATAGGTAGCTGAGGCAGTAAGAGGACCGGTGTTTAAAAACAAACAAACATTATGCCTTCTTTGGTAATTTGTAAAGAGGCAGTATGCTGGAATTTGCTTAAAATCTCTTGATAGATAAAAAGAGACATGTTTGGTGCTTTGATTCATACCAGCCTTAGCTTAACCAGCCTACTCTTTTTGGCCTAGTTTGAGTTGCCAAGCGGATGCTGATTTGAGGTGTGTACCAGTTTTGGCTGCAGTTGGATGTAGGGTTGGTACAGAATCATGTTGATAGCCAGGAAATGAGACTGGTGATATCCATTTTTTTAATTTAATTTCTTTGTTGTGGGGGGGGGGGGAGGGAGGATTTTGTGCATGGCATATATGCAGCAAGTGGGCGGTAGTATTGTTTAGGGGACTGAAAAATTAGGGACAGACTAAGGCTAAGGCATAACAGATGGGACTGCAAGGTAGGCCCACTGTGTGCTTTGACCTAATGAGGCAAGTCCACACATGATGTGGGGCACACATATCTGGGTACAGTGATGGAGATGCTTCCTGCTCTGGCTGTGCGTGCCGCACGCTTCCTCTCTCTTCTGGACAATCGCGGGGTTAACCTTAACGCATTGTGCCAGAGGTCCGAAATACCAACATTTTGGACTTATCCTCTGAGGACTGCATTACAGTTCATGAGACAGATCGACCATGCTAGTTCAAGGGTGGTGGCAGAATAGCTCGGCGCCTATAGGCACCAAGCTATTCTGACATCACCCTTGAACTATCTTGGTCGAGCCGTACCTTGCTGTGGTGTGTCGCGGGTAGAATGAGTTGTATACCGGTCTAATCTCACTTGTTTCAGGCTTAAGTGAAATGAGAGGTCATCCGGGACGTAGAGTGTTCACTGCATTTCCTGAGAGGCTTTACATGTCACCCGTCAGGGATAGTGTATATTACAGGTCAGTTCAAAGGGTGTGTGATTGTGTGTGTGTGTGTGTGTGTGTGTGCTGGTCAGTGATTTTGGACCATACAGTCAAAGGCCGTAAGGTCCAGAATCACACACCAGCAAACTTGCATATATCTCCCAGTAGGGGCTGTCCGTCACGATTTGTACTTGAGCTATGCAGACGAGTCCTTTGTCATACGTCACTATGCTGTGGAATTGAGGTTTTGTGTGAAACAAAATAGATAAAAGTGTTCGAATTGTATGTAATTATTGAATCAATGGATTAATGAATGTTCTGATGATGTGTGACAACCAACAACAACAAAAAACGTAAACAAAAACCATCTTCTCCCACCTATTTTCCCTCTCCCCTGCCCCCGCTCCACCCCCAACCCCCACCCCCCACCCCCACCCCCATTATAAGGCTGCAAGTAAGAGTTCATCGAGCACGGTAGGTAAATGTGTTTTGACAAACAGTATCGATATACAGAGCACCGACTTTTATCTTCAAAATGAATTCCCTGTTTGTACCCAAGAGGCGACAAGAACCACTGCACTGATACAGCCTAACTGCTAATACAACTGTTGATAGTGTCTTGTTCTCGCTTGTTCCAGACGTTCTTCGCGGCGCTCACCTACTGTAGTGGCATTTCCGCCTGAATCACCAAGTGCATCAATGTGTCGGGATTTAGAAGATGTGCCGCGACATAAAAGCCAACTAAGCCCTGTTCAGCAAAGTCCAGACGTTACACAGGAAGGGGATTTTATTTATGATGTGTACGGAGAGCAGGAGAGGCTAGAGGAGGCTCACGCTGCTCATGTACATGCCAGTCAGGACCCATCTCAGAGTGCAGGTTTGACAACTGAACTGCCACTGAGGCCTGATGTGGCCACTTGATTATGACGATGGTGATGATGATGATGATGATGATAATGGTGATGATGACGATGACATTTTCAAACATAATGATATAAAATAAATTTAATTCCATAGTAGTGATAAGCTAGTAAGTCAATCAGTCAGTTAATTAGATTACTTAGCCAGTCAGTCAGTAAGCCAGTCAGTTAGTTTGTTAGTCAAATGTAGCTAGTTAGTTAAAATCAAAGGGTTCAACTTTACTATATTTACGTCAGAGTTGTATACTATGATGGAAAAGGAATGCGACATCATTCGAGCAACCGGAAACACTTCAGTGATTCTTATGACTCAAATGATATCGCATTTGTTTTTGCTCGATAGCATAGAAGCAATAGCAAAATGATCAAACGTCTCAAGTGTTTTCTCAACTAAGCACGCACAACTACGACAACTGGTTTGCTTTACAGTGACTTAATTTGGACCTTATAATTAAACGGCTTATAGGTGTACAAAGTCACAGGCCGACTAACGTTGATTTTTCTTTAGTTTAACTCTATGACTGATGTAAATGTCTCTATAAACCTAGTCCTATTTTTTTATCCCACTCTCCGCGAATTTTTTTTTTTTTTTTTGTTGATCTTTACACTTTTTGCCCTGCGAGGTAATCGCATGAGTCCAATTTGTGTCGCATGTGTGTCCGCTGTGATGTCAAAAGTTCTCGTTCCGCGACCATGCCCAACGCTCCGGGATTTTGGGGTCGTGCGGCAGCGATCTGAATGTAGGCCCATAGAGAATGTTGGTGACAGAGGTAAAATATACACCATTGAGCAATTTGATCATTATGATAATCAGTACTACTGTTTGTATCACTGCCTCGCCCATTGCAGTTGTTTGGCTGTGTAGCATACAAGATCAACAATCTTTTATTTCGCTGTGTATGCACGTGCAACATGTCACTCTTTTCATTTAGTACGTGAATCTGATAATGTTATATCAAAACGAATGCTATCACTGAATAGTTTGACATCTCTGGAATGACTCGTCATCACCAAAGCGCTGATTAGCTTCCAACTTTCACCTACATTCTCAATAGAAACTACGCTCAGACCAGGACTACATTTGACGTGAATTTTGCAGTAGCATGCAATGGAACACGATGACGAATTGTTGACGTTACAGTGTAATGTGTTTACTTTCTGCCTTATCAAATAATCGGCTATACCAATTTCTTTTTAAAAATATGGTCTAACTTGCTTCAGACTCACATGAACTGACACACCGTCCGGCACTTAGATCGTCGCCTGCCGTTCCTGAAAACGATTCCGCCTTCAGGCTGTATCTGTCACCAGTCATGGATGACGGCGAGTACAGGTCAGTTTTAAAGGGTGTGTGTGTGTGTGTGTGTGTGTGCGTTCGTGCGTGCGTGTGTGTGTGTGCGTGCGTGTGTGTGTGTGTGTGTGTGTGAGTGTGTGTGTGTGTGTGTGTGTGTGTGTGTGTGTGTGTGTGTGTGTGTGTGTTACGGCAAGGTCCCTAAGGTCCAAAATGACAAACCAGCATACATGCATATGTCTCCCACTGGAGGTTGTCTGCCACGATTTGTACTTGAGTTAGACACACGAGGTAAAAGTGCACGAATTGCGTGTAATCAATGAATCAGAAGGTCGGACAAGAATGCGATGCCTTTGCCTTGTTCTGGTTATTAGCGAAGAAAAATACCCCATACAAAAACAAACAAAATCCTAAACGAACAACCATTACCTCTATACTTACCTCCACCCCCCCCCCCGCACCCCCTCCCCACTCCTCCCTCCCCCCCCCCTCACTCCTCCCCAACCCACATATTTTAAGGTTGCAAATTCATCGGGAAATGCGCTTTTGACAACATACTGTCAATTTACACAGCACCGACATTTTGGTTTAATTAAGTGATTCTAACTGTAGATCGATGCACGTCTGCGCGCTGTGATGCTGTCGTATAAAATTCCGATGACAAAAAAGGCTCCATACAAATTATAATTCCTGTCGGGTTTTCGGTCACACTCAGTGCCACACAACTGTAGACCGACAAATCCGACACAATTTCCAAGGCACGCTGCTTTAAAATAGGCAACAGCGAAATACCCAGTAAAATTAATTGTAATGTAGGTATGAATTGTAGCAAACTGGCGTATGACATCAGGCATGGCACTTCTTATTTGCACGGTAAGTGAGAAATAGCGGTACTATTCCTACTACCCGTGATAACCCCTTCGCTGCCAGTGATCACGAATTGCGCGTCGAAAACGACTGCACACTGATCGACATACGCGTGAAGAAGACAGATGGAAATGGGACACAATTACGCGTAAGGGACCAACAAGACACATACAACCGTATGAGCCCTCGCGACTGCGGCCCTCATGAGGATTTATGTATCTTGCAGCTGGTTTGCATTCAACTTGCTCCGGCTGTTAACTCATTCTACCCCATCACCGACATCCTTAAATTTTGGCGTTGTCCTCTGAAGACTGCAGTGAAGGACACAGCTCGACCTTGATAGTTCAAGGGTGATGCCAGAATAGCTTGGCGCCCGTAGGCGCCAAGCCGGCTTTTCTGGCATCACTCTTGAACTATCATGGTCGATCCTTATCTTGCTGTGGTGTGTCTGGGGTAGAATGAGTTAAAGGATTAAGAGATGACTGATTCCGCAACGGTCGCTTTCAAACATACAGTGCCCTTGGCTGCATGCCCACCTTTTAAAACAAGATGTCACATATTAATCCTCTGTATTTGTTTCAGGAGTTCTTGGCGACGCGATTCACCTATTATAGTGGGATTGCCGCCTGAATCACCAAGGGTATCAAGGAGTCAGGATTTGGAAGATGTACAAGGACGGAAAAGCCCACTATCTTCTGTACAGCTTCCGCATATATCGCAAAGTCCTGACGTTTCACAGGAAAGTGATTCTCTTGATGAGGTAAAAAGAGAGCAGGAGAGACAAGGGGAGGCTCACGCTGCTCAAGTACACACCAGTCAGGACCCGTGTCAGAGTGCAGGTTTGACAACTGAACCGCAACTGAGGCATGATGGTGACGAAAGATATGTGAACGCTTGATTATGACGACGGGGATGATAATGAGGATGATGAGGATAGTGGTGGTGGTGATGATGATGATGACATTTCAGACATACTGATATAACGATAAATACAATTTAATAGTAGTTGTAAGCTAGAGAGTAAATTAGTTAGTCACTTAATTAGTTTACTTAGTCAATCAGTTAGTTAGTCAGTCAGTCAGTTCGTTAGTCAATTATTCAGCTAGTTAGTTTCAATCAAAGGTTGGTTAGTTCGGGGTTTAACGTCCACGGCACCGAAGTGATAATGGACGGCCCTGACGGGCGGGTTATGGGGGACAAGCTCGCACAACTACGACAACTGGTTTGCTTGACAGTGACTTATTTTGGACCTTATAATTAAACGGCTTATAGATGTCCAAACTCACAGACCGACTAAAGTGAGTCCGAAATAGCTCAGGCAGTTAAGCGTCGGAGCAGGAGAGCAAAGGGAATCGCCGGGTCGTGGGTTCGAATCCCCGTCCCGGCCCCGCTAGCTGGACTCGCAATTCAGGAGGAAAAGTCGGACGGGCTTGTTCAATAGCATGTCAGCTAAAAGGTCCTGGTAAATCAAAGTGGCACAGTTGGAGTGCGCCTGAGTTGATCAGTGATTAGGTCGTACTCCATAGGCAATAGATTTCCCTGTTCCCTATAACCCACTCGTCAGGGCCGTCCTTTATCACTTCGGTGTAGTGGACGTTAAACCACGAACTAACCAAAGTAACCAGACCGAAAACATGTTGATTTTTCTTTAGTTTGCCTTCAAGAATGATGTAAATATATCTATAAAGGGATTTATGAACCTAGTCCTATTTTTTTTTTTTTTATTGTATCCCACTATCGGCGAAATACCTTTAGCTCTTGACACTTTTTGCCCTGCGAGGTAATCGCATGAGTACAGTGTGTCGCCTGTGTTTCCGCTGTAATGTCTCGTTTCGCGACAATGCCCAACGTTCCGGGATTTTACGGGCGTGCCGTACCGATCTGAATGTAGGCCCACAGATAATGTTGGTGACAGTTGGAAAATAGACATTATTGAGCAATTTGTTCGTCATGGTAATCAGTACTACTGTTTGTAATCAGCTGCATTTAAGTCTTTTCATTCAGTATGTAAAACTGATAACGTTATATCAAAACAAATGCGATCACAGAATAGTTTTGCATCTCTGGGATGACTCGTCATCGCCAAAGCGCTGATTAGTTTCCGACTTTCACCTACATTCTCAATGGAAACTACACTCAGACCAGGACGACACTGGACGTGAATTATGCAGTAGCATGCAGCGGAACGCGACAACGAATTGTCGACGTTACAGTGGAACACGTGTACCTTCTGCATTTCTAATCGTCGGTTTAACCAATATGTATATTTTAAAATCTGATCTCACTTGCATCAGACTCACGTGAAATGACAGACCGTCTGGCACTTAAAGCGTCGCCTGCCGTTTCTGAAAAGGATTCCGCCAACAGGCTGTATTTGTCACCAGTCATGGATGACAGCGAGTACAGGCGAGTTTGAAGTGTGTGTGTGTGTGTGTGTGTGTGTGTGTGTGTGTGTGTGTGTGTGTGTGTGTGTGTGTGTGTGTGTGTGTGTGTGTGTGTGTGTGTGTGTGTGTGTGTGTGTGTGTGTGTGTGTGTGCTGTGCTGTGCTGTGCTGTGCTGTGCTGTGTTGTGTTGTGTTGTGTTTGTGTTGTGTTTGTGTTTGTGTGTGTGTTTGTGTGTGTGTGTGTGTGCGTGTGCGTGTGCGTGTGCGCGTGTGTGTGCGCGTGTGCGTGTGTGTGTGCGCGTGTGTGTGCGCGTGTGTGCGTGTGTGCGCGTGCGTGTGTGCGCGTGCGTGTGTGCGCGTGCGTGTGTGCGCGTGCGTGCGTGCGTGCGCGCGTGCGTGCGTGCGTGCGTGCGTGCACTGGCCTAACATGAATGCTTTATAATGCAACACAATATTACGCTTCCTAAGCAACCTTTGAAAACATTTCACAATGATCAAAGTCACTGGAGGTCATCCAACTCTTGAAAAATGGTCAATGTGTGTCAGAGTTTGAGACTACGTATTTGCATCTCCTGACATGCATATTAATTCAGCTTGGAGCTTGAAAAGCATTTCTGTATGCTCCAATCTGGTTGACATCCTAGTTTGTTGGGTTTGTCATTAGATTTTACTTGTAGTTTAGGTGGTGATTTTCGTCATTAAAACTTAATGAAGAAAACGGTTTGTCCTATCTTCAAGGTCAAGGTTGCGGCTACATGTGTTGGGGTTGCTATTGTTGTAAATCACTTTGCACAAAGCAGGTCTTTAAAACCACTGGGCCGATCTGATCCGTGTTTGACAGGATGATAGTTCATTTGGGAAAAAGCGCAAGGTCACGAACACAGCAGCCGATATTTGTTGCAATAAGTCTGAAAACGCATAGGGTACCAGCTCCGCTATGTGCTTAACAGTCATACTTTCGCAGATCTACTGGAAATTGAACAACATTTTTTGCGCCCAAGAACGTATTGAGTAATTCTCCACTGTTGGTGATCATTAGGGGTATACTCGTCACGGACTTTGATCCAGTCTCAATTGTTTTGTCCGAATTTATTCTCAGGATGTACACAGAAACAGCAAAAGCAGATAAGTTACAAATTTTACTCTTGTGGTATGCGTGCCTCATTAAAATGTGTGACAAAAAACCAAAAGGTTACACAAAAAAGGGGGAAAAAATAGGTACCTCAAACAAACATAAACAAACATAACGTGCGTTACACATTGTGTTACACACTCAGAAACTGCAATATTTACAACAAGAAGATGATTAAAAAGATATTTAAAGTCCTTTCTGTCGGAGACAGTATAGCCTCACACTTGATAAATGCGAGTTTGTCTCTCAATTCTTATTAGAGAAAACCCAGTTTTGTCCACATGTGGCTATTTTACCTATTTTCTGGTCAGAGGTTACTGAAATTTGGTATGTTTAAAAAGGTCTTGCCACAAAGTATCTTTGGGTCAAGTTTGAAGACTGTGGTTTGAATAGTTTCCGAGAAAATGCCATTGTTAAAGTTGACCCCTGGTCCTGAACATAATGACTTTTGTTTCGTACGTGAGCCAACAATATCAATAGCATCTTTAAAAGAGTCGAACATCCAAAAACGAATTAAATGTATGTTTTATTTTAAATTTTGTAACACATTTCAGACATGCCGGACGACTGACGCGACTTTTCACATTTTTGAGGCAGACGACGTACAGCACAGTGACTGTTTCTCATTGCAGAAGATATCTGCGCCATTTTCTCTAGATCCATGCAGTTCAGACCCGACCTACTGGAAAATGAATGGCATTTGATTGGAAGCCGGATAGTATGCGGTTTTTATGATGATCGTAACAATAACAAGTCAGAAACAAATTCTACAAACGCACATCTTGAAGAATATCTCATGAATATTTTGTTTTTAATGGCAACTCAATGCTTACAGCCAAGAATCTGACCTTTCCAGTGATTCTAACACGAACGTTGTAGACACACCGGCAGAGGCCATAGAGGGAAGAATATACTGGCATCGTGTACACTATCGGCTCGGAGATAAAAAAAAACGCAACTTGAACAAAACATCGCGTACATTCACTGCCTACCACACACTCGTTTTAATGACTTATAGCTCGCCGAACAAAACAAAACAACAACAATTAAAATAGAAAAGGAAGCAAAATAAACTGTATTATTCGTTTTTCATTTTCTTACCACATTTTAGACACGCCTGAAATGAAGGCCTATGTGTCTTTTCACGTTAATGAATCAGATGACACACAGCACAGTGACTGCTTTTTTCTGCGGAGGGCGTCTCCGCCATTCGCTCTACAATCATGCAACAGATCTACTTGAAATTGAATGATATTTACGTTGAGTCCAGAACATATATTTTATTTTCAGCGGATTGTGTGATATTCGGAAAAAGGTCGCGAAAATTGGCTGCAGTGTAACTTTTAAATCTCTGAAATGTTAAAAAAAAAAATTGCAACGAGCTGCTTTTCGCCAATAATATGACTTTTCCAATGGTGCAAAAACCAAATCTGTAAGTTGAATGGCGGAGACGCCATCGGCTGTAGAAACGAGTATGTGTATCAACATAAATTGCGCGTTCGCGCTCTTCCCCGCAAAAAGAGCGCAACGCGATGAAAAGCACGTCGACACTCACTGTCTTCCACACAGTGGTGTTAATGACTTAGTTCACTAAGAACAAAACTAATGACATCTTTGGAAAGAGGAGAAGGCAAATTTTATCACCATGTAAAGAGTTTTTCTTTCAAAGTCAAATTATTTGCATTTGGAGCGAGTTTAAAAAAATAGATTTTAAAAAATCGCACTCTCAGCGCGTAGGACCCGCGCAGAACGTTAGGTTGCCGATACCTAGTAAAGAACAAAGGACCAAGAAGAGTCAAATCTTCATGAGCCTTCGTGACTGCGGGACTCGTGAGGGTTCATGTCTCTTGCAGCTGGTTGGCATTCACCTTGCTCCGGCAGTTAAGAGGTGATCGATAACGCAACGGTCGCTTGCGAGCATGCAGTACACTCGGCTGCATCCACACCGTTTAACCCATTCAGCCTTAACGCACTACAGCAGAAGATGGGTCGACCAAGATAATTCAAGGGCAGTGCCAGATTAGCTTGGCGCCTATCGGCGCCAAGCTAATCTGGCACTGCCCTTGAATTATCATGGTCGATCCATCTCCTGCAGCTGGTGCATAGTCATGATATGACGCCTCCAAAATTTGGGAAATACGGCCGTCGGGCTGAATGAGTTAAAACAAGATGGCTCATATTAATACTCCGTTTTCGTTTCAGGACTTCGTCGCGACGCGATTCACCTATTGTAGTGGGATTGCCGCCTGAATCACCAAGGGTATCAAGGAGTCGGGATTTAGAAAATGTGCTACGAGGAAAAAGCCCACTAAGTTCTGATCAGCTTCCGCATATATCGCAAAGTCCCGAAGTTTCACAGGAAAGTGATTCTCTTGATGAACTAAAAAGAGAGCAGGAGAGACAAGGGGAGGCTCACGCTGCTCAAGAACACGCCAGTCAAGACCAGTGGCAGAGTGCAGGTTTGACAACTGAACCGCAACTGAGGCATGATGGCGACGAAAGATGATGATATGTGGACACTTGATTATGACGATGATGATGGTGATGATGATGATGGTGATGATGACGATGGCATTTTCAGACATAATGATATAACAATAGATGAATAATACAATTCAATTGTAGTGGTAAGCTAGAGAGTAAATTAGTCAGTTAGTTAATTAATTTACTTATTCAAGCAATCAGTTAGTTAGTTAGTTAACCAATAAGTCAGTTCGTTAGTCCGTTATTCAGCTAGTTAGTTACAATCAAAGGGTTCATCTTTACCATATAAGCGTCAGAGTAGCATACTGCAGAGCAAAACAAATATCATTCGAATCAGTCATCGGAAACACTTCTGTGTGTCTGATGACTTGGATGTCTGATGACTCGAATGTCTCATTTCTTTTTTGTACAGTTTAGCAGGAATAGTAAATTGATAAAATGTCTGACGTGGTTTCTTAACTACGCTTGCACAACTGGTTTGCTTGACAGTGACTTAATTTGGATCTTATAACTAAACGGCGTATAGATGTTCAAGTCACACACCGACTAACATGTTGATTTTTCTTTAGTTTGCCTCCAAGACTGATGTACATGTCTCTACGAAGGGATATATAAACATAGTGATATTTTATTGTATTCCACTGTCGGCGAAATTCCTGTTGGTCTTAACACTTTTTGCTCTGCGAGGTAATCGCCTGAGTACAATTTGTGTCGCCTGTGTTTCCGCTGTGATGTTAAAAGTTCTCGATCGCGTTCCGCGACCACGCTCAACGTTCCGGGATTTTGGGGGTCATGCGGCACCGATCTGAATGTAGACCCATAGAGAATGTTGGTGACAGTGGAAAGATATACATCATTGAGCAATGTGATCATTATGGTAATCAGTACTTCAGTACTACTGTTTCTATAACTGCCTCGCCCGTTGCAGTTGTTTGGCTGTGTAGCCTACAAGATCAACAGTCTTTTATTTCACTTATAACTATGAATGTACGCGATGAATGTACGCGCTACATTTCATTCTTTTAATCAGTACGCAAAACTGATCACGCGAACGCAATCACAGAATAGTTTTACATCTCTGGAATGATTCGTCATCCCCAAAATAATGATTAGTTTCCGACTTTCACCTACACTCTCAATGGAAACTACACTTAAACTCGGGCGACACTGGACGTAAATTCTGGTTTTTCGTTCCTTGCAAATCAAGCTAGGAACGCGATTAAGGATTGTTGACGTTACTGTAGGACACGTTTACTTTCTGCATTGTATATTATTAAATCTGATCTCAATTGCTTCAGACTCCCGTGAAAAGAGAGACCGTCTGGCACTCAAAGCGTCGCCTGCCGTTCCTGAAAAGGATTCCGCCTTCAGGTTGTATCTGTCACCAGTCATTGATGACAGCGAGTACAGGTCAGTTTAAAGTGTGTGTGTGTGTGTGTGTGTGTGTGTGTGTGTGTGTGTGTGTGTGTGTGTGTGTGTGTATGTGTGTGTGTATGTGTGTGTGTGTGTGTGTGTGTGTGCGTTTGTGCTGGACTGTAATTCGGGACCTTACGACCACGGGCTCTAAGGTCCACAATCATAGACCAGCATACATGCATACGTCTCCCACTAGAGGCTGTCTGCCACGATTTGTACTTGAGCTATACAGACGAGTTCTTTCTCCTTTATACGTGCAACTTTATGCTATGGATTGGGCGTTTGTGTCAAACAAAAATTGATAAAAGAGCAGGAAAATTAATTAATGAATCAGAAGTTCTTACAAGAATGCGATATCTATGCCTTCTTTTCTCTTGATTTGCGAGGAACAAAAAAACAAACAAAACCCCAACAGAACAACCTTTACCTCTCAACTAACTTCGCCCCCCCCCCCTCCCCCTCCCCGCACCCCACCCTCTAAACCCCCACAACATCCACCGATTTTAAGGCTGCAAATTCTAAGGGCACGGTCGGGAACTGCTTTTTTGACAAATATTATCCATTTACACGGCACCGATCGACTTTTTCAGTTTAACTTAGTGATCCTAACTATAAAACGAAGCACGTAAGCACGCGTTGGTGCTGCCGTGCAAAATTCCAAAGGCAAAAAAGCACTGTACAAATTATAATTCCTGTCGGGTTTTCGGCCACACTCAGTGCCATGCAACTGTAGACTGACAAATCTGACACAGTGAGCGTCGAAAAGTGTCGAAGGCAATGCAATACAATAGACACTCCTTTTTAAAAGGCAACTCAAACAGACCCATTTTTACCACGACGCATCACTTTCGCAGCTATTGATGCTGGGCGCCCTGAATGAGTTAGTACCCTAGTTAACCCCTTTCTGCATGCTGCCATATGTCCTGTTCGCAGTATCCGTTACAACATGTACAAGGGGCTATATTGCGCCATAAAACTAATTGTAATGTATGTATGTATGATTTGTAGCAAACTCGCTTCGCTTATGACATCAAGCATAGGCTGATGACCTCAGTCTTAGCCTGGGTAGTGAGAAATAGCGGTACTATTCCTACTACCCATATTAACCCCTTCGCTGCCAGTGATCACGAATTGGGCGGCGGAAACGACTGCACACTGATCGACATACGCGTTAACTCATTCTACCCCATCACCGAAATCTTTAAATATTGCCCTTGTCCTCTGAAGACTGCATTGCAGTGCAGGACACAGATCGACCACGATAGTTCAAGGGTGATGCCAGAATAGCTTGGCGCCCATAGGCGCCAATCTATTCTGGCATCACCCTTGAACTATCATGGTCGATCCATATCTTGCTGTGGTGCGTCTGGGGTAGAATGAGTTAAGAAGACACGTTGGAAATTCCCCCACCCGGGTCTGCCCTGGGGGACTTGGGTGGGGTTAGGTATTTTTTAGTTCCCAGGGTCACCCTGGTCAGCCCCACAGGGTGGGTTTTTCTCTCTATTCTGGGGCATGTGTTTCTGTCCATTCACCTGTATTTGCCTTTTTAAAATTCTCCCTACTGTCTGCACTGCCTGTAGCTCTTGATATTGGATGTGTGTTGCTAAATGGTCTTAGCTTTATTTAGGCCTCATGTGTTACGTTTATTTAACGTATTTGACCGGCTGGCGACATACATTCAATGTTCTGTTTAGTTTTTTTCACAAGCAGTGCAGGCACGTCCTGAGAAAGCCTTGTTGCTGTCGGGACGTTAAGCAATGTACAATCAATCAATCACGTTGGAAATTGGACAAAATAAGCGCAAAGAACATATAACAAACTGCGGGGGCTCATGGGGGTTCATGTCTCTTGCAGCTGGTTAGCATTCGCCTTGCTCTGTCAGTTAAGGGATTAAGAGGTTGTCGATAACGTAGCCGTCGCTTGCGAACATGCATTACCCGTGGATGCATGCACACCGTTTATAGCAAGATAGCTCATATTAATCCTATGTCTTCGTTTTGACATCAGGCATGGGATGATGACCTCCTAGCACAGGTTTTGAGAAATAGTGGTACTATTCCTGCAACCCGTGTTAACTCTGTTACGTATGTGGTTGTGTTATTCTTTGAAAGAACCGATATTCATTTGAGTTATTTGGGATAAGAATTGCTTACCTTTTTAGTAGGATTCATTTTCTTTTGCACGGAGACTTGCGATCGATTTTTGTTTTGACGCGTAGTTTCGCCTACATTAGACTGGAAGGTTCGAGCAAGGTCGTGATCTTTCTAGTGACCTCATATATGACGTCAAAGTGTCGGCTACATTTCGTAACATTGTATCAAAGACTTTTAGATAGTAGTGAAATTTTGTTTTTCATTCTAGTGTATTCTTTTTCATGAATATTAATGAGTTTTGGTTATGTTTTCTTTTCTGATTGGTTGTGTTGTGCAAATTTGCTGGATTGTTCTGGGAATCTGTAATAGTATAAAAGACCGTGTTGGGAAGTATGTGTGTACATTGTATGAGAGAGCAGCAGTGTGTCAAAAGTGTTGATGCATTGTAGAGGAGACAGTGTATCAGTGTTAATGCATTTGTGAATGCATTGTGTGGAGATCGCATCGCTGCAATAAAATATTGTTAGAACTGTTACTCCAGAGTGGTCTACAACCTTATGCCACGTGTGTCGAGTTGCAGGTGAGTGAAGTTTCTTGGTGTGATTGTATCATACTACGACTACCACGTAACATTTGGCTCCTCCGACAAGACTTCTTCAGTTGGCTCAGTGGAAAGGGTAGCCGGAGACAATAGCCAGCAGTGAAACGCAGAGATGGTGACATCCGAAATTGAGTCATTCCTGAGAATTGGAAAGGAATGTGGACACGAGGGAGCTGAACTCCTGGAGTTTGTAAAGAAGAGGGAGAATGAGAGACTGGACAGAGAAAAGGAGAGAGAATAGGAGAGACTGGACAGAGAAAAGAAAGGAGACTAGAAGAGTCGGAGAGAGAAGAAAATAGATTGGAGAGAGAAGAAAGAGTCAAAGAGCTTGAAATCAAGAACTAGCAAGAAGAGGAAGAGAGACAGCTAAAAGACGCAGACAGGCAGCAACAACACGAAATGCAGCTTACGAAAATGTAATTAGAGGCACAGAGCCAGAGGATAACTGAAGCAGCAGCCTTAGCCAGCAGAGAGCAAACCACCCGTGCGCCAAAACTACCGCCTTTCGTAGAAAATTTAGATAAAATGGACCCTTACCTGGAGCGGTTCGAGCGCTTCGCAAGCAGCAACAACTGGACACAAGAGACTTGGGCCATCAAACTGAGAGCACTTTTAGCCAGCAAAGCGCTTGAATTCTACACCCGCCTGCCATGAGAAGAAGCCGAGGATTATGCGAATTTGAAAGCCGCCCTGCTGAGACAGTACTATTTTACTGAAGAGGGTTACAGGCGACGATTCCGGAATTTCAAGCATGAGGAAGGAGAAACACCCGGTCTATTCATTGAGAGAATCAGGACCTACCTGGAGAAATGGATAGAGCTGGCTTGTTTAAAAAAAGGAGTACCAGGACATGTGTGACCTCATCATCAAAGAACGTCCTCAGCGCATGTTCTTAGGACCTCGGTGCCCAGCTCAGGGAGCAAAAAGACCTGTCCTGAAGGCCCTTGCAGACTTCGCTCAAAGATACCTAGACGCCCATAACATGAAGTTCGGGTCCGGTAAGCCGCAGCGTGTATCTACACCAGCAGAGGAGAACCACGACGTCAGCGACACCCCAAAACACATGCCGATGGAGAGCCTGACACGTTTCCTTTGTGGAAAGAAGGGACACAAGGCGATACGTTGTCCTTCCAAGAGTGTTCCCCGACGCGACAACACCAGAAGGCCCAATCAAGACAACAGGCAGAAGTGGTGCCACGTATCAACACAGAGCCGCCGCTGTACTGACCAATGATGTGACATCTTCTAGTGTCTTTGAGTCTGGAGAAAGGCGGGCGACACCAGAACAGATCGAGTCTTTTAGAAGGAGTGGACGCATTCCAGTTGGCGATGGAGCAACATTCTTACCAGTTTCCAACGTAACGCTGCCTGAGAGTGAAGTGCCCAACATGCCGGGGGTGTCAGGATTTGTCGGGAACACATCAGTGAGAGTGCTGAGAGATACGGGTTGTAGCGGCGTCATCGTGAGAGAGGACCTAGTAGCTGAAGACCAGAAGCTATAGGAGTGGACAACTCTCATCTTGGCCGACGGAACTGTGAGGATTATCCCCCTTGCCAAGGTCAGTGTCAACACCCTGTACCTGACAGAAGAGGTGAAGGTGTTATGCGTTAAGACCCCAGTCTACGACCTTATCATCGGAAACGTTAACGGTGCCAGAAACGCAGAGGATCCAGATCCGAAGTGGCGACCTGAAACCTGTGCCGTTACCAGGAGAAGTCAAGCAAAGAAGAGTCACCAGACCATCCCTCTAAAAGTGGCTGACAACACAGAAGCAGCCGTGGTAAATAGAGACAAGCTGGTGGAACTACAGACAGCCGACCCCTCGCTTGCCGAGGTCAAACCGAGCCCGTGACGCGAAGAGGGAAGGAAATAGCCTTTAAGACCAGAAAAAAACATCCTGTACCAGGTATCAGCCAGGGAGACAAGCCTGTCCGTCAATTGGTGGTTCCTGAACCCCTGAAGATGCAGGTAATAAAACTGGTCCATGATTCCATCTTGGGAGGACACCTGGGAATCAGCAATACCCTCGACAGGATCCGAGCAGTCATCTACTGGCCTGATATTGGGGGCGACGTCACCAGATTCTGCAGATCGTGCGACATATGCCAGAAGACAATTTCCAAGGGAAAGGTGCCCAAGGTTCCCCTCGAGAACATGCCACTCATCGATATGCCTTTCAAGGGGGTAGCTGTGGGCCTGGTGGGGCCAATATCTCCTCCAAGTGAAGATGGTCATCGCTACATTCTGACCCTGGTGGACTGCACTACACGATATCCTGAGGCCATACCTTTAAGGAAGATCGACACTCCAAAAGTGGCAGAGGCGCTCGTGGACATGTTCAGCTGTCTGGGGATTCCTGAGGAGATCCTGAGTGATATAGGGACCCAGTTCGTCTCCGACTGCACGGAGGAAGTCAATTGGGTGTTGAGCATCCGTCCGACACCTCACTATGACCCCGTACCACCCCATGTGTAACGGGTTGGTTAAAAAGTTTAACGGAACATTGAAGGCTATGTTGAAGAAACTGTGTGCTGAGCAGCCAAGGTTGTGGCATAGATACATCATGCTCTTCGCATACCGTGAAGTTCCACAAGATTCGACTGGGTTCTCCCCATTTAAACTACTGTACGGCAGGTTTGTAAAGGTCTGAAGGAGTTGTGGACCAAGGACATCGGCGAGCCTGAGGTGAAGATCAGCTACCAGTATGTCTTCGACCTGAGAGAGAAGCTGAAGGATACTCTAAGGATGGCTCGAGAAAAATTGGGGAAGACGCAGAACAAGGTGAAGCATTACTATGACCGTAAAGCCAAACCTCGACGGTTCCAGCTATGTGACCAGGTGT
Source organism: Semisulcospira habei (assembly GCA_036245525.1). Lineage (NCBI taxonomy): Eukaryota > Metazoa > Mollusca > Gastropoda > Semisulcospiridae > Semisulcospira > Semisulcospira habei. The sequence continues at coordinate 195,680,247 of BTPG01000003.1, read as the reverse complement.
TGGTTCTTCTCCCCAACGACAACAACAAGCTCCTGATGCAGTGGAAGGGACCGTACATGGTTGACACAGTGGTTGGCATCAACGACTACAGAATCAAGGTCAACAACAAGATGACGACTTACCACGCGAATCTGCTGAAGAAATACATCGAGAGAGGTCGTCAGGACAAACCACAACAAGCGGCATCGGTGCGTCTGGCTGCTGACGAGAGACTAGACGACCTCGATGAACGCCGCCACCAGGAGGGTGTAAAAGACATCCAGTTCGGTCAAATATTGACCCAGGCACAACAAGAAGAGCTGAGAGTGCTAACTACGGAGTTCAAGCATCGGTTTACGCCTGACCCGGGGACAACAGACACCATCCAGCATGAAGTTAATCTGACGTCCAACGGTTTGCAGCAAGCCGTATCGTCTACCTTACAAAACTGAAGAAGGATATCAAGGAGATGCTGGACCTGGGAATCAACAGGGGATCCAAGCCGCCATATGCATTCCCAGTAGTCATCGTGAAGAAACGAAATGAATCCAATTTGGTGTGTGTAGACTAGACTATCGTACACTCAATAAGCGGACAGTATTTGACCCAGGACCATCAACCCTTGAACTATGTGAACTGTGCCCATCTCATGATTTGGCGATGTTCTTGCAGAACTTTAACATTAAATTACGGTCTATCAAAGGTTTACATAACTTTGGAGCAGATTACCTTAGCAGAGCAGTTTAAAGGAATATCTATTTGTTCAGGACAGTTAAAGGAACTGTGAGACAATTATTTCAGAGCAGTGTATTTGATTTTAGTTTTGATGTGAGATTGTTAGTGTTTATTGTTCTGGAAAGTTTGACACAGCCACAACCGTATTTTGAGATTTGAGAAGAAATTTTGTGAAATTTCGTTCTAAAAAGGGAAGTAATGTTACGTTTGTGGTTGTGTTATTCTTTGAGAGCATGTGTGTGTTAATCATAGGAAAGAACCGATATTCATTCGAGTTATTTTGGATAAGAATTACGTACCTTTTTAGTAGGTTTCTCTTTCTTTGCACGGAGAATTGCGATCGATTTTGTTGTGACGGGTAGTTTCGCCTACATTAGACTGGAAGGTTCGAGCAGGGTCGAGATCTTTCTAGTGACCTCATATATGACGTCAAAGTGTCGGCTACATCTCGTAACATTGTATAAGTCGCTTAGATAGTAGTGAAATTTTGTAGTTCATTCTAGTGTATTCTTTTTCATGAATATTAATGAGTTTTGGTTATGTTTTCTTTTCTGATTGGTTGTGTTGTGCGAATTTGCTGGATTGTTCTGGGAATCTGTAATAATATAAAAGACCGTGTTAGGAAGTATGTGTGTACATTGTATGAGAGACGCAGTGTGTCAAAAGTTGGTATATTGTATAGGAGACAGTGTATCAATGTGGGTGCATGTCTGAATGCATAGTGAGGAGATCGCATCGTGCAAGTAAAATATTGTTGGAACTGTTACTCTAGAGTGGTCTACAAACTTATGCCACGTGTGACGAGTTGCAGCTGAGTGAAGTTTCTTTACAAAAACCCTACGTGCGTGCGTCTGGTACGATAGTATCTTACTACGACTACGACTACCACGTTACAAATCCTTTCGCTGCCAGCGATCACTAATTGAGCGTCGGAAACGACTGCGCACCTATCGACACACTCGTAAAGAAGACAGATAGATATGGGACAAAATTATGCGTAAAGAACGAAGGACCAACAAGAAACATAAATCCTCATCAGCCCCCGCGACTGCGGGGGCTGATGAGGGTTTATGTCTCTTGCAGCTGGTGTCACGTGACTTCGCCTTGCTTCGGCAGTTAAGGGATTAAGAGGTGATCGATAACGCAACGGTCGCTCAGGAACATGCAGTACACTTCGACGAATGCACACCCCCGCTTAAAACAAAATAGCTCATATTACCTCTGTTTTCGTTTCAGGAGTTCTTCGCGACGTGATTCACCTGTTGTAGTGGGATTGCCGCCTGAATCACCAAGGGTATCAAGGAGTCGGGATTTAGAAAATGTGCTACGAGGAAAAAGCCCACTAAGTTCTGATCAGCTTCCGCATATATCGCAAAGTCCCGAAGTTTCACAGGAAAGTGATTCTCTTGATGAAGTAAAAAGAGAGCAGGAGAGACAAAGGGAGGCTTGCACTGCCCATGTACACGTCAGTCAGGACCCGTCTCATCAGCAGCAGACTGCAGGTTTGACATCTGAACCGCCACTGAGGCCTGATGGTGACGAAAGATGATATGTGGACACTTGATTATGACGATGATGATGGTGATGATGACGATGGCATTTTCAGACATAATGATATAACTATAAATACAATTCAATAGTAGTGGTAAGCTAGTAAGTAAATTAGTCTGTCAGTTAATTAATTTACTTAGTCAGCTAGTCAGTCAGTAAGTACATTAGTCATGAAGTCAATTCGCGTCAGCTAGTTAGTTAAAATCAAAGGGTTCAACATTACGTTAAATTAACGTCAGAGTAATCGGAAACACTTCAGTGTTTCCGATGACTCGAAAGATATCACATTACTTTTGCTCGTCAGCATAATAGGCGCAGTACATAAAGTGTCTCACGTGATTTCCCAGCTAAGCTCGAACAACTACAATTCGTTTCTATGACAGTGATTTTGGACCTGAGGGCTTAGAGGTGTAAGGTCCAGTGTCACAGACCAGCACGCATGTTGCTGTTTCACTATATTGCGTGTAAGACTAATGTACATATGTGGACACTTGATTATGACGATGATGATGGTGATGGTGATGATGACGATGGCATTTTCAGACATAATGATATAACAATAAATACAATTTAATAATAGTGGTAAGCTAGAGAGTAAATTAGTCAGTCAGTTAATTAGTTTCCTTAGTCGGTCAGTCAGTCAGTTAGTACACCAGTCATGAAGTCAATTAGTCGGTTAAAATCAAAGGGTTCAACATTACTTTATATTACCGTCAGAGTAATATACTATGGGGCAACATGAAATGCGACAGTGTTTCCGATGACATGAATGATGTCGCATTACTTTTGCTCGTCAGCAAAATAGGCATAGTCCATAAAATGTCTCAGGTGGTTTCTCAGCTAAGCTCGCACAACTACGACAGCTGGTTTCCTTGTCAGTAACTTTATACCTCACGGCTTATAGATGTAAAGTCCAAAATTATAGACCAGCACACATGTTGCTGTTTCACAATGTTGCGCGTAAGACTGGTGTACATATCTCTGCTAAGGCATAAATAAACTCAGTGTTATTTCATCCCACCGTCGGAAAAATTCTATTCGATCTTTACAGGCTTATAACTTTTTTTTATCCTGCGTGATAATCGCCTGAGTACATTTTGTGTCGCCTGTGTTTCCGCTGTGATGTCAAAAATTCTCGATCCCGTTCCGCGACCATGGCCAACGTTGCGTGATTTTGCGGTCGTGCGGCACCGATCTGAATGTAGGCCCGCAGAGAATGTTGGTGACAGTCGGAAAATATACATCACTAAGCAATTCTGTCACTGCCTCACCCATTGCATTTGATTGGCTGTGTAATCTACAAAATCAACAGTCTTTGGTAATGCACATGCTACATTTCACTCTTTTCATTACGTACGTAAAAGTGAACGTTATATCAAAACAAATGCTATCACAGAATATTTTTACATCTCTGAAATGACTCGTCATTGCCAAGACTTCCACCTACATTCTCAATAGAAATTACACTCAGACCAGGGCGACACTGGACGTGAAGTTTGCATTAGCATGCCGGGAACGCGATAAAGGATTGTTGACGTTACAGTGGAACACATTTCCTGCCATCTCAAAACGTCGGAGCAACCAATATATTTATGTTTTATCTGACCTCAGTTGCTTCAGACTCACGTGAAATGACAGACCGTCTGGCACTTAAAGCGTCGTCTGCCGTTCCCGAAGAGGATTCCGCCTTCAGTTTGTATCTGTTACCAGTCGTGGATGACGGCGAGTACAGGTCAGTTTTGAAGGGGGCAGGGGTGTGTGTATGTGTGTGTGCGTCTGCGTGTGCTGTGGTGTGCGCGTGTGCGTGTGGTGTGGTGTGCGTGCGTGCGTGCGTGCGTGTGTGTGTGTTTGTGTGTGTGTGTGTGTGTGCGTGTGTGTGTGTGCGCGCGCGTGTGTGCGCGTGTGCTGGTCTGTAATTTTACGCCAAGGGCCGTAAGGTCCCAAACGACAAACCAGCACACATGCATTTGTCTGCCACTGGAGGTTGTCTGCCACGATTTGTACTTGAGTTAGACACACGAGATAAAAGTGCACGAATTGCGTGTAATCAATGAATCAGAAGGTCGGACAAGAATGCGATGCCTTTGCCTTGTTTTGATGATCTGCGACGGAAAAAAAAAAACAATAGAACCACCATTACCTCTCCACTCACCCCCCCCCCCCCACCCCCTCACCCACCCACCCACCCACCAACCCCGACTCCCAACACCACACCACACCTCCCACCCTAACACTTCCACCTCCCCTCCCCCCCCCCACCCACCCCCCACCCCCACCCCCACCCCTCATTTTAAGGCTGCAAATTCTAAGATCAAAGGTATGAATTAAGTGATCCTAATTTTAGATCGATTCACGTCTGCGCGCTGTGGTGCTATCATATCAAATTCCAAAGACAAACAAGATGAGGATTTCATCCCAAAGTCTACCGTATTGTTTAGAGCTCAGATGCGTTATCTTTTAGGAACATTCAGAGTTGTTCATATTTTTTTTTAACGTATAATGCTGATACATTTCCCTCCTCTCTAAGCCAGCATCTGATCAACACACACGTCGGCGTACACAAATAAAGACGGACACACGGCTCTTACCGCCATTAGTACGCTCTGTGGGCTCGTGTAGCGACAGGAATCCATCTCCTTCACTTCTAGCCCACCCTCTGATCCACACACTGGTACACAGAAATAAAGACAGACACAAGGCGATTCCCGCCATTCGTATGCTCCGTGGTCTGATGTAGCATAGCTATTCTGAAGAAGAAGAATAGCACGAGCAGCGAAATGACGTCACTTCAAGCTTCACGACATGGCATCATTAGTCCAACGACGCTGTGTTCATAGTGACGACTCGATGTTATACGTCTCTCATCGCATTACTAACATTTGACGTATCAGAGAATCAACGTTGCAATTTTCTTGCTGATTTTCACGCTTAGGGCTTACAGGTCACAATTTGACCTAATCCTACCCCAGGGCCGGGACAAAAAGCAAGCTTATGCAAACACTGTTTATGAAAAATCATGCCGGTATTAATGAGAACATAGTTGTTTTTTTCGTAAAACAAAAAATGAAAGTTATGGAAGTTGTTTTACATATGACTCCTAAAAAGTGGTGCAGAACATTGTCTGATTTTCACACCTAGGGCATACAGGTCACAGTTGACCTACTCGTACCCGACAGCCGAGACACGCTGTAGGCTTATGTAAATACCGTATACGAAAAATCATGCGATTATTAATGAGAAGATTGCTTTTTTCATAAAAAAAAAGATTCAGTTGTTTAAGATTAACCCATATAATTCGTGCAATTTATCCCAAAAACGTGAAAATATATTTTTCTATAAAATATTTATTTATCACTCCAAACGTTCTAGAGGTACAATGCTGGTTAACAACTCATTCAATATCTCTCTTTTATCTTGCTAAGCGCAAAATATCTAGTAAAAATAAGAAAAGTTACGGACTCCAGTGTGTATCAACCGGTTTTGTGAAACGGCCATTTTCTCGCCAATGAGCATCTTAATCAAAAAGTTTTTTTTTGTTTTTTTTTAAGTCCCGAGATAATTCTTTTTGGGAAAATATCCTATAATTTCAATTGTGTCCGTCCTCAAACGCTGGTTCTAGTCGCTGTCACACACACACACACACACACACACACACACACACACACACACACACACACACACACACACACACACACACACACACACACACACACGCCGTTTGGCGCCAAAAAGACGTTCTCTAGCAAGGTTTGCGTTGCTAAACGTGACGTCTATTTTATCTTGTTACTTCTTTGCCAGAATTTCTGCGCCGCACGCCAAAAACGTCATGTGCATGCTCCGAAATGCGCTCCGACCAGCCCCATTTCAAAGTCTACCGTATTTCTTAAATACGGTAGACAAAAAGGCATCATACAAATTATAATTCCCGTCAGGTTTTCGGCCACGCTCAGTCCCATATAACTGTAGACTGACAAATTCGAAACAGTGAGTGTCAGAAATTATCACAGGCAGTGCACCATAAACAAGATGAGGATTTCATCTCAAAGTCTACCGTATTGTTTGGAGCTCACGTGCATTTTTTTTCTTTCTTTTAGGAACATTCAGAGTTGTTCATATTTTTAAGCTTATCCTTCTGATTCGGCCATTTCCCTCCTCGCTAAGTCAAACTCTGATCAACACACACGCCGGCGCACACATATAAAGACGGACACACGGCGCTTCCCGCCATTAGTACCTTCTCTGGGCTGGAGACCCGAGTAGCGACAAGAATTCTGAAAAAGAAGAATAGCATGAGCAGCAAAATGACGTCACTATAAACTTTATGTCAGGGCATCGCTGGTCTCTCGACGCCGTGTACCCTGTGACGAATTTGATGTTTCACGTCACTCATCCGAAAGGCACGAAGCCTCTTCCAAAACTGACTGTTATGCTCCACAGACAGAGCCTCTTCAAGGGCTGACTGATGGGAGTAAATAGTGGCCCCAAAACTTGCAAAAATGATTTAATTATTATTGAAAAAGTTGAAGAGGTTCACCGCTGGATTACGAACTCATTCAGTATCCCTTTAATCCCACTCCCTACCCCCCCCCCCTTACTCCCGCCTCCCCCTCCGCCCCCCTCCCCCCCCCCCCCACCCCGCCCCCCTCTCGCCTGATCCGCACGGCAATGGCACACACAAACGGCAGAATGGCACACACAAACACAGACAGCAGACACACGGCGCTTCCTAAAGGGTTATACGTTCTGTGGACTGGCGTAGCCACAGCTATTTTGAAGAAAAACGTGGAATGGCCCATGCCCACAAAGCCTCTTCTGTATGAGCTTGCATGCATATTCCACCTTTTCCACGTACGCAAAATATCGTACAAAAAATAGAGAAACTGTCTTCCTAAATGAAGCAGAACATCGCACCAGCATATACACATGTAAAACACTGACTTGCTGGTGATTTGCGTCAATTAGGAACATTGTATAAAACACTGAAGCGGTTGGTGCTTTTACGTCACCCTCACTGCACCTTTATTTTCGGAAAAGTTGAAGAAGTACGAAGCTGGCTAACGAACGCGTCCAATGTCTTTCTACAAACTAGCAATATCCAAAATTTCAAGTGCATAATAAATGAAATTTGCGGACGCTATTCTATGTCTGGGTCAACCGACTTTCTATAAACGTTCTTTTATGTCTTCCATGAGACATCCAATTACAATATGCTCGGAGGCTCTCTTAGCCACCCCCCCCCCACCCCCCCCCACCCCCCCCCCCCCCCCCCCCCCACTGAATAAAGTATTTCGCCAAGTTTCAAGCTTGTACGTACAAAAATGTCGGAGATTATCGTGTTTACATACTACATACGCGCGCGCGCGCGCGCACACACACACACACACACACACACGCACACGCACACGCACACACACACGCACACAAACACATACATACATATGCACATACGGCGCTTCGCGCCAAATCGACGTTCAAAAGCAAGGTTAGAGTGGCTAGACGTGACGTCATTTTTATCTTGTTACTTCTTTGCCAGACCATGAGCCCCGCCCGCCTGTTATGTCCTTTGCATTGCCTACCGAACGCGCTCTGACCAGCCCCATCCTAAGTCTACCGTATTTTCAATACAAAAACAAACTACTTTAAAATGTGCAACATAGAAATACCATTTTTAAAACGACGCATTACTGTCGCAACTATTGATGGTCTGTGCATTGAATGAGTTAATACGCTAGTTAACCCCTTTCTGCATGCTGCCATCTGTCCTGTTCGCAGTATCGGTGGCAGGCTGCATGTACATGGGGCTAAATAGCGCAGTAAAACTAATTGTAATGTAATCCAGACCAAAAAGATGACTGCCAAGCGTGTAAAATGTTGCCACATTCCTTCTGCGAATGAAGATAAGTAGCGGCTAATCTCTCTATTTGTTTGTCTATGTTGACAAAGGGTATTTACCCGGAATATTAATAAATTGTGTTGTACCCGTCTTTTCTAAGCGTGTTTCTTTCTCCGTTGGGTACTTCTTTTTATTTTCTTTTAATTGTAATGTAGGTATGATGTGTAGCAATGTCGCAAATGACATCAGGCATGGAATGATGAGCTCTTATCACGGGCAGCAGGAAATAACGCTGCTATACCTACACTACCCGGATTAACCCTTTCGCTGCCAGTGATCACGAATGGCGCGTCGGAAACGACTGCGCACTGATCGACAAACGCCTGAAGAAGACGGATGGAAATGGGACACAATTAAGCGTAAAGATGGTAAAACAAACAAAATAGCTAATTCCTCATGAGACCCGCGAATGCTGGGGCTCATGAGGGTTTATTTCCATTCCAGCTGGTGTGACTTCGCCTTGCTTCGGCAGTTAAGGGATTAAGAGGTGACCGATAACGCAACGGTCGCTTACAAACATGCAGTACCCTTGGCTGCATGCACACCGTTTAAAACAAGATGTCTCATATTAATCCTCTGTTTTCGTTTCAGGAGTTCTTGGCGACGCGATTCACCTATTATAATGGGATTGCCGGCTGAATCACCAAGGGTATCAAGGAGTCGGGATTTAGAAGATGTTCTACGAGGAAAGAGCCCACTAAGTTCTGTACAGCTTCCGCATATTTCGCAAAGTCCTGAAGTTTCACAGGAAAGTGATTCTCTTGATGAAGTAAAAAGAGAGCAGGAGAGACAAGGGGAGGCTCACGCTGCAAAAGTACACGCCAGACAGGACCCATGTCAGAGTGCAGGTTTGACAACTGAACCGCAACTGAGGCATGATAGTGACGAAAGATGATATGTGGACACTTGATAATGACGATGAAGATGATGATGGTGATGATGACATATTCAGACATAATGATATAACAATAAATACAATTCAATATTAGTGGTAAGCTGGAGAGTAAATTAGTCAGTCAGTTAATTAATTTACTTAGTCAGTCAGTCAGTCAGTTTGTTAGTCAATTATTTAGCTATTTAGTTGAAATCAAAGGGTTCAACATTACCGTATAATCGTCAAAGTGGCATAGTGTGGAGCAAAAGAAATGCGACATTATTCGCGTCATGGTATTTCTGATGGCTCGAAAGATGTCGCTTTTCTTTTGTCGATAGTGTAGCGGCAGGAATAATAAATTAGTAAAATGTCTCAAGTGGTTTTTCAAGTAAGCTCGCACAACTACGACAACTGGTTTGCTTGGGAATAACTTAATTTGGACCTTATAATTAAACGGCTTATAGGTGTCCAAAGTCACAGACCGATAAACATGTTGATTTTGCTTTAATTTGCCTCTAAGACTGATATAAATGTCTCTACAAATAGATGTATGAACCAGGCCTATTTTATTGTATCCCAAATCACATGAGTACAATTTGTGACGTCTATGTTTCCACTGTGATGAAAGTTCTTGATCGCGTTGCGCGACCATGCTCAACGTTCAAATATTTTGCGGTCGTAAATGTAGGCCCACATAGAATGTTGGTGACAGTCGGAAAATAGACAACATTGAGCAATTTGATCATTATGGCAATCAGCACTACTGTTTCCATCACTGTCTCGTGCATTGCAGTTTGTCTGTGTAGCCTAAGGATGAACAGTCTGTCTGTCATTTGATGCATGCACGTGCTACATTTCGCTCTTTTCATTCAGTACGTGAATTTGATAACGTTATATCAAAGTGAATGCTATCACTGAATAGTTTTACATCTCTGGAATGACTCGTCATCGCCAAAGTGCTGATTAGTTTTCGAGTTTCATCTACATTCTCAATGGAAACTACACTCAGACCAGGACGACACTGGACGTGAATTCTGCAGTAGCATGCTAGAAACGCGATGACGAATTGTTGACGTTACAGTGGAACATGTTTACTTTTTGGCTTGTCGAATCGTCGGAGCAACCAATTTTTTAAATTTTTTTTATTATTATTGTCTGATCTCACTAGCTTCAGACTCAGGTGAACTGACAGACCGTCCGACACTTAGAGAGTCGCCTGCCGTTCCTGAAAAGGATTCCGCCAACAGGCTGTATCTGTCACCAGTCATGGATGACGGCGAGTACAGGTCAGTTTGAAGTGTGTGTGCGTGTGTGTGCGTGTGTGTGTGTGTGCGTGTGTGTGTGTGTGTGTGTGTGTGTGTGTGTGTGTGTGTGTGTGTGTGTGTGTGTGTGTGTGTGTGTGTGCTGATCTGTGATTTTGGACCTTACGGCCAAGGTTCGTAAGATCCAAAATGACAAACCAGCACACAAGCATATGTCTCCCACTGGAGGTTGTCTGCCACAATTTGTACTTGAGTTTGCAGACGAGGTAAAAGTGCACGAATTGTAAATATGTAATCGATGAATCAGAAGGTCGGACAAGAATGCGATGCATATGCCTTGTTTTGATGATCTTTCAACGAAAAAAAAACAAACAAACAAAACCCCACTCACCCCGTCCCCCCAAACCCCCACCCCAAACACCTCCACCCCCACCCCGCCTCATCCCCTCCCTCCACCCTCCACACACCCAAGCCACCCGTTTTAAAGTGCAAATTCTCAGGGCATGCTTTTTCGACAAATATATCGATAAACACAGCACCGACCTTTTTAGTTTAACTAAATAATCCTAAATTTAGAACGCTCATTTTGAGCCTTGAATGAGTTAGTCAGCTAGTTAACCCCTTTCTGCATGCTGCCATCTGTTTGCATTATCGTTATCACCTTTTTGAACTCTCAAGCGCCAGACCTTTTCTTGTTGGCACTAGTTCCGAATCCTAGGATGGTTAGTCTGGACTGTGAAGATGAACGCAGGAGTCGAGTAGCTCTGTAAGGGGGAACCAGTTCCTGCAGATATTGTGGGGCAAGATCATGGACACATTGGTATGCTAAGGAGAGAACTTTGTAGTTCACCCGCTGTTGTACAGGCGGCAGATGAAGAGACTTCAAGACTGGAGTGATGTGTTCCCTGTCTTTGATTTGTTTGAATATTCTTGCCGCAGTGTTCTGGGTTCTTTGAAGCCTCTTACGTGATGTGAATGGTAGGCCTCAGAGAGTGGCATATAAATATGAACGAATTTTGCCAAGAGACCTCAGATGTGCATAGCATGCTTTGATGAACTGATGTGTGCTGACATATTCACCTCAGCATCGATGATCAGGCCCATCCTACACGGACATGGACTGGGATGGGGGGGGGGGGGGGGATTTATTCCGCACAACTGCACAACCACAGAGAATAGCCTCGGTCTTGTCGTCGTTCAGCTTTAGACTGTTTCTTGTCATCCACACCTTTTCATCTAAACGACACGTCTCCAAAAACTTAATGGCTGACTGAAGAGCTTCTTCCCATTGTAGAAAGTCTGCGTGTAATTGTGAATCATTTACAAAATAGTGACGCTCAGTGTGATAGCTGTCAATGATCTTGCCCAGATGTGAAGTATACAGGGTAAACAAGACTGGCTCTAGCACCGAACCTTGTGGGACACCACATCCCAAGGGTACATCAGAAGATCACTCAGTGCCGACAAAAACATGTTGAATTCTGTCACACAGATATGACTGGAATCATTTGTGAGCAATGTCAGTGACACCATTCTCTAGTTCAAGCCGCTGAAGCAGGAGACCGTGGTCGATTGTGGCAAAAGCGGCGCTCAGATCTAACAGCGTAAGCAGATCAACCTTGCCATTGTTTATACTGCACAGGATGTCATTCATGACACGAACTAGAGCTGTCTGTGTGCTATGACCTTGATGGTATGCAGACTGGAATGTGTCCAAAAGTTTGTTGTCAAGAAGGTGAACTTGTAACTGCTTCAGGACTGCTCGTTCCAACAACTTAGGCAGATTTAACACAGGTCTATAGTTCTGGGTGTTGTTGGAATCAAGACTTGACTTCTTCAGAAGGGGTTTGACCACTGCTGTCTTGAAGTAGTTTGAGACTAGTCCTGTCTCCAGGCTACTTTTAATAATCCTCAATATGATCAGAAGGAGGAGGTCAAGACACTGAAGGACTAACCTCGTGGGAACAGGATCCACGCTGGAGTATGTAAGCTTTGACTTGGCTGCATGCAAACCGTTTAAAACAAGATGTGTCATTAATCCTCTGTTTTCGTTTCAGGAGTTCTTCGCGTCGCGATTCACCTATTGTTGTGGGATTGCCGCCTGAATTACCAAGGTTATCAAGGAGTCGGGATTTAGAAGATGTGCTACGAGGAAAATGCCCACTAAGTTCTGTTCAGCTTCCGCATATATCGCAAAGCCCTGAAGTTTCACAGGAAAGTGATTCTCTTGATGAAATAAAAAGAGAGCAGGAGAGACAAAGGGAGACTCAAGCTGCTGAAGAACACGCCAGTCAGACTTCTGGCACGCAGGGCCCATCTCAGCAGCAACAGCACAGATCAGGTTTGACAACTGAACCACGCGGTCTGAGAGAGGCAGAAGAAGAAGGACATGGACTTGAAGATACAGTTGCCTCTCACGATCAACCACAAGCAAATAGGTTGCAGTCGAACATAGATTTAGTATTGTTGCAGGACTATTTGACTGTCTGTAGACAGAAGTACGATCTTTTTCTGCAGCAAACCCAGACCTCGTCTCCATTTGCTTCATACCTACCCGACAACGACTGGCGCATACTGCCTTTCCTGGCTCACGAACTGGGCTTGTACAGCGGGAAACAATGCATTCAGAAACGCACACGCATAAAACCAGGCACTCGAGTAAAACCAAAAGTGCTTCCTCCGTTGTCACCTCGGAGCCGCCGCCGTTTCATCCGGACGCCTGTTAGTGATCAACAGCGTACAGAGCAATCACTGGCACAACAAGCGCCGGCTTCCAGCAGGAGACATTTAGTTTTTTCGTTTTCCGGCATTTTGTCACACCATGAAGACCAGCTCATGGAAAAGTCAACCACTGAGCTGTATTTATCTGCCGGAGAGACGGAAGAGTCAGAATATGAATTGATGGACACTGACCTTGATCCGTCAGATTCACGATCATTGACTTCGCCAGTCACCCCTAGACCGACGCCTAGCCCGACGTACGACACATCAGAGGTTGGGGCGGATTTTGCAGGACCATATGTCACAGGTTTACTTTCGTCTCAAGTCTGCACCACAATACACCAACACATGTTGGATCCTCAATCCCTTTCGTCAGTAATTGGACCCGATGTGTCAGGGAAAACCCCACAGGGACAACCTATAGACCGTGTCGCATCGCCAGCAACCACACGCATTACAGACTTTAGAAAACCTCCTGAATTTACAGACATTGCAAGACCACCTGAATTTACAGACATTGCGAAACCACCTGAATCTGAGCGCGCTGGAAAACCACTAGAATTTACAGACGTTGGAAAACCACCGACACCTACAGACTTTGTGGAACAGTCGTATCCTGAACAAGGTCCCACTGTGGAGGCTGTGACAGCAGTGTCTCAAGCAGTGGACACGCGGTCACCATTCGCTGCACACGAGCCCTCGGAGTTCAACCTCCTTGAGCACGCAACCACCGGTACTGTTTACCGTGTTTACAGTACCGGTGGCTGCGTGCGCAAGAGCGATAAGGAGGATCCCACATTCGGACCCTCATCACCCACCAGAATGGCCGTTGCTCAGACAGCTCCAGGTCCCGGACTTTGGGCGTCCGAAAGTCGGACCAGCTTCCACTTTCTGTCCACAACAGACGAGGACCTCAGTGATTCAGCAGCTGAACCCGCGCCCATGCCCAAGAAAAGACGTAAGAAGAGCAAAAGTGAGTCATGTCTCTCTGTCTCTCTGTCTGTCGTCTGTCTATCTGTCTGTCTGTCTGTCTGTCTGTCTGTCGCTCTCTCTATCTCTCTCTCTCTCTCTCTCTCTCTCTCTCTCTCTCTCTCTCTCTCTCTCTCTCTCTCTCTCTCTCTCTCTCTCCCTCTCTCTCTCTCTCTCTTTCTCTCTCTCTCTCTCTCTCTCTCTCTCTCTCTCTCTCTCTCTCTCTCTCTCTCTCTCTCTCTCTCTCTCTCTCTCTCTCTCTCTCTCTCTCTCTCTCTCTCTCTCTCTCTCTCTCTCTCTCTCTCTCTCTCGATTTTCTGTAGATAATGATGCTATTGGGTTTTGTATGTAAATATATTTTTTTTTATAGTTTTACCTTTTTTATGCTGTAGATGTTAGCAACGGCAAGTTTGTAAAATGACGATTTGTTTTCTGTCAAAACTTTTTACTGTTGAAAAATAAAGTTTCATCATCATCATCTCTCTCAAGTCTTTATAGATACCTGATATCACTCATATAACAATATCTAGTTCATAAGTCGACGCACGAATGTACGTGTATATTCTAACAATCATGTGTATGTTTGTGTGTGTGTCTGTGTCCAAAACAGAACACAGAAAGTACTCCTGAAATGGCAAATTTTCATCAGACGCTGTAGTGACTTGTGGTGTTCCACAGGGATCTATTCTAGGGCCTTTATTGTTTCTATTATTTATTAATGATCTGCTGCTGTGCATATCTCACCCAGAGGCTAACTGTGATCTGTTCGCTGACGACACAACCGTACGCACATCTAACAAGGAGCTAGCGAACATCAATGAGGTACTCCAGCAGAGCCTGGACGAAGTAGCTGACTGGTGCATTAATAATCACATGATAATAAGCATTCCAAAGACAAAGAGCATGTTAGTTACAACACGCCAGAAACACCAGCGCGGCCTACCAACTTTAACACTTAACTTAGATGGCCAACCTATAGAACAAGTAACTAAGCATCGCTTGCTGGGCATAACAGTAGACAACCAATTAACCTGGGAACCTCATGTTGAAGACCTATGCAAAACTTTGTCCAAAAAAGTGTTCCTTTTTTTCCAAGCTCAGCCGTATAGTTAATCCTGACGTGTGCAAACGTTTCTTCCACGCGCATATGAAAAACGCACTGTAATTGCAGTTCCACTGTCTGGGACGGTTGCAGAGAAGTTCATATTACAAAGGTAAATTCTCTGTATCGTCGAGGTGTTAAAATCATACTTCCTGGACCCGCCCCCACAGACAAAAAAATCAAATCTCTTAAATTGCTGGCATTCAACAAACAATTCGAATTTAATCGGTGTGTATTAATGTACAAGATTCTACACAAGAGAGCCCACTCCATTTGCGAACTCTGTTTTCAGATAATCATAGACAGAACACGAGAAACAGGTCGCTACACCTACCAAGAACAAGACTAGATATATATTTATAAAACTAGAATGGCCTTTTCAGGTGCAAACGCATAGAATAATTTACCCCAGCATCTTAAGTCTATTTTTAAATTTAGTATTTTTAAGGGTCGCCTTTATCGCTTTTTACTTTTAAACTAATACCACGTTTCAATTCTCCTCTATTGATGCTGTACTCTCAGAGACATGTTCTAATTACAAGATGACCTTCAGCTTATGTCGCTGTTATTATGTTTATTTGTTTGTGTTTACCTTTTATGCTTTTCGTACACTTAAATATTCTTGACACTATGTTTGTTTGTTGTTGTTTTTAAATTTTACTGTGTTGTTCGATGTATATTTATGTGTGTAGAGTAGCAGGACAGTTTGTAAGAGAGGCATTCGCATGCCTAAAACTTTATCCTGAATAAAAATGTTTCATCATCATCATCATCATCATATCTCTCTCTCTCTCTCTCTCTCTCTCTCTCTCTCTCTCTCTCTCTCTCTCTCTCTCTCTCTCTCTCTCTCTCTCTCTCTCTCTAATTCAAACTGTGTACATCAATGCTACCTTCTCTTCTGAAAAGCGTGTTTAGTATGGCGTGCCCCAGGGATCCATACTAGGACGGTTACTTTTCTG
The DNA here is from genome assembly GCA_036245525.1 of Semisulcospira habei. Taxonomy (NCBI): domain Eukaryota; kingdom Metazoa; phylum Mollusca; class Gastropoda; family Semisulcospiridae; genus Semisulcospira; species Semisulcospira habei. Next base: position 195,664,202 of record BTPG01000003.1, on the reverse strand, counting down.
TTTGTTTATAAATGATCTTCCACTTCATATATCCAATCAACTACCGAATGTGACATGTTTGCTGATGATTCAACTCTTCACGCTGGCGGGAAAACTGTACCTGAAATATCAAGCAGTCTTCAGCTTAGTCTTCAGGAGGTCTCACTGTGGTGCAACAATAATCAAATGCTTGTTAATCCATCCAAAACAAAAAGCATGCTAATCACAACACGCCAAAAGCATCAGCTCCGCCCCCATTCACTTAGCCTCTCTTTTGATTCAGTTCCCATTGAGCAAGTCAAGGAATATCGCCTCCTGGGGGGTAATTGTTGGTGACCAACTGTACTGGTTGCCCCATCTAACACAACTAGGGAAAACATTATCAAAGAAGCTATTTTTACTGTCAAGATTAAAATCTATCATTGATACTAAGACACGAAAGCTATTTTTCAACTCCTACATAAAACCTCACATTGACTACGAATCTACAATTTGGGACGGCTGTAGTAAGGCTAACCTTAAGCGGATTAATTCTCAATACAGTCACGCAGTTAAACTGATCCTCGCAATCCCCTCTCTAACATTGAAGGAAAAGCTTCAGGCAACAGGGCTCCTTCCTTTACATCAACACCTTACGTTAAATAAGTGCGTACTTATGCGCAAAGCACTGAACGGAAAAGCCCCCCTCTACCTGGCTAAGCTTTTCACTGAGAGCGAAAGGGTTTACAGCACTTTGAGGAACAGTCTCGTCATTGAACGGCCCCGAATTGACTTGTTTAAATCCAGCCTTTCGTACGCGGGTGCCTATTTATGGAACTCACTTCCACCACATATACAGCAAACGAGACATCTTCCATTGTTTAGGACGAAAGCTTTTAAATACATCTCTGAGCAAACTTGAAAGAAATGTAGATAATATGTCCAAAAGAGCCATGTCAATGATTTCCAGTGGTCCTCCGTTTTACACTTGTTAGTTTTTACATAATATCTCTCTTTATCGTAGTGTTTTGCTTGCTCACTAAATTCCTACACATGAGTAGCTGTATCATAAGCGTGCAGTCGCTTTCTATAAACACACTTTACATAGCACCCCCCCCCCCCAAGACCCTGTCATTTTGCTGTGTGTGTGTGTAAGATGACAAGATGGCGGCTATGCAACACCTCCTGGCCGCCGGCCGCTCCGGCAGAAATGGTCGCCACCGACAGAATTCTAGCCACTGTACCTTCGTTTGATATACGATGTCAGGCCCTGAAATGCTGCATCACGACCGGTATTTCTTTTTGATGACTTTTGTAAATTTGATGTGCTGTGACTGTTAATTGTATTTTTCTCCGCTGTGCCGCCATGCTGGGAGTTGATACACGCTGATTCTTGTTGTACCAAGCGGATATCAGAAGAACAGCACGCGCTATGCTGTGGCAATACACCCAACGTGCTTTCCTCCCCTTTCATCATTTCATCTCAGCAGTGGCTCTTCCGGCACGCCACGCTCAACTGACATCACGGCCTGCGCTAGCCTAGTGCACTCAACGAAGCCAGTACCAGCAAGCTTCAGGCCCCACATTCCAGCCGAATGATGTAATGACAGACACCTCCCAGACGCAGTGACTGTGTTTCTTACTGAACAGCCGCGTGTGTACTTTTCTAGAAACCATCGGACTGCTTTCATGTTAATGATGTAGTTCTACTACGTTTGTTTTTAAAATGAATATGAATTTATACACTAGTTAAATTCAGTATAAGGTGGTGATTGTTTATGCTGGAGCGACTGTCTAAACACCGGCGCTGTACTATGGCGGCGACGGGCCCCCAGGTGCTGTTTGACCGTTGTTCAGTTTTATGTTCGGCCTAGATCGGAGATCATCTCCGTATCGACGCGGGTATTTTGTTTCTGTTGTTAACTTGTTTTATGTACTAGTTTTAGCCAAGTAGGAACTTAATAAAGAACATTATAATAGTGTGTTCAGGAGACACTATAGGGCTGTCTTAGCATTCTGTTTTTGTCAGGGAGGTTCGGGTCGGGATGAGGCCACTGGCGCTGGCCATTAGATGCCTTGGCGACGGGCTTCACCCGTCCCGAGTCATTGTCCATTGTGGAGCTCTGTTATTGTAATTTGTGGAATGAGCGAGTGAGTGAATGCCGTAAGCAGCACCTGTGGTGGCAAAAATGTGAATTTCCCCATGAGGGATTAATAAAGTATTATTGTATTGTATCTTCAGCGACTTTGGAACTTGTATCCGAATGTAACACAAGTGACCTGTGGGTGTAGCCGCTTCAGTGTTTTGTGCTGTTAACATATTGTTTTAATGTTGCTTTTAATGTAGTTTAGCAAGGACAAACATGAAAAGAGGCCTGTGCGCCTATTGTTTTTATCCTTGAGAAATAAAGTATCATTCATTCATTCATTCTCTCTCTCTCTCTCTCTCTCTCTCTCTCTCTCTCTCTCTCTCTCTCTCTCTCTCTCTCTCTCTCTCCGGAGGCCTGTGCACCCATTGTTTCCATCCTTGAGAAATAAAGTATTCATTCATTCTTTCATTTATTCATTTATTCTCTCTCTCTCTCTCTCTCTCTCTCTCTCTCTCTCTCTCTCTCTCTCTCTCTCTCTCTCTCTCTCTCTCTCTCTCTCTCTCTCTCTCATCCCCTCATCTCCCATCCTCTGGTATTAGGCGCTGAAAGCGAGCCATCTTTCAGCGCCTAATACCAGAGGATGGGAGAAGAGGGGATTAGCCCTCACTGCCTCCCCTCTAGATTCACATCAAGTTCAGGCGCTAAGTGTTAGCATTGCACAAGCCATATTGCAATTCTACTCACAGCAGTAACCCCCACCGCACCCCATTACCCTCCACCTCGCCGCACGCCCCCCTCCGCCCTCCCCCCTTTCCGCCCCCCCCCCCCCCTCCCCCGGTGTAATTAGGGAAGTTAGGGATGTTTGTTTGTTGTAGCGCAGACTGCATCATTTTGTTGGTTCGCGTTGTAGGACACTGCAAGCTGAACGTGGACATTTGTGAAGTCAGTGCCAAGTGCCGTTCACATATATATGAATATATAAAACTGTCGTTTGAAAAAGTGTACGTGACTGCTCGGGTGGACAGAGTTTCTGCGTCATTTGAATTTTCTTTTCTTTTAGGTTGTGTGCTATTTTTCTCATTTGCATTCTCTATCAGGAAATAATAAGATTATGTGTCATTTTCTTTCGTGACACAAAGACGTCAGTGACTTGACCTTCATTGTTGATGAGAAAAAACAACAACCAAACATTACAGGCATCGTGTGTTTAGAGCGAGTGCTTACGACGTCCAGTGTTGTTCTTCACCAGAAAGATTAATTACACTGTATACGGAGTCGCTTGAAGGACTTTCTCTAGCGAGCTTTGCAGTCTCATTGACGATATTTCCGTCAAAAGTGTGGACTATAGTTTTCAATGCTACTGTCTGTCTGTGTTAATATTCATTAGTTGCACGAATCGCAGCCACACAGACTTTCACTGTTACTTGTGACAATTGCTGAAAACTAATTTTCTCCGGATTTTAATCTATTGTTGATTCGGGGTGTGAGACATTGAAGAGTACCTGGGATATTTTAGTCCCCACGGACGTGTGTAAGCCTTCTGGAGGCCTATTCCCCTGCGTACAGTGATTACGCCTCTAGTCTTTGTTTATTGTGTTTATTGCACTTAGAATAGTTTAGTTAGTGATTTTATACTTTTTATTTGTGTCATTATTATTATTTTCTATTTGGCACGTGTTACGGATACATTCTGTTGATTTTCTTCTTTTTTGTTTTTCCACAAACACATTGACTTTGCGTGAAATGAGTGGCGTAAAACTCAAGACGAAAGATCTCCGCATTGGTCATCTCAATATTTACCATCTTTGCAATAAGTTGCCTGACATATGTGTTTATCTAAATGGAGCAGACCCGTTTCATATTTTTAGACTGTCTGAAACACGTCTCAATTCAAATGTATCAGATATATCCATCCAAGTTCCTGGATTTACTGTCATGAGACGTGATCCTACGGCCCATGGACAGACAGGATTAGCTGCTTATGTTCACTCGTCTATTCAAGATTTTATACGTAGACGACTGAACTGAAGGCCCCCCAATCTCCATCATTTCTTATTGGCCTTCTGTACTGCAACCCTGCTGCGAACTTTGAGTGGTATGATGATTTCCTTAGTATGTGTGATAAAGCTTGTAATCCCAACTCCAATGTCATCCTCATGGGAGACTTTAATATAGACATGCTAATGCCTCACCATGCGTGGGACTCTACGTTAACGTTGGCAGTTGGGTCTGCAACAGTTAATCACTTCACCCACACGGATCACACAAACAACATCCACACTCATAGATCATATATACACAACCAAGCCAGAGTCTGTTCATAATGTACTTGTCGGTAACCTTAGTATCAGCGACCACTTTCCCATCCGCTGTACGTGGTCTACTAAACTCCATAAAGCAAAGAAAGGATGCCATACGTATATCACCTATCGCTCCTTTAAAAGTTTTAATGAAAGCGAGTTTCTGTTTGATCTTAACAGCGCACCTTTTGATGAAGTATTTAGTAAATCTGACCCTGACAGCGCTCTGTCTGTTTGGTATACCATCTTTCTTAAGATCTTAAATAAACATGCGCCTCTGCGGAGGACTTCAGACGCGTCAAACACGCATCACTCCCGCCGTGGCTTACTCAAGACATCATTCAAGCCATGAGGGTGAGAGATGGTCTGAGACAGCAGAAGTGCTTCACTGAATTTAAGCGTGAGCGCAATCGCGTAAAATCTCTTGTGCGACAGGCTAAAAAATCTTTCATTGATCGCTTGATTAAACAAGACAAAGACATGTCCACGCTCTGGCGCGCTATGGCCGTAGTGACTGGAGGCAAGTGTAATAAATCTCCTTTAATCCCTTCTGATCTGACTGCAGACATGTTTAACGACCATTTCCTCTCAGTTGCCGAGTCTCTTGTCCCTTCATAAGCAAGTTTTCAGCCCTACTCTTGCTCAGACAGACTAGTTGACTTTTGTAGAACGCGAACTGCAGGATCTGATCCTTTCGTGATTCCACCACTGGCAGTGCACGAAGTCGGTTGGACAATTAGTTCAATGAAGAATAAGAAATCGTCCGGGCCAGATGAAATCAGCCCCAAAATACTTAAATTAGCTATTCCTTATGTTATTGAAACAATAACCTTTATTTATAACTTGTGCATTCAAACAAATATTTTCCCAAAGGAACTTAAAAAAGCCAAGGTTATACCCCTCCCGAAAACAAGAGTTATGACTGATGTTAATAACTATCGCCCCATATCACTATTGTTCATCCTTAGTAAACCACTTGAACGGCATATCCATAAACATCTCTTGGAATATTTAGAAAATCATACATTAATCCACCCCCTTCAGTCGGGATTCAGACCAAAGCACAGCTGTCACGCGGCCCTAGCACGTCTAACTGATGTGTGGCTATGCTCAATAAATCAGGGCGAATTTACCGGCGCTGTATTTATTGACTTACGAAAAGCCTTTGATCTTGTGGACCATAAACGTCTACTTTCCAAGCTAAATGTGTACGTCGGTAGTTCGTTTGGCAATAAATGCATTTCTTCCTCAATTAACTACAGCCAGACATCTCTTTACCACCATGGCACAACTCCACTTTTTGCCTCATATCTTAGCGACAGACAGCAGCGCGTCATGGTCAATGGATCATACTCCTCAAGCGGATTAGTAACACGGGGAGTTCCCCAGGGTTCAGTCCTAGGGCCTCTTCTGTTTTGCCTCTTTATAAATGACCTGCCTCTACATTTGACTAGCGACAAAATTTCATGTGATTTATTCGCTGATGACGCCACAATTCACACCCCGGACAAGCGTATTGATTCTTTAAATGGCCGTTTGCAGCAGGGTTTGAGCGAAATTTCCACTTGGTGTGCAAACAATGAAATGATTTTAAATCCTTCCAAAACGGAATGCATGACGATAGCAACCCGTCAGAAGCACCAGCTCAAGCCACTTACACTCAGCCTGACTATCCATAATGACATCGTTAATCAGGTCACGGAACACCGATTACTTGGTGTAATTGTTGATGACCAGATGAAGTGGCAATCACACATAAATGCTGTATGTAAAACTGTTGCTAGAAATGTTTTTATGCTTTCAAAGTTGAAGTACTTTATCAATGTTGATGCTCGCAAGTTATTTTACAATGCACATGTCAAATCCCACATCGATTATGCGTCCACGATATGGGATGGCAGCGGTGACATACACTTGAAGAGGCTTAACTCCCTGCATCGGAGAGCAGCGAAACATATCCTCCTGATTCAGCCCTAACAACTGATGAAAGACTTGAAAAACTGAAAATGCTACCTCTTAGCAAGCATCACCTCTTAAACAAGGGTGTGGTTATGTATAAAATCTGGAATGATATTCACCCAGAATATCTTTGTAAGCTCTTTACCAAGGCAAGTTCAGGTTATTCTACTTCAAGACGAAACTTTATTACACCTCGCCCCAGGATAGATCTCTTTAAAACCAGTGTATCTTTCTCAGGCGCATCTTTCTGGAACACACTGCCAACATGTATAACACACGCTAGCTCAGTCCCTCTCCTCTTTCAAGGAATGCCTCCTCAAGTACTTGTCTGCTGATACATAATCTACCACAAGTATTCGTATCAAACATGTGCTTATCGTATAATCAGTGCATGCTGCCGTATGGTTTGTGCATACTAATAATAATCGCCTAATTACATAATTCAACTTTCTATTATAATCCAAATAATTTTTGCTGTCTGAAGTGAATTTTCACTATGATCCAAATGATTTGCTTCGTATATAGGTCAAGTTATCATTAGCACGTGTTTGTGTGTGCGCGCGAGCGTGTATGTGTCAGTGTGCGCGCGTTGCGTGTACTGACTTTCTATTTTTCGTTTGTTTTTTGTATGACCGAATGAATGAATGAATTTTGTTTAATGTCTCTTCATGTTTAATGTTTCCTAATTTTTCTTTGTGTAATTTGGTACTATTATAGTATTACAATTATTATCCTGTGTTTGTAGAGTAGGTGAACGGCAAGTATGAAAAATGGCACATGTGCTAATTACTTTATCCGTTGAGAAATAAAGTTTCATTTCATTTCATTTCATTTCATTTCATTTCATCTCTCTCTCTCTCTCTCTCTCTCTCTCTCTCTCTCTCTCTCTCTCTCTCTCTCTCTCTCTCTCTCTCTCTCTCTCTCTCTCTCTCATGGACTCTCTCACGCGCCGCTCGCTCACGGCCGTAGTAGTACATCGTGGGCATTAGTTCACCCTTTTCCATGGACTAACAGAAGTATGTTAACTCATTCTACCCCAGACACACCACAGCAAGATAAGGATCGACCATGACAGTTCAAGGGTGATGCCAGAATAGCTTGGCGCCTATGGGCGCCAAGCTATTCTGGCATCACTCTTGAACTATCATGGTCGATCTGTGTCATGCACTGCAATGCAGTCTTCAGAGGACAACGGCAACATTAGGGGATTTCGGTGTTGGGGTAGAATGAGTTAAGTGATATTTGGTGTGTGACTTCATGAGTGAACGAGGATTTTGATGGTGTGTTTTTGTGAAAATTGGACAGACTGAACGTGAGTAATTTGGAACTATATTTTCTCAACAATGCTCACATTTGAGAACTGTGATGGCGGCCATGGCGTGGCCGCCGTGTAGCCCCCACCTCCTCCTCGCCCACTATAGCCTTTACCCACCCCCTCTCCCCTCCCCCTCCCTCGGGGCTGCAGTCTGACACGTTCACCCCTTACTGATTGCACCCCCTCATCCCCTGGCACGGCTGTTCAATGTCTCAGGCGCGCGCGCGCGGGCCGAAACATAAGGAGCCGCGCGTGTAGCCTCCCTCGATACCGCCCACTGACAGCACAGAGCTGAGCGCAATGTTTTACGCGAGCACGCGATGTGTGTATAACATGCCCAGCATCTTGCCGTGTACCGCTTGGCTTGCCTGCTGACTACCCCACCATCTTCCCTCCGGCCACCATTACACCCTCTCTTCAGTACACCTTCCTTTCACAATGGACGACAAGCTCTGTGCTGGAAGACTTAGTATGTAGCACACCACCACCCCTTCCCTCCACCACCACCGCCCCCCTTCCCTATCCCTCCACCACCGCCATGGTTCCTATCACTTGACGCGCTGAGCGAAGACATCACCCCTCCACCCCCTCCACCGCATCTCCTGTACACTATGTCCACCCATCGCATAACACGCGCCGCCGCCAAGACTCCAAAACCCACACTTCAAAACATCAACTCCACTGAGGACCCCATACAAAAAAATTTTGAGACGGACTCAGTCTACGCGAGTTCAACTGTGGAGATTACCTCTGCATGAACGTTACATCAAACACCCCCTGCCCCCTGGTTACAGAGCCGAATGGATTGACCAGGACAGTGACAAAGACGAAATAGACTCTGCCATCTTTCCCTTGCAAAATGATGCCCTACATAGTACCCTAATACGAGTCTACAGGGGCCCAGGCAAAAAAATCGCCGTCGCCATCACTATCTTTTACACCACTTGTCTGATCAGAGCCCAGGGAGCACGCTGCCAAGACTGGATAGATAAAGAATTTGAACCGCTCAAAGACTGTGGGAAAAAAATGTTGTCTGTGAGTCTCCATCCCTAACACCTCCCGCCGATCAGCTGGCCCTGCCACCGCCCTCCCCCGCCAAAGTCGACACGTACCCCCGGGCCTCCAATCTCTCACCTCCACACAGCAATGGTGTGGTGACTTTTAGCGGCACATCACCCCCTGACACGACCCAGTCCCCACCTAGCCAACCTGCTGACTCCGCCCAGCAAGCCCTTCTCCTGTCGCTTGACTGCTCTGACAGCAAAGGAGCCCCCGCTGACAACAATGGCCATTCAGTGGTGGCCACACCTGACCACCACCTCGCGGTCGTATCAGACGGTGAGAGAATCGTCACACATGGTCCGCTTGTTTTCCCGCTACATCTTATTACTTCGTCAATTCCCCACATGCCCCTCCCCATTGCACAATTAGCCACCCTGCCAGCCGCCCTACGATATATGTGTCAGATGCATAAAAAAAATGGAAACCGCAGAGGCTCACATCAATGAACTTCAATCTCAACTACGAGCCGTGAAGAATCAGATGGCTAGTGTCAAGGCTGAATTTGACAAACTCCGTCAGCAACAGAACATACTCGACGCCCAAGTGAAAGACAATGAGGTCAAAATCAAACATGGTCTTTCTGTTGTTGAGAAAGACCTAATCAAAGTGGAACAGGCCACAGGTGCCGAATTCCTTAAACTAGCTACGGAGAAGGAAGCCATTGCCAAACAGGTGGCAAAACTTGTTGCTGCCAAAGATGCACAGGGTGCCTCGATTGGTACTCTGAAAAGTCATGTTGAACTGCTGACGCAAATGAAATCAACCCTATCCTCCACGTCTCCCTCACCTGGCCCCCGGCCCCCAGTCACCCCGTCTCCTACCAGTCATGCGTCTAATACCCTAGATCCTGACTCCCGCCGGTCGAGTAGCCCCCCACCTATTGAATCACTGTTCGGCGTCACTACTCACAACCGTTTTGCTCCCCTCGACGCGCAGCAAAGTGACAACAGAACAAGTGATGTAACCAGAAAATCTGACAGTTCGAAACCCGGTTCTTCAGACATTGCAATCAACACCACCAAGCTGCTGACACCTTATGAAAAGTTGTGCCTGGCGAAGGTGAACCCGCAATCGCACGCTCTACTCCTTGGCGACTCGGTCATCCGGTTCGTTGACGACCGGAAAATGTCGGCGCAGGACTTTGTCGTGCAGAACATGGCGGTGTCAGGCCTGACAGTCAGCGATCTCCTCAAGTGGCTTGGCACGCGCCAACCTGTCCGACATGTGCGTCACGTCACCTTTCATGTTGGTATTAACAGCTGCCAAAACATGAATGCGCCGGTTTCCTGCAACACGTGGCTGCAGCTGATCAACCTGCTTGCCAGGAAGTTCCCGCAGGCGTCTCTCCAGGCGTCCACCATCATGCCGCCCTTTGGTCAGCGCCACCCCCTGTTTGCAGCAGCAACAAAATCCAACGACAACCTTCACGCAGCCTGCAGACAGGCGGATATCGCCATAGTCGACCACACTGCCACCTTCTTGACCAGGAACCTCGCCCCCCGTCAGGCCCTCTATCGTGACGGCGACAGGAAACACCCCAGCGCCGAGGGCACCAAACGCATGGCCCTCAACATACGGTATGGTGAATACCGGCCTTCTGCACCTCACCGCGACCAAAGTCGCGCGGCAATCTACAAGGACCAGTCTGACCACAACAGTCTACAGCCGTGCAATTCTGACAGGTCACAACCTGACTCGGAGACACGACCATGGCAGGTCTGAGGGGCCAGTCCACCACGGCCAGGCCTTATCAGGTCAACTGAAGCAGCCAGCAATGTGCCGCCCACAGCCGGGTGACGCAATTTCCCACCATAATAATAATAATAATTACGGTATTTATAATGCGCTTATCTTATAATAATTATAACTCTAAGCGCGCACTCACAACTCGCACACGCATACGCACGCTTTAGACAATGACTCACGTAACACAAATAGTGAAGATACATTAGGACGGTCAGCTTGGGCTGGGGAGTGTGGTGATATAGTGCTAGAACTGTTGAAAGAGATGAGTTTTGAGGGCAGACTGGAAGGAGGAGAGCGAGTGTTTCTGACGGAGAGAGAGTGGGAGAGTGTTCCAGGTGGTTGGACCGTATACTGAGAAAGAGCGGGGGCCGAAAGTGCTGAGTTTGGTGCGGGGGATGAGGAGGCGGAGAGGGTCAGAGGCGGAGCGGAGGGAGCGGGGAGGAGTGTAGGGGTGAAGTAAGTTGGAGAGATACGCAGGAGCGTAGTTGTTCAGGGATTTGTAGCAGAGAGACAGAATCTTGTATTGGATGCGTTGGGGGATGGGGAGCCAGTGAAGGAGCTTGAGCAGGGGAGTGACGTGGTCGGATTTTTTCTTTCTGAGGACGAGGCGGGCAGCATTGTTCTGGACGCGCTGGAGGGTGAGAGTGGTGGAGTGAGGAAGGCCAGAAAGGAGAGAGTTGCAGTAGTCGATGCGAGATAAGATGAGAGAGACAGCGAGTTTGGTGGCAGCTTCGGTAGTGAGGTATTTTCTGATCTGACTGATGCGGCGGAGGTGGAAATAACATGCCTGGGCCGTGGCGGAGACGAAGCTGGTCATGGAAAGAGAGGAATCGAGGATAACGCCAAGGTTCTTGACCGAGTCAGAGAGGGAGATGGGGGTGCTGTCGAGTTGAAGGTGGAGAGAGGGAGACAGCTGGGAAAGTTTCTGGCGAGTTCCTACCAGCATGGCTTCCGTTTTGTCGTCGTTCAGTTTGAGCTTGTTTGCTGTCATCCAGTTTTTCACGTCCTCATAGCAGTCAGCCGTGCGAGTCAGTAGTGTCTGAGTGTTGTCGAGTTTGTCTTTGTCTAGTAGTTGTGAGTCGTCAGCGTAGAGGTGGTGGTGTATGTGGTGAGACTGGATGATGTTGGACAGTGGGGAGATGTAGAGTGTAAAAAGGACCGGGCCCAGGACGGACCCCTGAGGAACGCCGCAGGAGAGCCTGACTGGGTTGGAGGAGACGCCGTCGATGGTGACGGACTGCTGTCTGTCGGAGAGGTAGGAGAGAAACCAGGAGTGAGCAGAGTCAGTGATGCCAAAGGAGTGGTGGAGGCGGTGGAGGAGGATAGAGTGGTCTATGGTGTCGAAGGCGGCAGAGAGATCGAGTAGCGTAAGAAGGGAGATGTTGCCCGAGTCAGTGGAGAGAAGCAGGTCGTTTAGGATATGTAGAAGGGCAGTTTCAGTGCTGTGATGTTTGCGATAGGCAGACTGGAAGGGACTGAGGAGGTTGTTGTCGGCGAGGTGGAGGCGTCCTCAACAGGTTTTCGTGGGACATCAGCCAGCAAACTTTCAGCCGACTGACTTTCCGCCCTTGGGTCCTACGGGACCAAGTCCTGCAGTCACGCCGGCTCCGCCATCTTCTACTAACGCCTGGGGTCGTGCTGGCCCTGCTTGTGTTGACAGTTTTCACCTCCCGGACCACGTCTTGAGACAAATCGCACAGCTTATTTATTCATCCAGGCCCAGTGCATAAGCACACTGCCTGTGTTTGTACATGATTGTGTTGCAGTGAATCCTCGTGGAATCACCAATACCTCATGTTAAGTACAGCCAGTGCGACACAATTCAAACCTCGATTTCGTCAGACAGTGCCGATACAAGATTGTGTCACAGAGACTCTTTATAACATTAACTATATTTAATGTTATGTGAGTCGCTGCGACACAGTGCATGCTGCAACGATTTATTAAACAGTACAGTACAGTTCACAAGATTGTGTCACGGAGACTCTTAGATGACATTAACAAAACTTAATGTTATTTGTGTCACTGCGACACACTAATATGCGATGATTTAGCATATCAAACTACGCTGATACAAAGTATGCTGATACAAGATTGTATCACAGAGACTCTTCCTAACACTAATGAATCTTGGTGTTGTGTGAGTCGCTGCGACACAATGGAAACCATGATTTAGGTTATGAAACTATATTGATACAGAATTGTGTCACAGAGACTCTTCATAACATCATCTAAGCTTGATTTTATGTGAGTCACTGCGACACAATAATAAACAATGATTTAGCGAATGAAACCATGCCGATACAACATTGTGTGACAGAGACTCTTCATAACGTTTTCTATTAACTGTTGTGAGAGTCTTTTGGACACAATGTCAGCGCTGATCTGATATTTGGAGTGGAGGATGATGTCATCCATTGCTTTATTTTTAATAGTAAACATAGACTTTCAGACATACAGACTTTTTATGACGTTTTAGATTGACAAGGTGATTTGCTCTTGCATAAACTTATTATCACAGACTGTTGCATGACGTCTCATTTATATCACGAATGTGACTTTTTTTCTTCTTTTTTTTTTCCTCCTTCGTAACTATTACAACTACGTATGGTGTTGCATGGACCCAAAGGGACCTATCTTTAAACCTGTGACTGGACTATAACATAGAGCACGGTGGACTTTTATTGCGTTGCTTGACAACCTTGCTTATCCCTGCTTTCCGGAGAAAAGCTAACCAGTGCGTCTGTGCAGGCTGAAACAATAATATACTCGAGTGGTTTCTCATTTGGCGACACAGCTAATCCAAACAAAGGAGTGACGGATTGTATTGACCGCGTGTTGTCTGCTGTGATTGCGCTAGTCACCGCCAGCAGTCACGTGTGAAGATTGTTTGAGCGTGTGATAGTTTGTTTGAACCGCCTACAGCTCTTGACTATTGGAATCCTCTAGTATCAATTGGATACTTAGACACTTTGTGTTGTGTAATTACCCGCTAGGTGTCTATACGATTTTTTTTCTTCAGCCCACACATTGTTTTTTTTTTTTTGTTTTGTTTTTGTTTTTGTTTATTTTTGTATTTGCTGTTATTATTGTTTTTGCTCTGTTCTGCTTGACTATCTATACGTTCGCCTTTAATATTATGTCAACAGGTGGCAACAGCATTCATTCTTTAAATATCGGTCATCTTAATGTTATCACCTTTGTCACAAAATACCAGATATAACTATTCTCCTAAACCAGTCCTCACCATTTCACATTTTTGGATTTACGGAATCTCGTCTAACAGCTAACATTAGTGACCATGCCATAGCTATATACAATTACTCCATTCTCAGGCGAGATGCATCTGCCCCCGGACATACTGGCCTAGCTGTGTACGTACACAATTCCATCAACAACTATGCAAAGAGGCGTTGTGATTTAGAATCCCCTAATATAGAGTGCATGTGGTTAGAAGTTAAAACGACCAAGTCCTCGCCTGTTCTTATAGGTTTTGTATATAGAAACCCAGCGGCCTCAGCCTCGTGGCAGGACGAGTTTGTGTTAATGATGGATGTGGTTCAGGAGTCCAAAGGTGATGTACATATTTTGGGAGACTTCAACATAGACTTGCAAAAGCAAGGACACACTTCGTGGAGATCCATGTTGAATTTTTTAGGGTTGAAACAGCTTGTCCAGTCACCTACTAGAGTGACTTCCTCATCTTCAACGCTGATAGACCATGTATATAGCACAAATGTCAGCGTTGTAAAAAATGTTAGCGTACCTAATATTTCCATTAGTGATCACTTTCCTGTTTGTTTTACGTTGTCTGTTAGGTTAGCTAAACAGTCAATCAAAGGACACACTACCATAATGTATAGATGTTTTTAAAAATTCGACCAAACTGCTTTTTTATATGAACTATCTTTAGTACCATTTTATGATATAAAAAACTGCAAAAACCCTAACGATGCCCTGTCACGCTGGTACGAGCTGTTTCTCGCCGTTCTGGATAGACACGCGCCTAAGCGCATCAAACGCGTCAAATATCCTGTTATGCCAAAATGGCTCTCTGATGAGATAAAACAAGCAATGGAGGTAAGAGATGAATTAAAACGAGACAAGAAATTTACTGAATACAAGAAGCAGCGAAACCATGTCAAATCTCTAGTTCGTAAAGCACAGAGGCAAAATGCAGAACAAATTATTGCCGACGGCAAAGACAAGTAATAAACAATTTCACCAAAGGTAATAGTAAACGATCGCCTAATATTCCGCCCGATCTTACTGCTGATGCATTCAACGCTCACTTCATAACTGTTGCTCAAACTCTGGCGAAGTCAAATACACCTAACCCTGTAAACTACACTTGCTCTCATCAACCACGTCACCATAGTCAACAGAGAGCCTGCGGCCCATTTTTAGTACCGCTTATGACTGTCCTAGATGTAGGCAAATCTATTTCCAGTTTAAAGAACAAATCGTCTTGCGGTCCAGATGGCATTAGTAGTCAGATTTTAAAACTATCTCTGCCCTACGTCGTCGAATCCCTGACCTTTATTTATAATTTATCGATCAGACATAACTTTTTTCCCGACGAGCTGAAAAAAGCGAAGGTAATCCCACTTCCCAAAAGCAAAGATTTATGCAACCTAAACGAGTACAGGCCCATTTCCATATTATCCTGTATTTCAAAACCGCTCGAGAGACATATCCATACTCATCTTCTAAACTTTCTGGAGCAAAACCATCTGATAACTGCAGCACAATCAGGATTTCGACCTCTACATTCGTGCCAAACTGCCCTCAATCATTTAATTGATAAATGGCTGTCTGCCATAAATGACAATAAAGTATCAGGTACAATCTTTCTTGACCTGAAAAAAGCTTTTGATCTTGTCAACCACTCTATCCTACTAAAAAAACTACCATTCTATCACATTGACTCAAATACTGTCTCCTTTATATCTTCCTATCTCAGGGACAGAACACAGAAAGTACTGCTAAATGGCACGTATTCCTCTGATGGTTTAGTAACTTGCGGTGTTCCACAGGGGTCTATTCTAGGGCCCTTATTATTTAATCTTTTTATTAATGATCTGCCACTGTGCATATATCATTTAGACGGAAACTGCGATCTGTTCGCAGATGACACGACCATACACACATCTGATAAAGATATCACAACCATTAATAAGGTACTCCAACAAAGTCTTGATGAAGTAGCAGGCTGGTGCAGTGATAATCACAT
Source organism: Semisulcospira habei (assembly GCA_036245525.1). Taxonomy (NCBI): domain Eukaryota; kingdom Metazoa; phylum Mollusca; class Gastropoda; family Semisulcospiridae; genus Semisulcospira; species Semisulcospira habei. Next base: position 195,648,539 of record BTPG01000003.1, on the reverse strand, counting down.
GATTATTAGTATTCCAAAGACAAAGAGCATGTTAGTTACTACACGTCAGAAACACCAGCATTACCTACCACCTTTAACACTTTCCTTAGATAGACAGCTTGTTGAACAAGTAACTAGGCATCGCTTATTAGGCGTTATAGTGGACAACCAATTAAGCTGGGAGCCGCATACTGACTCAATATGCAAAGCAATCTCCAAAAATATGTTCCTGTTATCAAAACTACGGCATATAGTTAATACTGATATCCGTAAACTCTTTTTCCATGCGCATATCAAAACGCATTGTGACTACAGTTCTACCGTCTGGGATGGATGCAGCGAAGTTCACATGAAAAAAGTTAATTCCTTGTGTCGTCGGGGCATTAAATTAATACTTCCCAGTCCTACTTCGACTGATGAAAAATTAAAATCTCTCAAGTTACTAACATTGAAGAAACAGTTTGAATTTAATCGCTGTGTTCTACTGCACAAGATCATGCACGGAAAAGCCCCACCCTATCTAAAAACTCTATTTTCCTACAATAATAGGAAAAACACGAGAAATAGTTTGATCCACCTTCCAAAAATTAGATTAGACATCTGTAAAACCAGTCTGTCTTTTTCAGGCGCTAAAGCGTGGAATATGTTACCTCCACACCTGAAATCAATTTGTAAGATTAGCGTCTTCAAAGATCGCCTCCATAAATATTTACTTCAGAAGTAATAGTATGTTCGGCTCCCTTATGCTACTATTCGTATAGTTAGTGACAAGTTTCCTATTACCTAATACTCTTCTACTGTTGCTACAGATTATGTAATAGTTCGACTCTCTGCATTAACATTGTCAGGTTCATACCTGTGTATATATATATATATATATATATATATATATATATATATATATATATATATATATATATATATATATATATATATATATATATATATTTTATTTTTTTCCCTCTGAGTGGTCTGGGAGGGGGGGACGGGGATGGGTCTTTTTACTTACATATGTTTTATCTTTTGATGTATCGTCTGATGTATTTTTATATGTGTAGAGTAGCAGGACAGTTTGGAAGATAGGCATTGCTATGCCTAAAACTTTTTATCCTGAATAAAAACGTTTCATCATCATATCTCTCTCTCTCTCTCTCTCTCTCTCTCTCTCTCTCTCTCTCTCTCTCTCTCTCTCTCTCTCTCTCTCTCTCTCTCTCTCTCTCTCTCTCTCTCTGTGCGTGCAAGCTCACATAGAACAGACCTTCTGACTGACTCATCCAATCTTGTTCATTTCTCGGACGTCGAACTAAAAGTTCTGTGGTGGATTGAAAATACGATAGACTTTGAGCTGGGGCTGGTCGGAGTACGTTCTGTAGCATGCAAATGACAAACAAAAGCGGGCACACATCAGACTCTGACAGTGAAGTAACGCGATCAAAATAACGTCATGCCTAGCTACGCTAACCGCGCTGTTGAACGTACATTTGGCGGAAAACGCCGTGTGTGTGTGTGTGTGTGTGTGTGTGTGTGTGTGTGTGTGTGTGTGTGTGTGTGTGTGTGTGTGTGTGTGTGTGTGTGTGTGTAGACACGAGTTTCTCTTGTGTTTGTGTACGTATAGGTCTGAAACTTTAGGAAATGCTTCTTTCAAGATTTATTTCGGAGCACTTTTCGGCATTTGCCGTTTATAGAAAGTCGGTTGATCCGCATTTGAGTCTGTAATTTTTGTTATATTTTTTTTGAAATATTGAATATATCTAGCTTACAGAAAGGTATTGGATGAGTTCGTTAACCAGCTTTGTACCTATTCAACGTTTTCGAAAAAAAATTAATTCATCGCAGAAAAAAATGCCTAAACGAAGAATTATCAACTTCAGCCAGTGCGGTGACGCAAATGCACCAGACACATCAGTTTTATACATTGTTGCTGAACTGACGCAAAGCACCAGACACGTCATTATTATGACACAAAACTCTCTCTCTCTCTCTCTCTCTCTCTCTCTCTCTCTCTCTCTCTCTCTCTCTCTCTCTCTCTCTCTCTCTCTCTCTCTCTCTCTCTCTCTCTCTCTCTCTCTGTGGCAGTTTGATTTAGGAAGAACGCTTATAGAAAGACCCACATTTGAGTCCGTAATTTTCGTTCTATTCACATAATATTTTGGATATAGCTAGCTTTTAAGTATACATTGGATGAGTTCGTAATTCAGCATGGTAGCGCTTCAACTTTTTAAAATAATAATTAATTAATTTTTGCAAGTTTTGGATCCGCTATATACTCCATCAAAAAGTCAGTCCTGGTGAGGCTGTGTGGAAGAAGTAAGCCCCGGAAGAGACTGCGTGCCTTTTCGATGCGTCACGTCAAACATCAAATTCGTCACTGTGTACACGACGTCGTGAGTGTTACGTGGTAGTCGTAGTCGTAGTATGATCAAACACACGCACGTAGGGTTCTTGTAAAGAAACTTCACTCAACTGCAACTCGTCACACGTGGCACAAGGTTGTAGACCACTCAGGAGTAACCTTTTCAACAATATTTTATTGCAGCGATGCGATCTCCACACAATGCATTCACAAATGCACCAACACTGATACACTGTCTCCTCTACAATGCATCAACACTTTTGACACACTGCGTCTCTCATACAATTTACACACATACACGGTCTTTTATACTATTACAGATTTCCAGACAATTCAAGCAAATTCTCCTATCACAAACAATTAGAAAAGAAAACGTAACCAAAACTCGTTAATATTCATGAAAAAGAACACCCGAGAATTTACTGCAAATTTACACTACTATCTAAGCGCCTTTAATACAATGTTATGAGATGTTGCCCACAACTTTGACGTCACATGTGAGGTCAATAGAAAGATCGCGACCCTGCTCGAACCTTCCAGTCTTGGCAGTCACCTTTTTGGTCTGGATTCCAGTCTAATGTAGCGAAACTACGCGTCACAACAAAAAATCGATCGCAAGTCTCCGTGCAAAAGACAATGAATCCTACTAAACAGGTACGTAATTCTTATCCAAAATTAATCAAACGAATATCGGATCTTTCCTATAATTAACACACAAATGCTCTCAAAGAATAACACAACCACAAACGTAACAGTGAAACTAGCGATAGCATGACATGAAGCTTATTGTGACGTCATTTTGCTGCTTGTGTTATTCTTCTCCTTCAGAATTCCCTTCGCAACACGAGCCCACAGCGCCGTGTGTCCGTCGTTATTTGTGTGCGCCGGCGTGTGTTGATCAGAGGTTAGTTTAGAGAGGAGGGAAATGGATCAGAAGGATAAGCTTAAAAATATGAACAACTGTGAAGAAATGTGTTGCGCCAAACAATATGGTAGACTTTGGGATGAAATCCTCATCTTGTTGTTGTTGGGGGGTTGTGTGTGTGTGTGTGTGTGGGGGGGGGGGGTTGTGAGGGGGGAGGGGGGCACTGTCATGTACGCGACAGATGCGGTATACATGATAATTAGACGTCTACGAAGTGTTTATCTCTGCGTGTGACGTAAAATTATCATGTGACGTAGCTTCCTGCGTCAGAGCCCGCTTCACGCGTGATGATCTATTTGTGTTACAAATTCAGATGTCCCGAAGAAAGCTAAGCAGGACAAAGATGTAAACCGGCTGAAGAAAGTAAAGATGCTTCATAAGGATGGCGTAGAAAGGGACCCCATCCATCCTTTCCTCTGGGCACCGGGCCCGGCAGGGCAGAGGGTCGTGCACAGAATGTACCTGTCCCCAGAGAGAAGGGAGGTCGAATCCAAGGGGAAACGCCACCGCGTGCAGCTAATGGAAGGACGCTTGGGCAGTGTCGTGCGAGACAAGCAAGTGATAACTTGACAAATTCAATAATTTGATGTATCGTCGTGTTGGTGTGTGTGTGTGTGTGTGTGTGTGTGTGTGTGTGTGTGTGTGTGTGTGTGTGTGTGTGTGTGTGTGTGTGTGTGTGTCTTTGTGTGGGTGTGTCTGTTGCGGCATAGCCCAGTCAACATAAGCATGGTGTGTGCATTTAACACATTGAAGAAGAAGCGCGTCAGTACCCTCTGAAGTGTCGTGTAGTGTTGCGGTCGGGAACTCTATACCACTTTTCGCAGCTATTGATACGGGACACCTTGGATGAGTTAACTTAAGCAAAAGAGTCATGTCATCTGCATTGTGTATCAAAGTGTCGGTATTTGTGGAGATCATTAAGGGGGCTCGCCCGACCTTTTTTTGGCTTCAGTTCGCAAAAAGCTTTTACTGAGCTTCAGTATACATATCCACTTAGACAGTGACCACCTTATTGTCCCACCCCCCCCCCCCCACCCCCCCACTTTGGTACCGGTCTCAGGCCACTTTACAAATTTCAAATACAAGCGATCAAAAATCTCTGTAACTTCAGTAGCTGACTGGCCCTTCGTTTGTCTTGTACTGTGTTTGTCTTAAATGGCGTAAATCCGTGTCTGTTTCGTGAGTGTGTGTGTTGGGTTTCAGGCGCGGCGCTTTGAGTCGATTTCCCCAAAATTGAGAAAAAGCGCCTATATAATAACGGTATTATTATTATTATTATTACCAAGTGCTTTCTTTCGTCCGTTCAAAGCGAAAAGAGGTCCACCGGAATTTCTGACGAGACACGTAACAAACTTGCTTCTTAGAAGGCGATGGTATCTGACGTCATAACTATTCTATACGGCGACCGTAGGTCATCTGCATAATTATAACCAATCAGAGACAAGATGGCGGATGACTAACGAAGAAAAAAAGAAAGTATCATCGACTCGCGGCGACAATGACAGACTCGGAATTGAAGAGAAAAAAGAATAAGAGAGACAAGATACCCCTAAGTACAATTGACATCGGACAAGGGAATATGGACATGTGGCAACACGTAAAGCAAGAGCTTGGCTTGACCGCCCACCCGAAATTTGTCGCTTTCCAGCTGAATTAGTAAGTAATCTACGGTCTTTGTCGATCTTCCTATAGTTCCGCGAACGCTAGTGATTTTCAGAATTCATGATCTTCAGTAGAATTTATCACTTACTGATTTCGCAAGATATTAAACCTGTTTTATCATATAGTTACGAGCTAGTTATCACATTTTATGCTGCAAAGATCTGAAAACTACGGTGTGTGTCAAAGTTGCACATCGCTGGTCGTAACATGTTTTTTGTCTGTGCGGGCTCTCATTCACTCGATTCAAAGAGGTTGTGTTTTTGCTGCGATGGCGCGTTTGCCTTTTCCAATGATGCTTTCAGTTACATAGACTTCCATGTGTGAAATTGACTGCAGTGCAGAAAGTGGGTATAAATACCAATGTTCTGTTTCAATTATGGAAGACTGTGCGTGTTTCCGAGAGGTAAAGGATCAAAGGTCAAACTAGGCACCGTGGACGGCGCACACTCACAGTTTGCGAGCGCAAATACGCAAGCCCTCGGTGCACTACTGTACGCACAATCGTTACTATACAATACTATTAACTGGTCGAGCGGAACCCGCATTGTGATTTTAACAGCATAGCGAGTATGGCAGGTTTATTCTACTTTCTCGTGAAAAATTACGTCAAAGGGATGCCGGAGAACATCAGTACACGCGTACACTGAAACGTGTTTACACCACACCGATAACCTCGTGACCTGCAGTATTGCGATACACAGTCGGCCGGATTCTGCCTTGTGACGTAGGCTTATAAATATGCATATTAATTCAAAACTAGGCGGATGCAGACGATAAATCCGCGACTCGGGTACAAAAACATTACACCCTCCAAACGTTGAATTTCGACATTTGGCATTGTACTTACATCATACAGCTCTAAGATAGTATACAAAGGGCCCATACACATACTGTCAGTATTATCTGTTGCAGACAGTTTTCTGACTGTGTTGAGATGCTTGATCCTGGGGAATATAACTTTAATGTTATTGTACTTTTCCATTGACTTAAGTTGACCACTAATTAATGGCTAATTGAGGTCATCACCCTCCGTCACCTCTAGTCATAGGGGTCCGATAATATTAGCTTTGACCAATGCAAATCCACTGCGCCACCGCGTGCGCGCCAGCGCCTATACTAAGCTCAAGACAAAATACAAGGGAGGAAACGAGAAATTCTATCTGTGGCCGGAAGTATCCTGGACCTCTTTCTCAACATACAGAGTTGAACGTTAAACCCTTTAGTAGAGTGCCGTGAAAGAGGCCTCTATGCACTGCAGTGCATCCGTTTTCTGCGTGTTTAATCTAAAGTCCGAAGAGAATTACTCGAAAAGCTATTGACAACTGAGCAGTGTATAAACCAGACTCCATTAAAGTAGACTTTTGGGGGCTGGGGGAAATACGTAAATATACTCCATAAGCCAGTCTTGGCTACCGTGTACCCCTCCACCCCCCTCCCCCACAATACTCAATAAGATGGGTTTCAAAGTGTACCTTAGTATGTCCTGAGATGTTTAAGCTATGTTCCCCGAAAATCCTTAGGAACACACCAGAGATATAGCCGATGGCGCAAGGGTACCCCAATTCACGCTCTTCGCGGATCCTAAAGTGAGCTTCAGAAACGTATTCCTCTAAATAAATCAGAATTTATTACAGGAGCCCAAATCAGGCAATATTACGTTAAGGCATACCTTCTGCGTCCTCTGCAAAAACAGAATGAAAAAAAATATTGAATCTGTGGCTCACAATGAAGGTATTTGTGCACCCAGTAAATGGTCATTTCCGCGAAATTGAAAAAAAAAGTTTCGGATGCCCTCAGAAATTGTGTATAAGACTGATAGGTCTTTTTTTTATAGGTTTTATTGGTTAGGATAGAGTACCACAGTTACTCGCAACCTGATTTTGTGATGCTGTGATGCATTTAGGGTCCACAGTGGCTGCATCTGCTGCTCTACCCCCATTTTACCAGTACGCAAAGGAACGCAAAATGATCAAAAACATTGCTTACGTCATACTCCTCTGTTTAAATATTTTTGTTTCCAGTTTTCTTAACAAAGTCCCCCCCACCCGGGTCTGTCCTGGGGGACTTGGGTGGGGTAACTATTTTTTAGTTCCCAGGGTCACCCTAGTCAGCCCCACAGGGTGGGTTTTCCCCTCTATTCTGGGGCATGTGTTTCTGTCTAACCTTGGTCCATTCACCTGTATTTTATTTTTAAACTCTCCCTACTGACTGCGCTGCCTGTAGCTCTTGATATTGGATGTGTATTGCTAAATGATCTTAGCTTTATTTAGGCCACATGTCGTAGGTTTATTTAACGTATTGGACCGGCTGGCGACATACATTCAATATTCTGTTTAGTTTTTTTTTTCTCTAGTCTTTTTTTTTTTTTTGTTTTTATTTTTCACACACAGTGAAGGCACGTCCTGAGAAAGTTTTGTTGCTGTCGGGACGTTAAGCAATGTACAATAATAATAATAATTCTTAACAAAGTATGCATATTGAGTATAAAAATCTGTGATCTGTGAGTCAGGTCAACGAAATCATCCAGAGCGTGTCACTTTGCATTCTTGATGTGAGGCTGTGGATGTCAGAAAACAAGCTCAAACTGAATGAAGGAAAAACGGAAGCCATGCTCATTGCATCACCCAGAATGTCTTCTTCTACCGCTTTGCCTCAGCATATCTTGATTGAGAACACGACCGTCAGCTTCTCTCAGTCAGTGAAGAACCTGGGTGTTGCAATTGAGCAGGACTTGTCCATGGATAAACAGGTGATAAACATTTGCAGGGCAGCCTATTTGGAGATGCGTCGTATTAGCTCTATTAGACAGTTCCTTACCTCAGAGGCTACAAAAACTCTGGTTTGTTCATTTGTTCTGTCTCGCATTGACTATGCCAACTCACTCGTATCTGGATGCCCGCAGTATCTATTTGATCGGCTCCAGAGAGTCCAAAATTCAGCCGCACGTCTGGTCATGAAAGCGAAAAGGTCAGACCATGTGTCCCCCATCCTGCACGCTCTCCACTGGTTGCCAGTGAAGGAGAGAGTCAAGCACAAAGTCTTGTCCATTTGTCATGTTTCTCTTTCTGGCACTGGACCCACTTATCTCTCAGAGCTCCTTCACTGTTATATCCCTTCGAGGCAATTGCGCAGTTCGTCTGACAATAAAATGCTTCGTATTCCTACAGTAAGGACTAAAGGATTTTGGCAGAGATCTTTTTCTTACCAGGGTCCATCAGCCTGGAATGATCTTCCTAAATCATTGAGACACAGTGAGTCTAGTGCCAGTTTTAAACACAGTCTTAAAACCCATCTTTTCCCACTTTGATTATCAGTCGTATTTAGTCATAATTCTGTTCTTTTGTGTAATTGTACATGTGGCTTTGTCACTTTTTGTTTAATATTTGTATGTTTTGTTCATATGTACGGCGCCTAGAGCATCTTACCATGTATTGGCGCCTTATAAATCTTCCTTATTATTATTATTATTATCATTTCATTAATTTCAATGTAACCCATCATTTTAATTGTAACTATTTTGGAATAAGAACAAAAGGGGAGGGGGCGGGGGGAGTCTGTAAACAGGGGCTGCTGCTAAAGCTTCTACCGTCTGGAGTTGAAAGCATGATGTACCGATGGCTGAGATACTTCCTCTTCAGCAAAATTGCATGATTGAAGTCGACGGCACACTCAGCAGTCTTCTCAAACTCAGGGAATATGTATCTCAGGGAGGTGTCGTGTCTCTGATCCCTTTAATGTCCGTAAAATATGTGGAACGTTGGACTGTATTCTGATCAAAATGTGACCAATCAATTTGTTTGCTGTTTGTTTTGTGGATAAAAAAAAGGCATAAATGATAGACTGAATGTGTGAAACTAGCTGGTCTTTTTGGAGATATTTTACCTAGCGTAAGGCGAGTCTAGTATAGTCTTTTCTTTTCGTTTATTTTCGTCTAGAAAGGTGTAAGTATGAATATGCGTAATAAAGTTTCATGGTTCCTAACAGCCAAAACAATGTGCAGAAAATAGTCCAGATAGCTCTAACAATGTCACTGCATCATAAGAATGACCCATGTTCTGCATCTTGTCAAGCCTGACATTTTTGTTGCCACATTCTTTCTGCCAATGAAGATAAGTAGCGGCTAATCTCTCTGTTTGTTTGTTTGTCTATTTTGACAAAGGGTATTTACCCGAAATATTAATAAATTGTGTTGTACCCGTCTTTTCTAAGCGTGTTTCTTTCTCCGTTGGGTACTTCTTTGCATATTACACGCTTGGCAGTCACCTTTTTGGTCTGGATTGACATTTTTGGTTTTGTAGGGAGTGTTTCATGTTGTCGAGGTATCTTGGTACCCCACTACTGGTCTGACCGAACTAGTGTTTGCTTGCGCCATGATGCTGTAATTTGCGCCACTGTGGTCCCCACCAGTTTCTTCATCAGAGACTTTTTTCCCGCAACTCTAGCTTCCATAGCTTTAATGTGAGGCCGACACGTGAATCCAGTAATTTGTTGTCTGTCTTTGGTACTGAAAGGTCTCCAGTTTTCAAGGTGACCTCTTCCATCTGATTGAAAGAGATGGTCTAGCTCAGTTTGAGTGGCCATCTTTCAGTCCAGCTGCTGACTCTATTGGCAGCATCCTGGATTCTGCAGGATGCTCTTTCAGTATGTTCTGCTGTGTTCCACACTGCAAAGTCATCCACATGGAGGATGTTCGAGACGAACCTTTTTTCTGCTGTATTGTACTGATGTCATTACTGTAGACCAAGAACAGCATCAGACACATCACCTCCCTGAGGTACACCTTCCCTGAGTTTGACAAGACTCCTGAATGTGGCGTTTACTTCAGTCTTGCTGTTCTATTAAAGAGGAAGTTCATCAGCGGCAGCCCTTGTTTATATACGTTTACCCCTTGTTATGATTTAACAAAAAGAATTACAATTCAATTGATGGGTCATATTGAAATTAATGAAATGATCACAAATTGTATGCTCAATGTGCATACCTTGTTAAGAAAACTGGCTACAAAAATATTAAACAGAGGAGGATGACATAAGCAATTTTTATGATCATTTTGCATTCCTTTGCGTACTGGTAAAATGGGGGTAGGGCAGCAGATTCAACCACTGTGGCCCCTAAATGAATCACAGCATCATAAAATAAGGTTGGGAGTAACTGGTACTCTATCCTAACCATTAAAACCTAAACAAAAACCTATCAGTTGTATACAAAATTTCTGAGGGCATCGGAGACAACGTACGTTTCCCAATTTGGCAATTTTAAATGGAAAAAAGCTATCATTCACCACAAACGTATCGTAACGGATGCCGACTTTCCTCATTTTCTTGCACTTATGCTCAACTTATTGAAACTTAATAGGAAAAGAGAGTTCAAAATGAAATGGAATAACTTTAGTAATTTTTTTCTAATTAGTTTTGTGTATTTTTACAACTTGGGGGTAGGGATACAAAATCAACCACTGTGGCACTCGCAGTAATCACAGCATCACCTAGTTAAGTTTATAATAATTGTGACATCCTGTTTTAATGATGTAAACCTGAAAATGGACTGCCAGTGCTATAGAAAATGTTTGAGGGCACTGACAGGTTATTTGTGTCTTTTTTTTTTTTTTGCGGAAATGACCATTTACTGGGTGCACAAATACATTCTCTGTGAACCACAGATTCAATATTTTTTTTTCATTTTGTATTAAGCAGAGTACGCAGAAGGTGTGCCTTAACATAATATTGCCTGATTTTGGCTTCAGGAATGAATTCAGATTTATTTAGAGGTAAATGTTTCTCATGCTCATTTTAGCATCCAAGAAGAGCGTGAATGGGCGTACCCTTGCGCCAACGGCTATATCTCTGGTGTGTTCCTAAGGATTTTAG
>BTPG01000003.1:195580253-195632753 GCA_036245525.1 Semisulcospira habei | reverse complement strand
TATTTATTTTGTCCTGCTTTTTTGTGTGTTCTCAACAGTCCCCGAGGCATCTAATGGCCTTGGAGGCTATGCGAGAAGATATGCATCGTGTTTACCTCAAAGACATGAAGGGGGCCCCATTACTTTCTGCAGGAGCTCTTCCAGGCGTCAAGGTAGTAAGAACCACTGTTACGTGGTAGTTGTAGTCGTAGTATGATGCGATCACGCCAGACGCACGCACGTAGGGTTCTTGTAAAGAAACTTCATTCAGCTGCAGCTCGTCACACGTGGCACAAGGTTGTAGACCACACTGGAGTAACAGTTCCAACAATATTTTATTGCAGCGATGCGATCTCCACACAATGCATTCACAAAAGCAACAACACTGATACACTGTCACCTCTACAATGCATCAACACTTTTAACACACTGCGTCTCTCATACAATGTACACACATACTTCCTAACACGGTCTTTTATACTATTACAGATTTCCAGAATAATCCAGCAAATTCGCATAACACAACCAATCGGAGGAAAAGAAAACGTAACCAAAACTCATTAATATTTATGAAAAAGAATACACTAGAATGACCTATAATATTCCACTACTATCTAGACGTCTTTGATACAATGTTGCTAAATGTAGCCGACACTTTGACGTCATATCTGAGGTCACTAGAAAGATCGCGACCCTTCTCGAACCTTCCAGTCTAATGTATGCGAAACTACGTGTCACAGCAAAAATTGATCGCAATTCTCCGTGCAAAAAAAAAAAAAAAATGAATCATACTACAAAGGTACGTAATTTTTATCCAAAATAACTCAGATAAATATCGGATCTTTCCTATGATTAACACATACATGCTCTCAAAGAATAACACGACCACAAACGTAACAACCACTCATTTGTTCAGGTCTGAATAACCCTTTGGCTGTCGGTAGCGCTTTTGGTCGCGGTGATTCCTACAGGATTCACTGCGAGCAAAATCGCTATCGACATCCAAAGGGTTAAGCAAAGCAGAGTAAGAATCGATCGTGACAGTTCAAGGGTAGTGCCAGATTAGCTTGGCCCCTGGGAAGGTGCCAAAGTAATCTGTCATAGTCATGCGAGATCGGTAAATCCTGCATATTTTGGATATGACCGCTAAAAGTCGCAAGTTTTTCAAGTTTCAAACTGTTCGTATTATTTTCGATGTCGGGGTGTGTGCGTGCGCGCGCGCGTGTGTGTGTGTGTGTGTGTGTGTGTGTGTGTGTGTGTGTGTGTGTGTGTGTGTGTGTGTTTATGTGTGTGTGTGGTTGTGCGCGCGCACGCACGTGCATGTGCCTGTGTGTGTGTGTGTGCGTCTGCGTGCGTGTGTACGTGCATGAGTAGGTGGGTGCGCGCGTTCGTGCCCGTGTTGCACATTTACATGCCTGCATTTGTGTCGACGCACGTTGTGTTTCCTCACTAATTTCTTTGCCATTACCTCTTCGCGTGCTACTGCGTGCGCGCTTGTGTTTTTTTTCTTTCGGTTTGCTTTTTTTCCCCGCTTGCGAGTAACATATTGCGCACTACCTTCTTCTTACAATCTTCCTAAACAGGAGGCCAAAGCAGCCAAAGTAGCAGCGGGGGTACAGCGACGATTAACTGAAAATGAATATCGCAGCCGTGAAAGCAAAGACTCCAAAATGTTGCAGTCACTTACACTGAAAGACTTTCTGAACTACAGAGTCGTGCCTCGTCGTTTCGCAACGTGGGAGTGACCGCCAAGCATAAACTCAACCCTCACAAGTCTGTTGAAATTATTCTGCAAGTAGGCTTGTGTTCCATGTTAGTCCAGCGGGAAGAGGCTTTGGTCACAACTTACGCTTGCTGGTCTGTGATTTTGGACCTTGCGGCTTCAGCCGCAAGGTCCAAAATCACAGACCAGCACTGATTGTTTTACTCCTAGCGCTGTAATAATCTGACGCTTTCGAGGCCATCAGTTATGGTCAGCGTGGAGGGAAAAATGACTTTTTTTTAGCACGATTTTAAAAGTAAGAGGTTAACGTGAAATATGTTTTTGATATCGACTTTACTTTTGACATCATTTTATTGGCTATTTTTATGATGTATATTGGCCTGTACATTCTTTTAAGTTGAAAACGATTATTTTTAAAACTTGATAACTCAGGTTTTTTTGTGGGGCTTTTCGCAGACATCGACTTTCTGCTTTGTTAACAATTTACTTGCGATTTATATTATCAGTGCAAAAACAAATATATTATAAAGCACTTTTTGGTTTACAGTTCTGTCTTTATTGTGCGATAAAGTGAAGTTCAGGGCATACACACACACACACACACACACACACACACACACACACACACACACACACACATACGCACACACACAGTACGATACACGCAGACCCACAAACATACGCACACAAACATCATTTACAGCGACTCGAGCACACATGTGTATACCTACACACGCGCGCACGCACACACACACACACACACACCTGCAGACACGCCCTCACAAACACCCGCACGCCTTCAACCCATCCACCAGATCACAAATGGTCCGTATCTCGCCACAGAAAGCGCTCATCATTTAGGATCTCGGCAAACTTGTCGACAAACGGCTCATAAAAGTCGTTCAACATATCCACGGTCTCCGGCAACATAGGCCCGTACTCCTTGTACAGCAGGGCCTCCTTGTAGTTGATCCTGCTCTGCTGTGAGAGGGTTGCCAGAACTGTTCTGTTCAACGGAGCTGCACGAAAATAGGGTGACCACCTTTCCCAGTGCGCAAAAGGCCGTCGGGCCGACGTCGGCCGCCGTTGGCCCGCGCACGGCCGTGCGCGGGCCACCGGCGGCCGAAGTCGGCCCAATGGCCTCTGCGCACTGGGTTGCCGCTACTGAAGATACCGCTCAGCGAAAAAGATAAGTAACTACGTCACTAGCTAACTCCGTAACTAAGCGTCTTTTCCGCCGAATGGTATCGTCAGTAGCAGGCAAGGGGTTATATCAACTTAGAAATATCAAACGAAAGCTCAGTAATAATTCACACAGAGCTGGATAAATACTAATATTAACAATATCATATAATAGTTGTTAGACCCCAACCATTTCCACGCCCCAAGCTTCAGTACAAAATATACTAATGGTCAAAACTTAAGGGCCACCCCACTTTTTTGTGTCATTGTTTATCGTCGCAAGTACGCTAATAAAATACAATGTTCCCTCGATTCAAATGGATTAAAAGTTGACCTTAGACAGTCCACTGTACCGGGAGCAATAGACAACAATTCATCAATTTCCACGAACGTGTCAAATGCACGTGAAACATCGTCAGTCTTTGTGAAATTCTGTGCGATATTGGCAAGCGTACCAAAGGCAGGCAGGTGGAAAAACTCGGTAAAGTCGTGATGCACGTGCTAAAGGGGTCAGTCGTGAACACTGAGCACTTCTGTTTCGCTACAAATACCGGTACAGTAGGGGCATAATTGTCACTTTCCTAACCATGCCACCACGACGAAACCTAACGCCAGTAGATTAAGGCCGGGCGCTAGCATGGCTGCAAAATGGAATTTCCGGACGAGAAGTTCAGAGACGTCTTGGGGTGTCCCATTCAGTGATCCAGAGGGTGCTTGGCACCATTCCAGGAAACTGGAAGGGCAGAACGACGACCCTGCTCAGGACGCCCGCGCTGCACCAGCAGAAGGGAGGACAGATACCTCTGTATGGCGGCTCTGTGCGACCGCATTGTCACGTCAACCACTCTGCGACGTCAACTGATGCAAGCTGCAAACCTTAACGTAAGCAGAAGCACAGTCTGCCGACGTTTGCGCGAAATTGGCCTGGCTTCATGCAGAGCAGCAGTGAGAATACCCCTCACTCCAGCTCATCGCAGAGCCCGGGTTGCCTGGTGTCGTCAACATGTGAGGTGGAACAGACTCCAGTGGACTCAGGTTCTGTTTACTGCTGAGTCACGGTTCACTGTGTCCTTCAACGACGGCAGGGGGAGGGTCTGGAGACGCCAGGGCGAGCGATTCACGGATGGATGCGTCCACGAGGTGGATCGCTACGGATTCATGGTCTGGGCAGGCTTCAACAGGGAAGGCAGGACCCCCCTCCACGTCATCCGAGGCACCTTGACTGGACTGCGCTATCGGGACGAGATTGTGCAGCCCCTCATTCCAGTCAGCTCTCCAAGCCAAGACAATGATGTTCTGCAGGACGACAACGCTCGACCTCATCGCGCCCGTGTGGTGGATGAGTACCTTGAGCAACGGGGCATCATGAGGATAGAGTGGCCAGCTCGTTCACCTGATCTGGCTCCCATCAAGCACCTCTGGGATGTGCTGGGGCAACGTGTAGTCAGCAACCACCCCCCACCTCAAGGCGTCCCCCAGCTGACTCAGTTCCTGCATCAAGAGTGGGAAGCCATCCCACAACATGTTCTCCGAACCCTGGTGAACTCCATGCGTCAACGCTGCATTGAATGCTTGCTTGCAAACGGTGGGTACACTCGCTACTGACTGGATCAGTCTTGGATGACTTTTCAAATGAGGGGTGGGTGAACATTCTAACGTACTGCTGTTGTTACAATTGCTTGATTTACTCAAAACTTAAATGAAATTGTTACTGAATAAATTAGCAAAGTACTGACTCCAAGTATTGTTACAGCCCTTCTACATATCCTAAACGATCTGCTCCTCTCCGCCGACTCGGGCAACATCTCTCTTCTTACGCTATTCGATCTCTCTACCGCCTTCGACACTCCTTTGGCATCACTGACTCTGCTCACTCCTGGTTTCTCTCCTACCTCTCCGACAGACAGCAGTCCGTTACCATCGACGGCGTCTCCTCTAACCCAATCAGGCTCTCCTGCGGAGTTCCACAAGGGTCCGTCCTGGGCCCGGTCCTTTTCACACTCTATACCTCTTCCCTGTCCAACGCCATCCTGTCTCATCACATACACCACCACCTCTACGCTGACGACTCACAACTACTAGACAAAGACAAACACGACAACACTCAGTCACTACTGACTCGCACGGCTGACTGCTACGAAAATGTAAAAAAAAAACTGGATGACAGCAAACACACTTAAACTGAATGACGACAAAACGGAAGCCATGCTGGTAGGCACATGCCAGAAACTCTCCCAGCTCCCTCCCTCTCTCCATCTTCAACTCGACAGCACCCCCATCCCCCTCTCTGACTCGGCCAAGAACCTCGGCGTTATCATCGATTCCTCTCTTTCCATGACCAGCTTTATCTCCGCCACGGTCCAGGCATGCTATTTCCACCTCCGTCGCATCAGTCAGATCAGAAAATACCTCACCACCAAAGCTGCCACCAAACTTGCTGTCTCTCTCATCTTATCTCGCATCGACTATTGCAACTCTCTCCTTTCCGGTCTCCTTCACTTCACCATTTTCACTCTCCAGCGCGTCTAGAACAATGCTGCCCGCCTCGCCCTCAGAAAGAAGAAATCCGACCACATCACTTCCCTGCTCAAACTCCTTCACTGGCTCCCCATCCCTCAACGCATCCAATACAAGATTCTGTCTCTCTGCTACAAATCCATTAACAACTACGCTCCTGCCTATCTCTCCAACTTACTTCCCCCCTACACACCTTCCCGCTCCCTCCGCTCCGCCTCCGACCCTCTCTGCCTCCACATCCCCCCCCCCCCCCCCCCCCCCCACCAAACTCAGCACTTTCGGCCCCCGCTCCATCTCCGTCTACGGTCCATCCACCTGGAACACTCTCCCACTCTCTCTCCGTCAGAAATACTCTCTCCTCCTTCCAGTCCGCCCTCAAAACTCAGCTATTTTAACAGTTCTAGCACTATAACATCACCACACTCCCCACCCCAAGGTGACTGTCGTAATGTATTTGTGGTACGTGAGTCATTGTCAAAAGCGTGCGCATGTGTGCGCGAGTTGTGAGTGCGCGCTTAGAGTTATAATTGTTATAAGATAAGCGCATTATAAATACCTGGAACACCGTAATTATTATTTTTAATTATTATTATTGTTATTATTTGTGTGGTATTATCGGTGTGTCTGCGAAAAAAAAGTGGCCCTTAAGTTTTTACTATTAGTATAGTTCCGGTCTCTAAAATCTGCATACTATTTGGATCTTCACTGCTAGTCGTGTTCTGCACTTGATAAAAGCTCGGTTCGACTATCATTTCATTTTCACAAAAAGGAATATTTTGAGCTGCCTACGCATTCACCCTATCAAACAGCTCACAGCTGCGGCCATTTGCAAGTGGAAACGAGACTTCCGGTTTCTTGATTAAGCTTGGGAATGGTTGGGGTGTAATAATAATAATAATAATAATGAAAAGTTATTGTCCTGATGAAATTCTCATCTTTCATGACAGGGGCAGACAAAGTAAAAACAGAGAAAGTTTAACGCGTTCAGCCCGACGGCCTTATTTTCCAAATTTTGGAGGCGTCATCTAATGACTATGCACCAGCTGCAGGAGATGGATCGACCATGATAATTCAAGGGCAGTGCCAGATTAGCTTGGCGCCGACAGGCACCAAGCTAATCTGGCACTACCCTTGAATTATCATGGTCGACCCATCTCCTGCTGTAGTGCGTCAGGGCTGAATGTGTTAATGAATGTTCTTGGGCATTTCAGTCGTATCTCATCTCTGATACTGTAATGCTTCTTCTTGTACACGATAATTGACAAGCTTTAAAAAGAGAACGGCAGTGTTGGAAACATCACCCTTTCACTGCTGTTGACGATACCGCTCGACAGAAAAGACGCGTACCTACAAGGGTTTAATGAACTAAAATATTAACATATTCAATTCACACAACAACTACAACGATTTGAGTTGCATGGCATACAATTATATTTGTTTCATTGTAAGTGAATGATACACATAAATCGTTTAAGATTTACTTTTGCCCACATGACCGTGTACAGTTTTGCTACTTACGCAGATCCAGGAATTGTACAATTTTCTTCATTTCGATGGCGGCGTCACGGAGAAAGTCCCTATACCTGACGATCAGAATCTGAGAGCGCGGGAACACCCGGAGCCAGTCAGCCATGAACACTGGGTACATGCCCTCCACAAGACGAACCTGTACAACCGCTGTGCGTTAATTCATTTTGATACTACCGATGAACGCTTTCTCGCATTCGAGTATCTTGAGATTGGAGCATTACATCATTTCTTGCACACCCGTTGGATGGATGGATGGATGGATGGATGGATGGATGGATGGATGGATGGATGGATGGATGGATGGATGGATAGGTCGCTGGGTTGATGGATGGACAATGCAGGCGTATTGACGAACAATATACAATTGTCTTGTATGGTTTCAGTTATAGCCATTGTATCTTGTAGTCCTACCTTGTCATTTTTGTACAGAGAAACATTGTAGGCACAATGCCTTATGGACCAGCGTTCGAAGCAGTCTCTGTACGAACGTACAGCTTTCGTCACCAGTTTATGGAACATGAAGGACGTAAAACGTTTCACTCCACGAGTTCGGGGAAGACCGAAGAGAAAGCGCAAGTATAACCTGAAAAAGAAGAGACGCATTCAATATCAAAGAATAACGACGTGTGTAAGCAATGGGGATTAATATTCAGTAACACATTACAGGATCCATACATGTGTGCTGGTCTTTAATTTTGGACCTTACGGCCTCCGGCCGTAAGGTCCAAAATCAAAAACAGCACACATGTGAGTACAGTGACTCAAAAAGAACAGTTTTGTCGTCATTCATTTTGACTGTTACTATAATAGTCTTTGTGCCATCTAGCAGACGGTGAGACATAAGGGCATATTTAGTGTTTCTACAGCGTATGTGGAATTGCATTTACTAAGAGCGAGACCACAAGGAAAGGATAATTATTTATGTTTATCATTACTTGTAATCAAGTATCACGCGTTTCCATGTCAATTATTGATTATTCTAAACAAACTTTACAAGCCACATTATTTTTTTTTGTCAAGGCTAAACGTTGCGCTTATTCAAATAGCTTGTCCGTTAAAAAGTCCTGATAAATCAAATTGGCACATCTGCAATGCGCCTAAATTGATCAGTGTCCAGGTCGTACGCCAAAGGCATAAGCTGTCCCTGTTCCCCATAATCCCCTTAAGGTCATCAATTATCACTCCGATGCTGTGGACGTTAAACCCCGAACTAACCAACGTTAATTTTGCCCACCTTGGCGTAGGATGGCGAACAGTGATAATGATTTTGGCAGCCGGAAACACATGACGGATGTGTTGACCAATAACGACACGCGGCTCATTACAACCCTGATTTCCGTCCAGTAAAGGCCAGTGATTGACGTCCACAAAGTATGATGGAGACACATCGCCTGAAATCCAACGAAATACTGTGATCACAATGTTTATACAAAACTGAATAGGATGATCTAACATTAACTGGCAAAATGTACGCGTTTAAATCAATATAAAACTGCGAAAGAATGGTCGATATTTACTCTCGCAATTTTTAGGAACCTGACTTACCAAAAACTCGAATAGACTTTCCATGTGTGGACAGATCCTGTAGAATATTTTCCAAGCCCTGCCTCCCAGGTATCATTTCAGTGTACTGCTTGAAAGAGATTTTCCCTGTTCACAAACAGAAATAAACGAACTGGGTTTTTTTTTTTTTTAGAGTAGCGTAGCACACAGTAATCGTTGGGAAAATGAGCAAGGCATTTGTGGTAGAAAGCGAAGAGTATTGTCTGTCTGTATGCGGCACGTCTCGAATGAGTTAATCTGTTCGACCCTCGTGCAATACAATCACAGGAGGTAGGAAATCAAACTTCCGCCAAGAGTTTCGTGCCGCTGACTCGCTCCAAGCGTGAATACATTAGTATCCAATTGATGCTCCGAGTCAGGAGCACAAATCTCTTGTCAAAGCTTCGATTCCCTCACCTGCGCTAGAACAAGAGACAGAACGACCGTGACAGTACAAAAATGGTGGCAAAATAGTTTGGCGCCTAGACGTTTCTACATCAGCAATAACGACGCAAATATTTCAAGAGTGGTGCCAAAATAGCTTGGCGCCAAGCTGTTCTGACATCACCCTTGGATTATCATAGGCAGTTTTTCTCTGGAACAGTAATGTTCTGTTCAGAGAAATGTATATACTGAAAAGTTATATACTGACAAGTAAGACAAATATGACATCATTCCAGTCATCGGAAACACTTCAGTGCTTTCCGATGATTCGAATGATGTCGCATTTCCTTTGCTTGTCAGTATACCTTAACGGGTAAAGAAACTTAGCATATCGTGTGGTGTTACACATGCAGCTACACGCCTTCACAGAGGTATAAGCAGTCCAAATCTCCGCTTGAAGGTCAGCAAAGTTGTGAAACAAAATGATAAAATGTGTGGCCTTACCATTCAAAGGGCTTTTATCGTCGGCGCCTTCTCCGAATCGAGTTCTGTCCCACCAGTGATATTCTCTCATCGCGCCGAACGTGATGTTGGGGTGGAATCGCAAACGACGGTACATCTCCACTGTGCCGCAGTTTGGGACCCCGGCCACGTACAAGTAAGGCACGCAGCGCATGCCCGTTCTGAGTTCAGTGTCGCTGTACCAGCAGGGGTTCTTCACGGATGGTACCATTGGTCCGGTAGCCTGACAAAAATGGAGGAGAAAAAAAAAACGCTTTACTGCCGACGCAGACAGAATGAGCACAACCTGATCCCTAGAGCTATAGAACGGTGGCAATGCTATACGACACTTTCGCAGCTATTGAGGCGAGGCCTCTTGAATGAGTTAAAATGTTTCGTATTCGTGAACGGGTCCTTGGCATTGAACTTACATTGATTTCATAAACACATCTAGTTTGTACTGGCAATTACGGGCCACCCAAATAAAAAACTAAATTATGCACACTACAAGTTTGCCTACACTTCATACGACGGTATATGGTGAATTTTTATCAGTGGTGGGCACAAAGTCATGGAGTCCCCCACTGAGGTCGACATTCCTAGAAACATGATACATCATCGGAAAATATCTTTGACCTCTTGACTGCTGCTGACAATGCCGGTAACGTCAGTAGCACTTTTCCGCCGAGCGATATTGTTAGTAGCAGTCGAGGGGTTATGTTAACCCTTTGGCAGTTGGTAACGGGTTTTTTGTCGCAATGATTCCTGCAGGAATCCTCGCGACAAAAACCGCTACCGACATTCACAGGGTTAATCCTTTTAGCCCCAAGGTCCCATTTCTCAAATTGTGGATGTGCTGCCTAACAACTATGTACCAGTTGCACGAGATGGATTGACCATGATAACTCAAGGGTAGTGCCAGATTAGCTTGGCGCCTTCAGGCGCCAAGCTAATATGGCACTACCCTTGAATTATCATGGTGAAGGCGCCAAGCTAATCTGGCACTACCCTTGAATTATCATGGTCAATCTATCTCCTGCTGTAGGGACTCGGGGCTAAATGGGTTAAGCAACAGGAGCAAAACGTACCAGCATTCTGACGCCCCGCTTAGCGTTGCCACTCAGCACACAGGGCGGGAAGAGAGGCTTGTCCCCCACGAATACTTTACTCATGCCTGCTGTTGCCGACTTGGACCAGCCTTTGATCCACCAAGGAGGGTACTGGGCACTTAAGAAATTTGAAAAGAAAGCAAAATAATGCAGATGGACGGCTTAACAGTACCGCCCCCCACCCCCTCCGCCCTTTCACTTCAGAAGCCTGGCTAATCAGGCACTACCATTACATTAGACACCACAGCAAGATATGGCTCGACCATGATAGTTAAAGGGTGGTGCCATAATAGCTTGGCGCCTATAGACGTCAAGCTATTTTGGCACAACCCTTGAACTGTCATGGTCGATCTGTCTCCTAAATCGTAATGCAGTCCTCAGAGGACAACTCCAAAATGTGGGTGTTTTGTATCTGGGACACAATGAGTTAAATGTATGATAAGTATTCCACAGTGCTTACTGCGTTTCTATTGTCAACGGCTACAGAATAACATGTGTATAATGATGTTCTTCCTGTAAATCTGTTACACACAAAATGTATGCTATAAGCCGTTTGACATCGGAGCGCACAACGTTTTTCTCACACTGAACCCCTTGACTGCTGCTGAGGATACCGCGGTATTGTCAGTAGCCGTCAAATGGTGAACGTTTCGAGCTCATAGTTAACATTTTTAATGTCAAAGCTGGAAATACTATTGCAAGAAAATGATTATAATAAAAGTAGTTTGGAAAGAAAACCGCGTCTAAGCTGCGTGTGAGATTTGCGAAAAATACTGACGCTTTTATTGGTTTCCCTGGTGCTGCTTCCACCAGTACCAATGGCCTGAAAACAGTTGAAAACATATGAAAAATTAATGTTAAACAAGGAGAGGGGGGAGGCGGTGGGAGGTTGCGGGAGGGGGGATATGGAAGGGGATTTATATATATATATATATATATATATATATATATATATATATATATATATATATATATATATATATATATATATATATATATATATATATATATATATATATATATATATATACTTTTTCCCCGAAAAATAAATTGTTTTCTCCAAATGATTATATATTAATACAATATTAATACATTCAATAAAATAAAATACTGTGGGGGGGGGGGGGGTGGGGGGTGAAAGAACACTCGATGTGCCCCCACCCATCCACCTCCACTCTCCACCACCCGCACCCCCCACCCCCACCCCCCAACCCCTCATGTACATTTTCTTTGAGGGCAAACGAGGAAGTGGGAAGCAGAATCAGGCAAGCCATCGGGCCCTATGAAGACTTGTTAGTCATTGTGAGAAAACGCAAACTGAAGTGGTATGAGCATGTCACGCGTTCAGCAGGGCTTGCCAAAACAATCCTGCAAGGCGCTGTGCAAGGAGGACGAAGGAGAGGAAGACAGAGGAAAAGATGGGAGGACAATATCTCAGGGTGGACAGGACTGAAGCTGCGCGATACGCGCTGAGAATGGCAGAGAACAGAGAGGAATGGAGGGAGCTGGTTGCCAAGTCTTCAGTGGTGCCCCAACGGTCGGCAAGACTACAGGATATAGATAGATAGATAAGATAAGATAAGATAAGATAAGATTAGATTAGATTAGATAGATAGATAGATAGATAGATAGATAGATAGAAGGGGCTAGGGCCAATGTGCTGAGCGCTAACTCAATGTATCAAATAATAGCTCGTACTGCTATTAACTCATTCAGTCACAACACACCCCAGCAAGATATGAATCGACCATGATAGTTCAAGGGTGGTACGAGAACAGGGCGCCAAGCTGTTCTGGCACCACCCTTGAACTATCATGGTCTGTCTGTCTCCTGCACAGTACTGCAGTCCTCAGAGGACAACTTAAAATTGTGGGTATTTCGTACCTGGGAAACAATGAGTTAAATGAGGAACACTCACGCTTCTGTTGTCTGCAGGTCTTTCTTTTTTACTCTCGTGGTGGAACTGAAATGGTCATTAGAAAGTATACGACAAATGACAAGTGTAATAGGAGTAATACTAGAGTTACAGGTTTTTCATTGCATCTAGATAGTTAATGTAAGGGGAAGATTTTGTTTTGTTTTGTTTTGTTTCTGTTTTTGTTTTGCTTCTTCAGTTCAGAACTTGAAACTTATCTGTACATTTCAGTAACTCACTCGAGAAGGATCCGGATGCGGTACGTCTCGAATGTGTAAAGATGATAACTATAGCCCTCAGAACCATGCACACGTATTTTACACCAAGCAGAATCGTCAGTAGCAATCAAGGGGTCACTACATATTTCTGCGCATTAGCAAATTGCCTCATATATTATATATTGAGCCCCATTTTGCTTGATAAAGTGCCGATAACAGGCAGATGTAATTGCGAGACACAAATCAACATGTACGAGTCGTAAGAGTACATTTTGAGTTGGGTCAAGTAATCACCTCAAGTAATCAAAATGTGGCTCAACATAATTTATGTACCCAGTCCAAAACAAAACTTTACCTCGCGTCCTTCAATTTGCGGTTGATTGCGGTGTTCAGACAAAACATGTAGTTGGCAGACGACTGCCTTTCGGACTATCGACTGATCGCGCAGATCTCGTCTGCCTGAGCGGTCTGTTCATGCGTGTCAATGGGTAGACATTTCGAGCGTAAGAAGTATTTAATCACTACTGTATAAATTATAAGGAACTCTTTAATGTTGCAGTATGAGCACATTTGCGTTTCCGTTTTCGACAAATGCAAGTATCAAGACTGATTTTGGGGGCCCACAAAGTACTTTGGAAAGGAAAGTACACCACGCAAATTCATGAATATTAATTTGCTTGTTATAAATATATCAATTATACGTGTGTCAAAGAAGGGCAACTTTATGGAGTGGGTACTATACGTTATTGGTAGCAGGGGTTTGCTACACGGACCTTTGTAGGCCTGAGGGAGATCAAAGGAACCATTGTGCCCCAAAGGCCGAAGGCCTGAGGGGTACAATGGTTCCTTTGCCAACCCGCCGCCCTCCACCCCCCCACCCCCAGAAGGCCTGCAAGAGTCTGTGCAGAAAGCCCCTGCTACCAATAACGTATTTATTTTCATTCTTCCAATGTTTTCGTAAAAGAAATCAAGAAGACATCTTCCGACCTGGATCACGTCAGACATGACTGACGACAAAGGAATATACTTTTATACATAATAGACTTATGACATAATTCAAAATCTTTCATGACGTTGCCGTCTCCAATAGTTTGGCTATTGTTTCGAACAACAAGTAACTTTGTACTTTAGAACGTTTAGGTGATCCAAGACGCGTCAGAATGAGGGCTACAAAAAGTCGGCCATTAGTTGCTACTAGGGTTTTTGTATCCCGGTCACATGGTACGGTTTACGCTAAAGGAACTGGTCGTGTGACGTAGGGATGAAAACAAAATATATTTATACCTCTGCTTGCTGGTGAGTATTTGCAGTGGCATTTTATCCTCTGCCGGACTGACTGCTGAGTGAAATGGTGGAGATGGCGGGGAGTCGTCTGACTTACTGTCAAGTGCTGCTGGTGCGGACCTGTTCAAAGACATTGCAGCGCTTTTATATATACTGACAAGCAAAGGAAATGCGATATCATTGAAATTCTCGGAAACACTGATTGTTTCCGATGATTCCAATGATGTCGCATTTCTTTTGCTCGTCATTATATATGCCTTGTGATGGCAAAAGACAGCAATACAATGACAATTTAGTTTTTTTTCCACGATAATGGACTTACTGTCTTTTGCCTTTTACAATGCAGATATAAGTAAATATTAATAAAAGTAATCATTGATTAACCAATGGTTAATAATCTATTAATACTAATGAACAAGATTGTTTATATACGTTCACTGTTCCCATAAAAAAAAGAGACGGAGCTTACTCTTGGTTGAAAAAAATAGCTCTGCGCTGATCTGTAATTATTGTCGTTACTGAATAGAGCTGCGAGTCTCAAATCACAGACTAGCACGCATTTACAAATACGACCTCTATACTTTTACGAAATAACAATTATTTTAATATTTTGGCTGTCAGCAGAGGCGTATGTCGCGATGATTCCTGTATGTAACCGCTACCGACAGCCAACGGGTTGCCATCGTCCTTTGTATCCGCATCCTTATCCACAGTCAATGCTTTGACGATTAGAAAACAACGTATATGCCTGTAGGTCCATGATTTGAACATTACGACTTTCACCGCTAGGTGAAACATGACACACCATAGCAATTTTCGTCTTCGTTTCGATTGTAACTCATTCGAGATGTGACATATCCGGACACGTCAAGCCACGAATGTATTAACTCATTCAGCCCGACGGCCGTATTTACCAAATTTTTTTTTAAAGGCGTCATCTAATGATTATGCACCAGTTGCAGGCTGATTGATCGACCATGATAATTCAAAGGCAGATTATCATGGTCGACCCTTCTCCTGCTGTAGTACGTCAGGACTGAATGAGTTAAAATATTCTCGATACATATAAAGCTTGCACCATGTACATACACATCTATAACTTTGCAGTTTTAACCCTGTGGCTGTCGGTAGCGGTTTTTGTCGGTTCCTGCAGGAATCACCTCGACAAAAACCGCTACCGACAGCCAAATGGTTTCGTCAAGAGGAGTGAATGTATCTCAAAAATATGACAGTTTTGTTAATTCGAAGTACCACTAGTACATACGCTATACCACATTTCCTTCTTACGACAACCTATGATCTAAATGACATAATCGATTTTTTTTTTCGACTGTGTCACACATTGCATAAAAAGTACACAAGAATTAGGAACAAAAAAAATATGAATGTTTATTCTTTATTTCCGTCTTTAAAACAGATAGTGTGAGCACAAGACAATTTATAAAGAAAGCGTAGGCCGACTCAGAGACACTGAGAATAGACGTTCAATAAAATTCTGATCTGACCACATCAGAGACTTGCAGCTGACGTCTTGATTCAAGGCGAACAACAACGCAGTACCACATCTATGTTGACTCATTTAAGACGTGCCGCATGCGGATACGCGGCATTTTGCCGCGTATCCGTATGAGGATCGTCTTGAATGAGTTAATTAATACATTCAACCTTATGATACCACAGTAAAAGGTGGATAGGCCATGACAAGTTGAATTGTAATGCCAGATTGGTCAGACGCTTTGCGAGGGGCTAATCTAAGCTGGCACTACCCTAGAACTATCTTGTTCACAGGCATGGGATGATCGGTGCGTAATTGGTCACCTCTCAAGACGTGTAGGAGAAAACAGCACCATTGTTGCCATTATTATTAACTCTTTGGCTGTCGGTAGCGGCTTTCTGTTGCGATCATTCCTGCAGGAATCATCGCGACAAATACCTCTACCGACAGCCAAAGGGTTAACAGGTGACCAATTGCACAACAATCATCTCATGCCTGTGGCCAGGACCGATCCATCTGCCGCGGGTTGAACACACGCCTCCAAAACTTGCGAGGGTCAGTTAGTTGTGAACGAGTCAAGATACAGCGCCTGAGAAACAATGCAAAGTTAAATTTTAAGCCCTTTAGTGAAGCAGCCACAGGTACTGTAAACAGCACATGCGGGTGCATGCACAAAGTCGTTAACCCATTCAGCCCTAACGCACTAGAGCAGGAGATGGATCGATCATGATAATTCAAGGGTAGTGCCAGATTAGTTTGGCACTACCATTGAATTATCATGGTCGATCCCTCTCCTACAACAGGTGCCTAGTCGTTAGATGACGCCTCCAAACATTTGGAAAATAAATGCGTCGGGCTGAATGAGTTGATCAGTTAATAAATATCACAAGTAATTCACGAAAGAAATTACACAGCCAGTCATAGCCTACGTTTAATAACACGTGACAGTTACGTCTTTTTCGCCGTATCCAACCACAGGAAGCGTTCATCGTTTAAAATCTCGGCGAATTTCTTAACGAACGGCGCATAAAATTCGTTGAGTATGGCTTCGGTCTCCGGTTTCATAGGCCCCAGCTTGGTGTACATCTCGCCCTGATTGTGCACGGACTCTGTAAATATGTCTGTCTCGTACTGAGTACCATTCACTGATGCTGTAAAATAAAACGTTAATGAAATTAAGATAAGTTCGTTCAAGATTGGATCTCTGAGGTCGAAAAAGCCCTATGAGGCACGGATATGGCGTGCGTGCGTGCGTGCGTGCGTGCGTGCGTGCGTGCGTGCGTGCGTGCGTGCGTGCGTTCGTTCGTTCGTTCGCTCGTTCGTTCGTTCGTTCGTTTGTTTGTTTGCTTGTTTGTGTGTTTGTTTGTTCCTCTTTTTCTTTTTTACTCTGAGAACATCGATCATGCTTCAAAATCTTTACCTATGTCTCTCAGTGCGATTTGTTATATGCATTTCTTTTTTTTTTTTTTTTCTTTTTTTTTTTTCTCGCGTCTACAAGCTTCTTTAACGTACTATTTATTGATCCTAAAATGAATTTTAAAATTAAAAATACGGTCTGGACTGTATAGAAAAAAATATCACAGACCAGACTTAAACCCTTTGGTTGTCGGCAGCGATTTTTGTCGCGATGATTCCTGCAGGAATCATCGCAGCAAAAACCCGCTACCGACAGCCAAAGGATGTGACGCAGGTCACTATACCTAAGCCAAGAAATGTGAAGATTTTGCGAACTTCTGTCGGCATGTCTTTGGCATAGTCTTCGTATCGTAGAATGAGGAGTTTGTCACGATGGTATATGCGCAGCCAGTCAGCCATGTAGACGGGGTACATTCCCTCCGTCAGTCTCACCTGTGGACACGTATTATGAGAAATTAGGCCCAAACTGAAATAAAAAGCAGTGACTGCTAGCCCTTGTATTTAAGAATAATTAGGTATTTTCATAGGTAGAAAATATTCTGCCACTACGCTTGTGCCGCGATCGATGTCATGCTGTAATCCATATGAAAAGCGAGAATTCCATTGTATTACAATGAAATCGCGCTTTTTATAAATCTGGACTTTCCCATGGCAGTAAGGGCAAAGCGATATGACCAACTTATGCTAACCACTTTAACCCCATGGCTGCATTCCTAAATTTGGGAGGTGTCACCTTACGACTATGTGCCAGTTGCAGGAGATGGATCGACCATAATAATTCAAGGTTAGTGCCAGATTAGCTTGGCGTCATAAGGCGCCAATCTAATCTGGCACTACCGTTGAATTATTATGGTCGGTCCATCTCCTGTTGTAGTGCCTCTGAGTTAAATAGGATAGAATTTGTCAAATATAACGACTCAGACAGAAACAACATCTCCGGAATCATCACAAACTCATTGTTAACACATTCAACATTAAGGTCCGAAATTCTTAAAGTTGATGAGTTGTCCTTTAAAGACTGTAAAGTAATGTCGAAGACCGATCGACCATGCTAGTTCAAGGGCGGTGCCAAAATAGCCTGGCGCCTAATAGCGCCAGGATATTCCGGCACCATCCTTGAATCAGCATGGTCGAAACATGTCTTGCTGCTGAGTGTAAATAGTGACTGTTTCAATAACCGTGTGTGTCTTGCCGCACACAAATATTAATATGAATGTGTCCAGCAAGAAGAATAAAAACCCGCGTCCTCGACGGCTCATGAGAATCTTTGCCGCTTGCATCTGTGCTCCGGCAATCAAGCGATTATAAAGTAATCTTACCACAGAGTCAATGCGAAGGGTCTGGTTATAAGCGCAGTGCCTGACTGACCAGCGTGCAAAGCAGTCTCGGTACATGTTCACTCCGTTGGTCACCATCTCGTGAAAGCTGTCGGCGGTGGCTTTTTTCAGATAGGGGGTACGAGGGATTCGCGACAGGAACCGTGAGTACAGTCTGCACACAGACAATTACTGTTGTACGTAGACTGAGAGATATTGGACTTTTGTAGTGCTGGCAGCAAAAGGTATAGATATTCATGTCCCCCTATTCCCCATTGTATAATTATGTTATCATAATAAGTATTGTATAATTGTATTATTATTTTTTAAAAATATATGTCACAATACAACTTGACAATCTGCCAGAGACAACACCACCTCCTCTCAGCCCCTAAAACTAGAGAGAATATGTTAACCCTTTGGCTGTCGGTATCGGATTTTGTCAAGATGATTCCTGTAGGAGTCATCCAGACAAAAACCGCAACCAACAGGCAAAGGGTGAAAAATTCATGAAACAAACCTCGGCGTAGGGTTTCGGAAAATGAGGATCATCTTGGCGTCCGGATACACGTGATTTATGTGTTGACCAATCACGACTCGCGGCTCTGTGCACCCCTCGTTCCCAGATAATTTGTCCCAGTGATGCATGTCCCATAAGTAGGACGGGGATGCGTCGCCTTGACAACAAAACAATAATTATTTGAATAAATATTGACTACTTGAATCATTTTTAAAATGTGATTGTCACGTTGTCAATCCTACACTATACTGTTCATTTTCTTATCTTCAGCCCGCCAATAGTTCCTTCGGTAACACCCATTAAACACATTCTGCCCCAGGACCGAAATCCCCAAATGTTGACGTTGCCCTCTGAAGGACTGTATTACAATTGTATGGACAGATCGAGCATGATAGTTCAAGGGTGGTGCCAGAATAGCTTGGCGCCTATGGGCGCCAAGCTATTCTGGCACCACCCTTGACCTATCATGCTCGATCCATGTCTTGCTGTGGTGTGTCGAGGCTGAAAGAGTTAAACGATGAAAATAAAAAGGAAAGCTTTTATGTAGACGATTACATTCATGATTACGGTAGTGGCTTTGCTGTTAATTACAAATGATTCAGTATGATTCAAAGAAGCCTGTTTTCAGATTTTCAATCTTACGGTTTATGGTCGCAGGTTTAAATCACAGACCAAGACACAAACACTTTTTCTTGGAATCTTTTTTTTTTATTATTAGAGCGCCGTGAAATGGTCACATTTCACGGCGCTCTAATAATAAAAGATTTGAAAAAAAAAGTGTTGACCAAAGTGTCTCACCAAATATTTTGTCTGAGTGTCCTTGTGTTTTCAGATCCTCAGCCAGCGCCTGCATCCCTATTGTTCCAGTGATCATCCGCGCGTAGAGACTGAATGACACGGGACCTGCAGGCAAGGACAAAATACATGTTCAATACATTTTGTGTGTATACGATCTACATGTCGCTTGGCTTGACTTCGCGAACGAAGATTTTATAGGAGTTGCCCACGACGTCTGCAGGCTTGTTCGTGGCTGCGGAGGCCAATCCGAGACAGGCAGGTTCGACCGCAGTGGCTGCAGGGGGAGGTATGGCCAGGGTTCAGAGTTGCGGCATCTCTGTTTTTTCTCCTGAGCCGCTTGTCCTTAAGGCTAGCTCTGCGAGAGTCCTCAAAGGAGACAGCTGCCTTGTAAATGGTGGAGCGCCAGGTGTCACGGTTCTCAGCAAGTAAAGACCACTGGTGGTGGTCGATTTGGCAGGCACTAAGTGACTTTTTTAGACAGTCTTTGTATCTCTTTTTTGGTGCCCCTCTGTCACGGTGTCCAGTAGCAAGCTCGCCGAACAGGGTGATCTTTGGTAGGCGATGATCCTCTATCCTGGAGACATGCCCCGCCCAGCGGAGCTGTGTCCGCAGCAGCAAAGGCTCGATGCTCACAGTTTCAGCCTGTTCAAGGACCTCGACGTTGGTGACATAGTCACTCCAGTGAATGCCCAGGATGGCGCGCAGGCAGCGCTGGTGGAAGCGTTCAAGGAGTCGTAGTTGGCTGCGGTAGAGGGCCCAGGACTCGGAACCATACAGCAGGGTGGTGAGGACCACAGCTCTGTACACGCTGATCTTGGTGCCTGTTTTCAGCTGTTGATTGTGCCACACCCGCTTGAAAAGTCGCCCGAAAGCGTTGTTCGCTTTTGCCAGCCTGCTGTCAAGCTCCTTGTCCAGCTTGGCGTCCGACGTGATAATGCAGCCAAGGTAAGTAAACTGGTGCACTGACTTTAGTTCAGACTCGCCAATGGTGATGTGAGGAGGGCGATACACTGTCTTGGGTGCCGGCTGATGGAGGACCTCTGTCTTTTTCAGACTGACCTCGAGTCCAAAGAGCTTGGCAGCGTCTGCGAAGCAGGACTTGATGCGCTGCAGGGCTCTCTCTCTGTGTGCAACGAGGGCAGCGTCATCAGCAAAAAGCAGCTCACGAATCAGTTGGTCTAGGGTTTTCGTGTGGGCCTGCAGTCGTCTGAGGTTGAACAGGCTGCCATCGAGACGATACCTGATGTACACTGCATCGTCATCATCGAGGTCCACTGTGGCCTGCTTCAACATCATGCTAAAAAAGATGGTGAAGAGGGTCGGTGCCAGCACGCAGCCCTGCTTTACGCCGTTGAGAATAGGGAATGGTTCTGAGAGGTCATTGTTGAGTCTGACTTGGCCTTGCTGGTCCTCGTGTAGCTGGAAAATCATGCTGAGGAACTTTGGGGGACAGCCAAGTTGCTCTAGGATCTGCCACATGCCTTGCCTACTCACAGTGTCGAACGCTTTTGTTAGGTCGACAAACGTTACGTAAAGCCCTTTGTTCTGCTCGCGGCACTTCTCCTGAAGCTGTCTCAGCACAAAGACCATATCGGTGGTGCTCCTGTTTGCTCTGAAGCCACACTGGCCCTCTGGGAGGTGGTCTTCAGCGATGGCAGGTACCAGCCGATTCAGGAGCAGCCTTGCAAGAACTTTCCCAGCAATGGACAGCAGGGTGATTCCCCGATAGTTGGAACAGTCAGACTTCTCGCCTTTGTTCTTGTACAGGGTGATAACGAGAGCATGACGGAGATCCTTTGGTAGTGTTCCTTCCTCCCAGCAGCAGAGAAAGAGGTCATGGAGCTTGTTGTGCAGTGCTGTGCCTCCATGTTTCCAGATCTCTGGCGGTATTCCATCAATGCCTGCTGCTTTGCCACTCTTGAGCTGGTGGATGGCTGTGAGGGTCTCTTCAGCGGTGGGCGGTTCGTCCAATTCAACCTTTACTGGGAGTTGTGGGATTTGCAGGACGACTGCTTCTTGAACAGTGCGCTCAGCGCTGAAGAGGCTCTGAAAGTACTCCGAACAGCGGTTCAAGATGGAGGTATTATCTGTGAGGAGTGCCTGGCCATTCGCGCTTCGCAGGGGACTTTGTACCAGGTGCCTGGGGCCATACACTGCTTTCAGTGCTTTGTAGAAGCCCCTGTAGTCACCATTGTCAGCGCAAAGCTGGGTCCTCTGTGCAAGTCTGGTCCACCACTCATTCTGGAGATCTCTGAGCTTGCGCTGGAGACTGCTGCAGACGAGGCGGAAGGCAGACTTCTTCACAGGGCAGGAAGGCTGGGCTAGGTGGGCCTGATGGGCGGCTCATTTTTTTGCTAGGTGTTCCTGGATCTCAACATCGTTTTCGTCAAACCAGTCTTTCTAGCGAAACCCAAGACTTCTGCAGAGGATTTTGCAATAGCTGTTTTCAGTTGTTCCCAGAGTGTTTCAGGGGAGGAGTCTGCTGGGTCCGCTGTGTCTTTGAGCCTGCGCTGTAAATCTGTCTGAAAGGCAGCTTTGACGTCGTCACGCTGAAGGCTGGCAACATCAAGCTTTTTCTTGGGGGGCCCCCATTTCTTGGGTTTTGGCTTGACGTGGAGTTTGAGTTTGCAGCGGACAAGGCGGTGGTCAGTATGGCACTCTGCGCTGGGCATCACTTTGGTGAGGAGGACATCACTGCGGTCCCTCTGACGCACTAGGACATAGTCGATTAGGTGCCAGTGTTTGGAGCGAGGATGCATCCAGGTGGTCTTTCGACTGTCCTTTTGCTGAAAAGTAGTGTTGGTGATGACCAGTTGCTGCTCTGCACAGAACTCCAACAGTAGGCGGCCATTGTCATTGCAGTTCCCGACGCCATGCTTGCCGAGGACTCCTTTCCAGGCTTCATAGTCCTGGCCCACTCTGGCATTGAAGTCGCCAAGGATGATGACTTTGTCGTTTGCAGGGGTGCTCTGTATGAGGCTGCGCAGGTCAGTGTAAAACTTGTCCTTTTCAGCAGGCTCTGCCAGGAGGGTTGGGGAGTACACACTGAGAAGGGTGACGTGTTGCTGGTGTCTCAGTGGGAGGCGCATGGACATGATGCGGTCTGAGTGACCCGTTGGTAGGTTTTCCAGCTTAGTCGCAATGGAGGTCTTGACCATGAAACCCACGTCTGAGAGCCGTCTTTCTGATTCAGGCCTGCCTGACCAGTAGAGGGTGTACCCAGCGCCAAGTTCTTGGAGGCTGCCTTCGTCCGGAAGGCGTACTTCACTGAGCGCGGCGATGTCGATGTTTAACCTCCGCAATTCATGGGCAATGAGGGCGGAGCGACGTTCAGGGCGTCCGCTGTCTGCTTTGTCGAGCATGGTTCGGATGTTCCAGCATGCTACGTTGAGTCCGGTTGTGGTCGTCATGAGAGTGGAACCGTTATTCTTTCTTGTTTTTTGACCGCAGGAGAAGATGCCCGTTGACCGCGGCTAGCCAACTGGGGTTGCGAGGGGACGAGCTTTGGTTAGGCCACCTTTTCTAGGCCCCTCTCCGTGTGGAGCAAGCAGTGCTGTCCCTAGAGAAGGCTGCTTGGTCGTTCAGGGTGTGCCGAGTGATGTTGTCATCCCCAGGTCAACATCAGGCGACCAATATCCTGAACCGCCTGCATGCAGGTTTGAGACTGCGGCTTCCAGTGACATCTTTCACCTGCCGTTTCGCCCCTCGCCCGTCGCTACAGGACTTGGAATGGTCAGTGTCATGGTCCATGGACGTTTCCTAAAGCCTGCGCGGTGGAGCTTTTTGGTGGAGTGCAGTGTGCGCAGTACTGGCCCCACCCTTTAAACCCTTGGTTCATCTGCCATGGCCTAGCAAGCTGGGTGGGACGATGGCATCGAGGTCCTCGGGTCGTAGGTTTTATATCAGACTGTCCTTGTCCTAGTCTCTGGCTCAAAAGCCTTCCCCGGAGACACGGGGGCTTTGATGTCAGGGGTTTCCTCCCTTAGCCTTTCCGCAGCCAAGCGGCCAGGCCTGCAAGGCAGCAGGGGACTCGTGGAGGGCGGGGTCGTCTATGTCCCGTGCAGATGTGAACATCTGCCCACTGCCACTTATTATCACTAGGCTGTTGTTTTCTCTCTCTCTTAATAAAGTTTCATTTCATCTCTCTTTCTCTCTCTGAGAATGTTGTAGTTTAGCAAGGACAAACACGAAAATAGGCCTGTGCGCCTATTGTTTTCCCCAAAAATGCGGTTTACCCGTATACGCACTAAAAAATTCTAAAGTTCATTTTTTTTAAAAATGAAGTTCTACATGTAGAATAGCATTATACACATGCTGTTCTGTAGCCTTTTGACAATAGAAACGCAGTAGGCACTGTGTGGAATACTGATCATACATTTAACTCATAGTGTCCCAGGTACGAAACACCCACATTTTGGAGATGTCCTCTGAGGACTGCATTACGATTTAGGAGACAGATCGACTATGATAGTTCAAGGGTGGTGCCAGAATAGCTTGGCGCCTTTGGGCGCCAAGCTATTCTGGCACCACCACTGAACTATCATGGTTGAGTCATATCCTGCTGTGGTGTGTCGGGACTGAATGAGTTAACTGACAAGATGAACCATAGCAACTGAATTATTTCGAATTCATAACATTCTTAACGAACAAAATTTCGATAAAAGTAAGATCGACATAAATACTTCCGACCACGAACAGACACGCAGAAAATTATGTTCCTGTTTGCACATGTATGTGTATTTGTCTAACAGGGGTTCAGCCGAAATACTGATGAATTGTGTCGTAATGATTTTTTTCAAATTATTTGGGATAATTGAACGCTGACATTTCCTGACGTTGGCAGTGACGGGTTACAAGTGCTATAGGTATAGCTTTCGGGCACTAAACTTTCCTGATCGATGTATTTCTTTAACGATTATGTTGTCGTCAACAGAGAACAACTGCAGTATGTAATTTTCTTTTTGAAAAGCAAAATTGTCAATGTGTTACAGTATGATCTTTACAATATGGATATAGTCTATAAGCTAGCCCTGTCTACGGTGCACCCCCCCCCCCACTCCCCCCCCCCCTCCAGTACTCAATAAGATGGGTTTCAAAGTGTACCTTTGTATGTCCTGAGATGTTTAAGTGATGTTCCCCTAAACTCCTTAGGAACACACCAGAGTGTTTTAGCCGATAACGCAATAGTACCCCCATTCACGCTCTTCGCGGATGTTAAAATGATGTTGAAAAAACATTTTCCTCTAAAGAAATCAGAATTCATTCCAGAAGCCCAAATCAGATAATATTATATTACGGCACACCTTCTGCATCTTCTGCAAAAAACAGAATGCAAAAGAATATTAAATCTCTGGCTCACAGTGAAGGTGTCTGTGCACCCAGTAAACGGTCATTTCCGAGAAATCGCAAAACAAACTACAAAAATAATGTGTCAGATGCCTTCAGACATTTTCTATAGCACTGGCAGTCCATTTTCACGCTTACATCATCACAACAGAACGTCACAATTATTATAAACTTGTCTAGGTGATGCTGTGATTACTGTGAGTGCCACAGTGGTTGATTTTGTATCCCTACCCCAAAGTTGTTAAAATACACAACATTAATTAGAAAAAATTACTAAAGTTATTCCATTTCATGTTGACCTCTCTTTACCTTTTAAGTTTCAATAATGTGAGCATAAAGTGCAAGAAAATAAGGAAAGTCGGCATCCTTTACGGTACGTTCGTGATGAATGACAGCTTTTTCCCATTTAAAATTGCCGAATTGGGAAGCGTACGTTGTTTCCGATGCCCTCAGAAATTGTGTATACAACTGATATGTCATTTTTAGGTTTTATTGGTTAGGATAGAGTACCACAATTACTCCCAACCTGAGTTTATGATGCTGTGATGCATTTAGGGGCCACAGTGGCTAAATCTGCTGCCCTACCCCCATTTTACCAGTCCACAAAGGAACACAAAATGATAATAACAATTGCTTATGTCATACTCCTCTGTTTAAATATTTTTTGTTGCCAGTTTTCTTAACAAAGTATGCATATTGAGCATACAAATTTGTGACCATTTCATTAATTTCAATGTGACCCATTAATTCAAAGGCATGTTTAACAGGGGCTGCCGCTGAAGCTTCTACCGTCTGCACATTCAGCAGTCTTGTCAAACTCGGGGAAGGTGTACCTCAGGGAGATGTTGTGTCTGATGCTGTTCTTGGTCTACATTAATGACATCAGTACAGCAATACCAAAGCTCGTCTTGAACATCCTCCATGCGGATAACTTTGCAGTGTGGAGCACAGCAGAACATAAAGAAATAGCATCCTGCAGAATCCAGGATACTGCCAATGGAGTCAGCAGTTGAACTGAAAGATGGCCACTCAAACTGAGCTACATAATCTCTTTCAATCAGATGGAGGAGGTCGCATTGAAACTGGAGACCTTCCAGTACCAAAGACAGACCGGCCAACTTTACTGGCAACAAATAAATTACTAGATTCACGTGGAGGACTCACATCAAAGCCATAGGACAGTCTCACTTCTCATCAAGTACGGGTTATCTTTCGCTGCTCTTTAGCGTAGGAGAACGCTCACTGAGTTCCGGCTGCTGTTTCGAAAATGGCGTCAGCATTAAAGGCTAGATCGGCAAAAGTATGTGGAGGTGGAAAACATTACTGTGTTATTTGCCATAACCACCGAGGAAAAATTATTGACGGAAGAGTTGTCAAGCTACATAGCTGTCCAGCAAACAAGCAACTTAAAAGAGCTTGGGAGCAGCGCTTACGTTTGATCCGACAAGATTATAACACGGTCAAATATCCACTTGTTTGCTCGGAACATTTTGTTTGAAAACGTGGACCTGTATTTGGTGATGATGTCCCATCTGTTTTCCCGAATCGAACTTTTAAACTCTCTACGGTTAGTAAATTATTTGAATTATTACTTGTGTTTTTATTTACTGAAGCTTTATTTAGTCTTCTTTAATGAAGCTTTATTTATTAATCACACTTTGAGGTTTCCTCTAGTCTATAGTATTAGTATTAGTAGTACTAGTACTGTAGTAGTCCAGCAATGCCATCGCCCCGATGCAACAGGACAAAGAAGGTGTCACCCACACCACCACTTCATTTTCAAGATAAATAGTGGCCAATCCGTAAAATAAGCAAAAATACTGTATGAATGAAAATTGACAGTAAATGTTTTAAACAACACATCTGTGGTGTTATTACTAATAATAATGACACTCAGTTGTAATTTTAGAAGTCTTATAACAAATAAATAATTAGTAATATTATATTATATAATATTGATTATGTTGGTATCTATTTTACAGCCTGCATTAGTTTAATTTGAATATGCGATTTAAAAAAAAATGCAACAACTACTAGAAACCTCTACTTGTTGCCTATAGCTCTCTCTTTTTTTTATTTTTATATATATATATATATTTATTTTTTTTTAATCATATCATCTCATGTTACATCATTTTTAACTTCATACTCATTATTTGAAAGGAACTCTGACTATGACAATGAAATAGATGCTAGTAGTTAGCACTCAGCATTTTGTAAAAAAAAAATTTAATTAAATAATAATAAAGGGGACTGCTCGAAGTACGTTTTGATAGTGCTACAAAAATGCATAGGTACTCAAGTAAACAGACATTGATTTTTTTTATAAAGTTTATAAATTTTTTTTTTAATATTAACAATTTCATGTACTTTATGCCATGTAGAATACTTTATTTATATAAGAAATCAGGGATAATTGATTTTACTTATATTACAAAACTACTAACTCGCAGATCAAATTTTACACACACACACACACACATATGACAATAATGTAATTTATAAACAGAGTCCAAAAGCACAAGAGCACATGCTGACAAATATGAAATATTTATAATGTATCATATGGCAGTGGTCAGTGGAGTCAACTGTTTACTGACCTGCATCATTTCTTTCCACAGCATCATCGACAGCATCCTCAACATCTTTTCGCAGCAGAAATGTGCCTCTTGCTCTGCGCACTAATTCTTCTTTTTTTCCACTGACAGGTTGTCCATGTTTTCGAAGAATTTTTTTTAATTGTTTCACGTTCATGCGTTCTATGTCTGCTTCCATCTTGCCGGAACTCGGTGTAGCAAAGGGAGGATACTCGTGCGTAACTTCCTTATTACAAATGGGAAAGGGCTATGGAAGCTAGAGCTCTGAAAAAAGTCTCTGATGAAGAAACTGGTGGGGACCACATTTGCGCAAATTACATCATCCTGGCGCAAGCAAACACCAGCTCGGTCAGACCAGTAGTGCGGTACCAAGATACACCAACAACATGAAACACTCCCTGCAAAACCCAAAAAGCCAGGCTTGACAAGATGCAGAACGTGGGTCATTCTCATGATGCAGTGACATTCTTAGAGCCATCTGGAGCACCCCGATTTAGGAAATGGAGAACATTGGAGCCACTGGAACGCAGAACAGCACACACGATGAAGAGACTTACTAAACGCAGACAGCACTGGAGACTACAGGAGCAGACCAAGAACCGTCAGAAATGCCCAAGTCTGAACCGCCAACTGAAGGTCCTGCAAAGGGCTAAAACTGACGTCCTGAAATCAAGCCCAAAGATGTGTGAAGCGCTCCCTTCAGATACCTGGACATGTCAAAACAGCCTTCTAGACAACATAAACGATGTTCCAGGACTCTTTGCCAAAGGTCGTGGCACTCCACAAAGCCATCTCGCTGAAGATTATGCACAAGCGCTACTCTCACAGCAGCTGTGCTCACATCTACACGGGCGGGTCCGCACAAAACGCCATGCGGAATGAAGAAAGTGGCGTGTACATCTGTTGTTCGGACCGCACTACTACCTCCCTGACCTTACCAGCTGGCGACAGCAGCTCCAACTATCGTACAGATCTGCTGGTGCTCAACACAGCAGCAGAGCATTAGCTAGGGTAAGGCAGCCGCTTGATCCACTGATCTCCTCACCAAGAAGCTTCAAGATAGACTGGATGCCATGTCCACAAAATAGTGCTGCAGTGGATTCCAGTGCATTCTGGAGTAGCTGGGAATGGAGAGGCTGACAGCCTGGCCAAAGCAGGCGATAGACTACCACAAGATCACAGCCTCCTGTAAAATAAACCAGACACTACAGCAACAAAGTGATTGGCAACAGCAGAACACAGCTGCAGCCCATGGGCAGACGACATCAACAAGCTGAACAGGGAGAGCCAGGCCACCATCTTTCATCTACGCACTGATCACTCTGGCCTCACCTCGTGAGACTGGGTCATGCAGAAACAGCCCTATGCGAATGTGGCGTAGAAAATCATTCTCCTTAGCACATTCTCCGGACCTGTCCATACAGAGAGGCGGTCCGCTGGCAGCTCTGACCAGAAGACACGCCCATGTACACCAAACTCTGAAAACATGCTGCCGAGCTCTTGACAGCTCACTTATTGGCAGCCAGAACAGTATAAGATTTAAAGACGGCCATCAAGGAATTGAACGTTGCAGAAGAAGAAGGGAAAAGGTGAGGGGGGGGGGTGGAATTGGTGATCTCGAGGTTGTCATGTGAAAACTAATTATGTTGATAACATTGTTTTGGCTGTTAGGAACCATGAAACTTTATTACGCATATTCATATTTACACACTTCTAGATGAAAATAAATGAAAAAAATGTTAAATGTAAATGAAACGAAAAGGGGAGACCTTACTAGACCCGCCTTACGCTAGGTAAAATATCACCTAAAAGACCAGCCAGTTAAAAATATACTGATCAACAAAAGAAACGCAAATTGTTTACCATAGCGCTTTCCTTCGTAAATATGCTTTAATCCGGGTTATTTTGACGTCATTTATTAGAAAATGTTATGAAGAGTGTGTTATGTTGGATGCAAATAAAATGTTTAGTCTTACAAATTGCACATCGATGACTTATGACGTCATCAGTGACACTACCATCACAGGATATTGAAAGTGAAATGGGGAGCATCTGTAGAGACACAGCTTAAAGCCAACCAATGTGCAGTGTCACTAGGGTCCGTGTGCATGAAAATCAGGCCTGGTTGGTCTTGACCTACTTTTCGTTTGTCAAAGGCACCTAAATAATCAACATGACCTACAAACATGAAAATCAAAAAGTTCTTTATTTTTAGGTTAGCGGCCATATTTACCTGATCAAATGGATATGGGTGGTTTTTTTTTTATCTCTGTGTCAGTCACTGAAGCATACAAAAAATGGTTTGAAAGTAATTCACATTGAATCAAATAAGATTTTTAAAGAAAATGATGTGCACTGGAAGTTCTGGTTCTCTAATAAATTTTTCGAGTCAAATTTTGTTTGAAGCAGTTAATAACATTATAAGCAATCCACACAGCTTTTGCGTTAAAACATATCACAGGAAACTTGCTTCACAGAGTGTGTCCAGTTTTCCTTATTTTCACCACTAATGAAACCCTGTGTCCTCCAAGGTAGCCATGGACGATAACTCATCCAATTTGTGTGTGAAGGTAGCTCAGACAGTAGGCTGAGCATCTGAAGTAAGCAAAAAATAAAATGTTCTTGTTTTGCTGTCAGGTTGGCTCTTTGTTTGCGGGTACACTTACAGACACTTTTCGCGTTTTTAATGGAAGTCAGTATAGTTACAATTAAATTGATGGGGCACATTGAAATTAATGAAATGATCAAACATTTTATGCTTAATATGCATACTTTGTTAAGAAAACTGGCAACAAAAATATTTAAACAGAGGAGTATGACATAAGCAATTGTTATGATCATTTTGAGTTCCTTTGCGTACCGGTAAAATGGGGGTAGGGCAGCAGATTTAGCCACTGTGGCCCCTAAATGCATCACAGCATCATCAAATTAGGTTGGGAATAACTGTGGTACACTATCCTAACCAATAAAACATAAAAAACCTATTAGTTGTATACACAATTTCTGAGGGCATCTGAAACAAAGTACGTTTCCCAATTCGGCAATTTTAAATGGGAAAAAGCAATCATTCACCTCGAATGTACCGTAAACGATGCCGCCTTTCCTTATTTTCTTGCACTTTATGCTCACATTATTGAAACTTAATAGGTAAAGAGAAGTCAAAATGAAATGGAATAACTTTAGTAATTTGTTGTAATTAATTTTGTGTATTTTTACAACTTTGGGGTAGGGATACAAAATCAACTTCTGTGGCACTCACAGTGATCACAGAATCACCTAGTCAAGTTTATAATAATTGTAATATCTTATTGTAATGATGTAAGCCTGAAAATTGCCTGCCAGTGCTATAGAAAATGTCTGAAGGCATCTGACACATTATTTTTGTCGTTTTTTGCGATTTCTCGGAAATGGGTGCACAAATACCTTCACTGTGAGCCACAGATTCAATATTTTTTTTTATACTGTTTTTTTTTTCTTCAGAGAATGAAGAAGGTGTGCCTTAACATAATATTGCCTGATATGGGCTTCTGGAATAAATTCTGATTCCTTTAGAGGAAAATGTTTCTCAACCTCATTTTAGCATCCGCGAAGAGCATGAATGGGGGTACCCTTGCGCCATCAGCTATATCTCTGGTGTGTTCCTAAGGAGTTTAGGGGAACATCACTTAAACATGTCAGGACATACTAAGGTGCACTTTGAAATCCGTCTTATTGAGTACTGAGGGGGGGGGGGGGGGCGGAGGGGGGTGCACGGTAGCCAGGACTGGCTTATGGACTATATACTGTGGTTGTGTTTGTTTGTTTCTTTCTTTCTTTCTTTCTTTGGTTGGTTGGTTGGCTGGGTTTTTTAATATATTTATTTATTATTATTTATTATTTATTTATTTTTTTTTTTTTTAATTATTATTTTTTTTTTTTTTTTTTTTTTTTTTGGGGGGGGGGTGAGCGGGGAGGGGGGGGGGTTTCTAATCAAGGCAGAAAACTACCACACTTATTTTTGTTTCTTACGTACCACTTGTCCGTCCTCCCTTTTTTTTCCGATCCTTCAGCGATAGCCTCGAAACGGTACCGGTCCCACCAA
Source organism: Semisulcospira habei (assembly GCA_036245525.1). Lineage (NCBI taxonomy): Eukaryota > Metazoa > Mollusca > Gastropoda > Semisulcospiridae > Semisulcospira > Semisulcospira habei. The sequence continues at coordinate 195,601,300 of BTPG01000003.1, read as the reverse complement.
TGATATTCCTTCATGGATCCCTTCAGGACGTCAGGGTGTAACATCAGTCGATAGTTCATGTCTGTCGTGCCGCACTTGGCCACTCCGGCGATGTAGAAGTACGGCAAACAACGAAGCCCTCGCTTCTGATCGGGTTTGTCGTACCAGCAAGGGTTCTTCGTCTCCTTGATGTAATTACGTGGTTCCTAAAAAGTAGCGTTAGAAAGTTCTCGTAGTTGTGCTTCGAATGCTTTAACTCATTCGAGACGCGCAGTATCCGGATAAGCCGCAAGCCGCGTATCCAGATACGGCACGTCTCGAATGAGTTAAAGCAATGCAAACATAAGTACGAGTACTTTCGTCTCGAATGTGTTAAAGTCTAAAAATGTGAGAGGAAAAATCTCTAAGATTGGGGGTAGGTGAGAGTTTACGTCGGTGCACCTGTGCCACTCTTTAGGAGGGCAGATCATTGTATACACTATGAATGCTTGACACCGGGTTTTTTTTCCGCCAGTATCGACATCGACCAGCTTTCGCAGTTTCAAAGACTATGGTCGTTATCCGCGCATCCGGATGCAGCTGGCCGCAAATGAGTTAAGCATGGCAAGTGTCTGTCTTCCAACACTAAACAATTAATTATGTGAAAGTATAAAACCATTCTTGTTATAAATCGCAACAAACATGTTAAACTGTTGTTTTTTTTCAAGTCAAACAATTCCAGTTTGGACGGGAGCATATAAATATGTAGTCTTCCAAAACTTCAAATTAATTAATTATGTAAAAGTGTAAACATGTTAACAATGTTCTGTTACCTCCATTTGGTAGATCTTGCCAGAAGGTGTCTGCGAAACGGCTTGTGTGCAGGGCGGAAAAAGCGGCTTGTCCCCCACAAATATATGACCTTGACCTGAGGTCGCCGACTGGGACCACGCCTTGGTCCACCAATCAGGATACTCGAGACTGCCGGCAAACAGTGACGTAGGAATAAAACGGGCACGGCTTGTGCCAGTTTCCAAATATGACGTGAAATGAGCGTAAAAATCGAAAATAACATGGAGTGATTCGTATTGGCGCAGAACGGGTGGGAACGACACGCGCGTGTAAATCGGCAACTAGGAAGACGTGCTAAAACCCGCGGAGACGTTACGGCATTAACACGTTCTACCCCAGGACCAAAATCCCCAAATTTTGAAGTTGCCCTCAGAAGGACTGTATTACAATTCTAGAGCAATATCGAGCAAGATAGTTCAAGGGTGGTGTCAGAATAGTTTGGCGCCTATTGGCGCCAAACTATTCTGGCACCACCCTTGAACTATCATACTCAACCCATGTCTTGCTGTCGTCTGTCAGGGCTGAGTGAGTTAAAGTTTACTGCGGTATAATGTTTACTGACGTGCAAAAGAAAAGCGACATCATGTGAATCATCGGACACACTTAAGCGTTTCCGATTATTCCAATAACGTCGCATTTCGTTAGCTCGTAAATGTGACACCATTCCAATAACGTCGCATTTCGTTAGCTCGTCAATGTGACACCATTCCAATAACGTCGCATTTCGTTAGCTCGTAAATGTGACACCATTCCAATAACGTCGCATTTCGTTAGCTCGTCAATGTGACACCATTCCAATAACGTCGCATTTCGTTAGCTCGTAATTGTGACACCATTCCAATAACGTCGCATTTCGTTAGCTCGTAAATGTGACACCATTACAATAACGTCGCATTTCGTTAGCTCGTAAATGTGACACCATTACAATAACGTCGCATTTCGTTAGCTCGTAAATGTGACACCATTCCAATAACGTCGCATTTCGTTAGCTCGTAAATGTGACACCATTCCAATAACGTCGCATTTCGTTAGCTCGTCAATGTGACACCATTCCAATAACGTCGCATTTCGTTAGCTCGTAATTGTGACACCATTCCAATAACGTCGCATTTCGTTAGCTCGTAAATGTGACACCATTACAATAACGTCGCATTTCGTTAGCTCGTAAATGTGACACCATTACAATAACGTCGCATTTCGTTAGCTCGTAAATGTGACACCATTACAATAACGTCGCATTTCGTTAGCTCGTAAATGTGACACCATTACAATAACGTCGCATTTCGTTAGCTCGTAAATGTGACACCATTACAATAACGTCGCATTTCCTTAGCTCGTCAATGTGACACCATTACAATAACGTCGCATTTCCTTAGCTCGTCAATGTGACACCATTACAATAACGTCGCATTTCCTTAGCTCGTCAATGTGACACCATTACAATAACGTCGCATTTCGTTAGCTCGTAAATGTGACACCATTCCAATAACGTCGCATTTCGTTAGCTCATCAATGCGACATCGGATGGAAACATCAGAAACACTGTGATATTATGTTTCCGATGATTCCATTGTCGTATTTCTTTTGTTCGTCAGTATGTTATTATGTCATGCACACACAAAAAAAATTTTTTTAATGGACTGATTAGGTAAAGTAGCATAATTGCCAAAAAGAAAAATATGTCTCGTTGTTCTTTTTAAATTATTTAATGACTACAGCTGGAGTTGGATTGACCATGTTAATTCAAGAGCAGTGCCATATTTGCTTGGCACCCTCCAGACGCCAAGCTAATCTGGCACTACCCTTGGCGCAGTCATTAGGTGAAACACCACAATTTGGGAAATGCGGCGTTATGGGTTAGTTAAAATAGTCGATGCCTACACGGATGTAATTGTTGGAGGTCGGTGATTCTGTACGTCACGGCCGCATTCCATAAGGCCCAAAATCACATACCAGCGCATTAATGCGGATATTTCTAGATACAACTGATGTACTCACTTCTTGAGAGCTTCCTCGGGTTCATGTGTAACCAGCATGAGTTTGCTGCAACACACAGGATTCTAAGTTAGTTAGTTAGCTATTAAGGTTTAACTTAACTCCTTAACTCATTCAGCCCGACGGCCGTATTTCCCAAATTTGGGAGGCGTCATCTAATGACTATGCACCAGTTGCAGGAGATGGACCGACCATGCTAATTCAAGGGCAGTGCCATATTAGATTGGCGCCGACAGCCGCCAAGCTAATCTGGCACTACCCTTGAATTCTCATGGTCGACCCATCTCCTGATGTAGTGCGTCAGGGCTGAATGGGTTAATATGTGTGTTATTGAAGGGAATGTCGATTAGTGTGCAGCGGATTGAGACGCAAAATTCGCCATCACTGGCAGCGAAAGGGTCAACACCAAACATGATTTAACCCATTTAGCCCAACTGCAGCATTTCTCAAATTTTGGACATGTCATCTTACGAGTATGCACCAGTTGCTGGAGATGGATCGACCATGATAATTAAAGGGCAGTGACAGATTAAGCTAATCTGGCAATACCCTTGAATTGTCATGGCCGATCCATCTCCTGCTGTTGGGCGTTGGGGCTAAATGGGTTAACCAATGAAGAAAACAGCACGTGGGAAAAAAAAATATTTTACAGCTCTCCGCTTGCAGTACATTCACTTTACCCTGTGAAGGCATAGGACAGTGAGTCCAGTTCTGGTGATAGCTGACATTGTAATTTTGTGAAAGCTAGTGCTCATTGTAATTTTGTGAAAAGCTAGATGCTGACTGTAATTCTGTGAAATCTAGATGTTCATTGTAATTTTGTGAAAAAAAGCTAGATGTTTATTGTAATTCTGTAAAAAGCTAGATGTTCATTGTAAATTTGTAAAAAGAGCTAGATGTTCTTTGTAATTTTGTGAAAAATTGGATGTTCATAGTAATTTTGTGAAAAGCTAGATGTTAATTGTAATTCTGTAAAAAGATAGATTTCATTGTGATTTTGTGAAAAGCTAGATGTTCATTGTAATTGTGTGAAAAGCTAGATGTTCATTGTAATTCTCTGAAAAGCTAGATTTCATTGTAATTCTGTGAAAATATAAATGTTCATTGCAATTCTGTGAAAGCTAGATTTCATTGTAATTCTGTGAAAATCTAGATGTTCATTGTAAATATGTGAAAAGCTAAATGTTCATTGTAATTCTGTGAAAAGCGAGATTTTCTTTGTACTTGATACAAATGAAACTCCTTCCACAAAAGAGATGAACCTGCCTTTTGCTTGCACAGGGCTGCAGTTTGTACTGTGTGCTGGCCTATGATGTTGTGCGACTGTACAATTCACAATCATAAAAAAGTAAATCAAGATTCAAGATTCAAATAAGTCAATAATCCAATAAATGAAACGTTACAGTGTCTTCTATCAGTAAAACAACAAACTAACTCATTCTGCCCCACTACCGAAATCCCTAAATGTTGAAGTTGCCCTCTGAAGGACTGTAGTACAATTCGAGAGATAGATCTAGCATAATAGTTTAAGGGTCGTGCCAGTATAGCTTGGCGTTCATAGGGCGCCAAGCTATTCTGGCACCACCCTTGAACTATCATCATCGATCTATGTCTGGCTGAATGAGTTAACTCATTCTACCCCAACACCGAAATCCCCAAATTTTGCCGTTGTTCTCTGAAGACTGCATTGCAGTGCAGGACACAGATCGACCATGATAGTTCAAGGGTGATGCCAGAATAGCTTGGCGCCCATAGGCGCCAAGCTATTCTGGCATCACCCTTGAACTATCATGGTCGATTCTTATCTTGCTGTGGTGTGTCTGGGGTAGAATGAGTTAAAATATGTAAACAGAATATGTATTCACACATATTTATATAAACAGTGATTCAGCAGCGGCACTGTGTCAGTAAAACATTTTTACTCGTGACGCCTGGTGCTTGACTCACTGGTAACTGTAGCACGTGGAACGAAATAGTTCTTTAAAAAAATACTCTTTCATTCCACATGCTACGGCTACCAATGAGTATGTGTGTGCATGCTTAGAAGTCTCAATCTACCACGAGCAGTAATTACCTATGTGCACTGTTTCTCAAGAAATACCTACATTTCTTAAAATGTAAATGCTAGTGGAGCGAAATTTTAATCTTAAATACTTACTTTTCTTCATTATCCAGTGATCTTTTTAATAACCCCTTGTTTGTATCACTGCAATGATACACACACACACACACACACACACACACACACACACACACACACACACACACGCACACAAACACACACACACACACATACGTTGCAAACAAATCGTTCGGTTTTTTTTATGGCGTTACTATTGTAATAAACTTGCGCATGAATAGATCAGAAAAAGACTTCTATCTAAATTATCGTCTCAATCGTCATCGTTACCATTATCATCATCGCCTTTCTCTTTCTCCTACTTCTCAACAATAAATCTCACTCTACCTGTCATGGCTTCTGGTGCCTGTGTTTGTAGCACCGTCTTGAGGTGGTTTGTCGCCGTCAGGCTGTCTGCTTCTAGACGTTCCTGAGGGAGAGTCTTGAGCAGATTCCAGTTTTGCATCTGACCTGCAAAGAAGTTCTGTCTCGCACTACTATAGGTCTCGCTGTACATTATTTTGACCTTTATTAACCCTTTGGGTATCGGTGACGATTTTGGTCGAGGCAAATCCTGTAGGAATCACCTCGACCAAAACCGCTACAGATACCCAAGAGGTTAATGTTATGGTCGACTTTCCAACCGCCCTCATGCCTTCATGGACAGAGGGTCGTATTTTGGATAATGTAGAACCGCCCCTCAATATCTGAACCGTCCGCCCCGGTTACGGAAGTCCCCCACAGTATATTGGCGCGATGTAGTGTGTGTGTGTGTGTGTGTGTGTGTATGTGTGTGTGTGTGTGTGTGTGTGTGTGTGTGTGTGTGTGTGTGTGTGCGTTTGTGTGTGTGTGTGTGTGCATGTATATGTATGTACTTGCGTGCGTTTGTACGTGCGTACGTTCGTGCATGCGTTCATGCTAGTATACTCGCGAGTGTGCGTGTAGACTTTGTAGACTCTTTAGTTAAAACTGGACGCGATGCAACATGCATGACAGAAAACAATGACATAATGAATGTGTATCCTACATTCATGTACTTACTTTTCAATCTTGTGTTTTTCGCTTTTGTCATGTTTCTCCTTCCCTTCGTGCTTATCTTTTGTCTTTATTCTGAAAACGGAAAGGAAAACGGTAATCCGAAAAAAGAACAGATTTTTATTATAATAACCTGAAGCATGCATTCCCCGCCCACCCCAAACTTACCCCTCGACATTCCATCCCCCCCCCCCCTTCTTCCTCCCCCCTCCCCTCCCCCCTCCCCTCCCCCCCCCCCCGCCCCCACCGTCTCCGAACCCTCCCCCTCCTCCCGAAAACCAATTTCCCTTCCCGAATACCCATACTCCCAGCACTGTATTTTGAATGTTATTTAATGTACTCACATTGTTTGTTGAGTGTTGTATGCAGGACTCTCGCCCTCTGCGTCCCTGGCAAGTTCTATTGGTTCTTGTCTGGAGAAACAGAACATTGCAAGAATAACGCTATAAATTATATAGAAACTCTGTTCTGTTTCCATCAAAGTGTCCCAACCTCTACCCCTTACATCCATCGATCCATCTATCAATCGATTGATCCATCCTCCATCCATCCATCCATCCATCCATCAACCCATACACCTACCCGCCCACCTACTTAACCAACCATCCAGCCAGCCAGCCAGCCATCTGTCTATCAAAATCCACCCACCCACCCATCAGTCCTTTCGTCCTTTTATCCATCAGCCATCCATCCACTCACACACCTATCCCACCCACCCACCCACCCACCCATCCATCCATCCATCCATCCATCCATCCATCCATCTGTCATTCAATCCTCCCGTGACGTACCTGGTTAGGACATCGTAGATGCTGATCGGCCGTGTACCGACATGAGAGTCGATGTGAGTGAAGATGACCAATAGAAACATCGTCACCATTATCATCATCATCATAAACCGCGCGTACATCTTCATGATGGCAGCTATTGTTGATATAGTCTTTATTCTCTGTTTTACTTTCTTGGGCCAAAATGTGCTCTCAGTTGACTGAGGCGGATATCTGAAATCAGGAGATTTTTTTTTTTTTTTTTTTTTTTTTTTTTTTTTTTTTTTTACTGCCCGGACATGGAGAATCTCACCCAAATGAAAAAGATCAAGATTACCACAAGAGAAAGACAGCCATCACCCAGCTGCAAGAGGCATAGATCCTCATGAGCCCATGCGGTCGCGGTTGCGTGGACCCATGAGGATCTATGCCTTTTGCTGGCCTCTTTTGGATGGGCGGTCCGTGGCGCAGTGCTTAAGGCGCCTGACACCAATGCCAAAGGTGCGAGGTTCGATACCGGGTTCCGGCGTTGGACTTTTCTCCTCTGGCAAGTGTCACCGTTAATTCGGGCGGACTGTCGGGGGTTCTTTCTCCGGGTACTCCGGTTCTTCCACCCCGCCCCCCCCCCCCCCCACCCCACACACTTTGGTACCGGTCTCAGGCCACTTTACAAATTTCAAATACAAGCGATCAAAAATTTCTGTAACTTCAGTAGCTGACTGGCCCTTCGTTTGTCTTGTACTGTGTTTGTACTGTGTTTGTCTTAAATGGCGTAAATCCGTGTCTGTTTCGTGAGTGTGTGTGTTGGGTTTCAGGCGCGGCGCTTTGAGTCGATTTCCCCAAAACTGAGAAAAAGCGCCTATATAATAACGGTATTATTATTATTATTATTATTATGGCTCCATGTTCCTCACTCGGAGGATTTAAATCTGGATAACAATCGGGTTTCAGAGACAACAGCTTTCCCCATAGTCAAGGGCAGTGAAGGGATAACAATGAGACAAACGAGGGATATCGGCGTTCAGATAATGACCCCCCCCCCCCTCACCCCCTACCCCACCCCAACCCCACCCCCACCCCTTCGTCCTTTGCCACCCTCAGTCTTCCTTTAACCCCTCCTGCGAAATATTTACAGTTTACCAAAATGATGATTATCATGATAAGTGTGCATGGTCGTCGTGTTTGTTGTTGTCATACTCATTCGTTGCATGTTCATCCTCATCATTGACGTTTTCTTTTGTAGTCATCGTCACCATCAACAATATTAAAATTGACATTGTTTTTAAGTGCAGGATTCAAAGTATTAACATCAAGAATAGAAAACAGCACATACGCATTAACCCTTTCCCTGTCATCGTACGTGCATATTAATTTTGTTCCTGAAATCTTGGTTCATTCAACGACCAAAACGCAAAACCGTCCGAGAAACATGGATACAAATTGGTCTCAGCAAGAGGCATAGATCCTCATGAGCCCCCGCAGTCGCGGGGGCTCATGAGGATCTATGTGTCTTGCAGTTGAACCGTTTTCACTTTTTCTCGGCAGTGAAGGGGTTAACCCATTGTTTGCCAATGGACGCAAAATCATGTCTTTGAAAGCAGGGCGAGTTCAGCACCAAGGAACACGGATATGAATAGGGTCATCAAGAGGCAAAGAACCCCATGAGCCCCAGTGGATGCGGGAGCTCATCAGGTCGTTTGTCTGCTGCAAGGGGTGGGGGGGGGGGGGCTGTGTTCGCGTAATTCCGGCAGCGAAAGGGTTAACTAAAATAGTGATCAACAAAAGGATTTGATCGACTGCAAATTATGACCCCCAATCGGCCATGAAAAAGAAGTTTTAAAAAAAAATTATCTTACCTTTTTTCCCGCAAACTTCTGAAATACACACCTTTGGTTTCTAAAATACTATTATGACTAAACTTCCGCCTATTTCACATTAGAAATTCTGAACAAAAATCAGAATGACGAGTTTCACGTCTCTTCAGTACACGGTCGGCCAGTGGAAAAGGCAGAAGCCTGATCGAAACTGCACAAAGGCCGAGGCAAGCCGGTGTAACACACCAAAATGATCCCCACGCCAGATTGACCTAAAGTCGCCTTGACCTATGCCAGATCCAACCGGGGTCGCTTTGTCGTGTGGTTCTTGCGTGGGAGAAGTACCACGACAAAAAGACTCTCTCGCCAGATCGACACGGGGTTACTTTATCGTTGTACGCCTAAGTGACCCCGAGTCGATCTGGCGTGAGAGTCTTTCTGCGTCTGACCTTGTGAAACTGTTGAACTGTGTACTTCTAGTTTGCTTACGTACACACGCCTACATTGTCGATATTTTTGCGTTGTGCAAAAATCACATTTTCTTTCCTGAAGACGCATATAACCGATATTTTTTTTTTTATATTTAAGGGAATAAAAGACATTTCTATTTTCCTATTTTCTGTGTGTGCCACAGATTACAAAATGTGTGATAACTCTCAAAAACGATTGGGATCAACAACTGTATACGAGCTTAATCTGGTCAATGACAAATTGATTATTGTGAAGCACATTAATTTTTACAAACATGCTTCAGTTAATATTGGATAACGGCCTCCATACTTGATTGTATTGCACAGAGACCTTAACACATTGTTCGAAATGTTTTATTAGCGTCATGGTTGAGCGTTTCTGTACAGTTTTAAGGTGGAATCCGAATTTAAACAACAAAATAAAATGTAAAATAGAGAAGAACGCTGATTATTTGTGTAGGTTATTGTGTTTTATGCACCCCTTATTGATCCACTCTGTAATTAGTTGACAGTGTAGGAAGCAGATGTTTAGGTACGGCAATGGTCACAGCTGAGTTAACGCAGAGATTTGACCTTTGAGGTTATATAGTATGCACGCATATTACACAGGCGAAGGCTGACACAAGTATAATTTCCACCGAAAATCCCTTTACCATTATAGTGTACACCTATATATGTATGTCAACAGTATGTAGTCCTATATCAGAATCATGCCAAAGACAGGTGTCTGAGTACCTTTATAGTAAGGAAAGTCAGTAGGTTCCCAGCGCGCAAAAGGACATCTGGCTGTCATCGGCCCGATGTCCTTTTGTGCACTGGGTTACGCTCTTTGTAGTATGGAGCGCCAGGGACCGATTCTATGACATGTTTGACATGCTTCGTAGAGTTCAGATTTATATCAGTAGGTATTAACCTGAATTTTAAAATAATTCCTGCGTCAACCTTCGCCTGCGATACTATGTCATTCACTGCCAGCTACCAAAGACCTACGTACTAAACGATCTCTCTAAAACCTTCACTGATTTAAGATTGAACAAGTCCGTTAGCCCGACGCATGCGGATACGAAGAAGGCCAGCAAGAGGTATTGATCCTCATGAGCTCCCGAAATTGCGGGGGCTCATGAGGATTTATGCCTCTTGCAGTGGGGTGGTTGTGATCTGTGTGTCGACGATAAAGGGGTTAATCGTACACGGGCGCGCGGCATGATCATCCCTGCGTCGTACTCCCACACCGGCACTAGTGACGTGCTGTTTTTTCGGTTGTTTCTCAAAGGTGTGTGCTTCGATTTATTGAATGTTGACAGTGAATCGAGACAAATACCTTGTCTAGCGTCTCGTTATTCTCGCGACAGTCTCGATGTGACCAGTAATCCATAATTTGTGTCGCAGCACCACACAACTTAATCCTGTCAACAAGTACCACACAATGTTGCCCCAAATCATACAAATTGTTTACATTTATAGCGCAGTCAGCTACACTGCGGCCTTCTTCGTACCATTGTTAATTTGCTTCGTGTGACCTACAGGGACTGTTAGTGTAGCAAACCTCTGCTACCACAGCTTACACATGCGTATTATTCAACAAGCAACAAAAATACTAAGTAACAGTGACAACAGCGACAATATTTTCCACCCAATTCTATTATAATCAGCACATTTGAAATCGTAATGACTACACAGTAAGAACAATTAACGTGTATTGCCTACCAGCAATAAGGGAGACAACTCCCCAATTGAGCTCTTATGTTTATAGGCAAGGGAAAAAACAGCTGTAGTATCTTGCAATATAGGTAGGAGGACTATTATAGTAAAACGACGTGTTGAATACAGGGAAATAAAAAATGTCTCTCTAGATCAAAAACAAGACATTATTTTGAGTTATGCCCCTTCGACTAAAGTTTTAACCCGTTTATTGCCTGCTGATGCAGACTATGTTTCTGCAATCTTCGTTAATTCAAGACATAACACCACCCCCCCCCCCCCCCCCACAAAAAAAAAAATAAATAAAATAAAATAAAAATAATAATAATAATAATAATAATAATAATAATAATAATAATAATAATAATAAAATAAAAAATAAAAATAAAATAAATAAAAAAAACTAGATGTCCGAAGGAACATGGATTTAAAGTGGTGTCAGCAAGAGGCATATATCCCCATGAGCCCCGCAATTCAAGAGGATCTATACCTCTTGCAGTTGGGTGGTGTTTGCATTTTCTTGGCACTCTCTCTCTTGGCTTGACTTCGCGAACGAAGATTTTATAGGAGTTGCCCACGACGTCTGCAGGGTTGTTCGTGGCTGCGGAGGCCAATCCGAGACAATCTTGGCACTGAACGGTATAATATATTACATATAGCCTGACATCTTTATCAGAATGTCACTGCAATATGTTTTTTTTCCACTCCAGATCGATCGACCACTATAGTTTGGCCAGATTAGCCATAAGTATGGCATCTTGTTCCTATGTTAAACCTGCATTTGTTGAAATCTGCTGTCTAGTATTGTCTATGTGCCGTCTATTATTATACTTGTAAACTGATTGCAAATTCATTTCAACTGGTGATAACGATAATTATACTACTTAAGTAAATGTGTGTATCCCTTGTCTACCACTTGACACATCATTTTGTTTCTAAAATCTTTGTTTATCTAAGGATCAAAAGCCATAATGATTAATGGAACAGGGATAAACATTGGTCTCAACGAGAGCCATAGATCCTCATATGCCATCGCTATTGCTGGGGCTTATGCGCACCTGTGCCTCTTGCAGTTGGATGGTGCTAAAGTTTTCTCGCACGAAAAAGGATAACTCATTCGAGACGTGCCGCCTCCGGATACGCGGCATAAGCCGCGTATCCGGAGGCGGCACGTCTCGAATGAGCTAAACACACAACTAAGAACTCTTTTAGGTGTGAGTATCGAAGTTTATCAACATAGACTTCTCACCTCTTTGGATCAAAACAGGTCGTTTCTTAGACTCGTCCACCACACAGTCATTATATGCCAAGTCAAGTCGAACAATTCTTCACGGGGGCAGTTCCAAAAAATAACTACGTGCAAGTAAATGAAATAATGAAAGGACATCAATCGTTCTGACACATACGCGCAAAAAAAAAAAAATACATTCACAGAAAATTAACTCACACAGCCCGACAGCCTTATTTCCCAAATAACGACTATGCACCTGTTGCAGGAGATGGATCGAATATGATAATTCAAGGGTAGTGCCAGATTAGATTGGCACCGAAAGGTGCCAAGCTGATCTGGCACCACCCTTGAATTATCATGGTCGATCCATCTCCTGCTGTAGTGCGTCAGGGCTGAATGGGTTAACTGCGTGCATGTAAATGAAATAATGAAAGGACATCAATCGTTCTGACATAAAAATGACACACAAATGTGCGCACACACACACACGCGCAAACACATACATTCACAGAAAATTAATCCTGATAATAAATAATAACAAAAGTGATGGACAGAGCATGAATTAGTCCAATGGTAGTGCCTGACCAGCTAGGCGCCTCTTCAGGCGCAAAGCTGGTCAGGTACTACCCTTGTACTATGATGGTCTCTCTAACTCACCGCAGTAAGCTCTGTATGTCACAGAAATATATCAAATTCAGACACGTGCGTTATATCTATTCGACAGGTTACGTTTTGATCTGTTTCTAATTATCTAAAATCGAATCAGGCGCGATTAATTGGGAGCGCCATTTGGCGTAATTATATATTCAATCCCAGGACGTTTATCTGAGTGTTTTAGAAATATGATACCCTCACATGCGCGTTAAGCCCGTCTAAACTGGTCGGAATATTTTATAAATATAGACTGATCGTTGGTGTAGTCAATATATTATCATTTCCGATGTAACTATATAATGTTTTTTTTCATTTACATGTTTGCGCGAATCATGAAACATTTGGACAATTTTGCAGGGTGTCAAAAGCCAGACTACCAGAAGAGAATCCAATGAAAGCATTCCGCACGACATGAACAATGTTGAGTCGCTTGACGTTTGCGGACATCAGACCCACAGAGAAGATCACAACGGAGAAAAAAAAAAAAAAAAAAAAAAAAAACGATTAGTAGAGACAGTTACAGCACAAATTGTGTTGTAACTATCTTTTCTAACCGTGTTTCTTTCTCCGTTGGATTCTTCTCTGCATTTTATACGCTTGGCAATCACTCTTTAAGTCCCTTCTATTTATAGAAGAAACTTTTTAGGACGGGTTGCGGTGGGACGAATTTAATAGCATGACCATGATGTCAAAGGCGGGCAGGCCTAAACCTCTCACAACTGAAGTAACAAGATAAAAATTACGTCATGTCTAGTTACGCTAACCTCGCTGCTGAACGTACATTTGGTGGGACAAGCGCCGTATGTATGTATGTATGTGTGTGCGCATGTATGTAAATAAGAGAATCTCCGATATTTCTGTACACACAAGCTTGAAACTTGGCGAAATACTTTGTTGAAGGGGCGGCTAAGAGAACCTCCGAGGATATTGTAATTGAATGTCTCATTTAAGACATAAACAACCGCATATAGGAAGTCGGTTGACCCGGAGTCCGTAATTTTTGTCATATTTACTTGAAATTTTGGATATAACTAGTTTGGATAAAGACATTGGATGAGTTCGTTAGCCAGCTTTATATCCTTTCAACTTCTTTAGTAAAATTTAATTCTTTTCATAACAGAATTAAAACAGTAAAAAAAAAAAAAAAAAAAAAAAACCTTGACTTCTAGAGAAAATCAGACAATGGCGGTGACGTAAAAGAGGCAACTACGTCGCCACGCAGACATTGACATAATACTCTAAATATGACGTCATTCTCTCTAGCGCGCACCTCTCTCTCTCTCTCTCTCTCTCTCTCTCTCTCTCTCTCTCTCTCTCTCTCTCTCTCTCTTACACACACACACACACACACACACACACACACACACACACACACACACACACACACACACACACAGACATGCGCGCATCTCCAAGAGGCAAAGATCCTCAATCGCCCGGAGAGCGCATCAGGATCTATGTCTCTTGGAGATGTTTTGAGCGGGCGCGCATACACGCACTAACAAGCGCGCGTGTACGCGCACGCACACACACACACATATACACACACACACACACACACACACACACACACACACACACACACACAGGAGCACAAAAGCCTCACAGTGGTTTACCTACCATTTCATGTGAAAATGGGTTCCCATATTTCTATTTATTCTAGGGCTCTGGAATTGATGCGAATGTTTAGAACTCACCTTATAACTAAGCTCTACAACTTAAAATAAAAAAGACATTTTCTAGAAACAGAGCCAATGGATGGAGAAAAAATGGGTTTCTACCAATAAATACACAAAAACTGGCATTACAGTAGAAATGGGTGTCCTTGTCAAATCATTCATTTTAGCATGGACATCTCAAGAAAATTAGGTGTCTGTAATAAGGTAAAGTTCACGGAATATTTGATGCTTCTTTTCCACATTTATTTGATTGTTGTCATTCTTTTTTCAGCCCCCACCCGGGTCTGCCCTGGGGAACTTGGGTGGAGTTAGGTATTTTTTAGTTCCCAGGGTCACCCTGGTCATCCCCACAGGGTGGGTTTTTCTCTCTATACTGGGGCATGTGTTTCTGTCTACCCTTTGTCCATTCACCTGTATTTGCCTTTTTAAAACTCTCCCTACTGTCTGCACTGCCTGTAGCTCTTGATATTGGATGTGTGTTGCTAAATGGTCTTAGCTTTATTTCGGCCCCATGTGTTAGGTTTATTTAATGTATTTGACCGGCTGGTGACATACATTCAAATTTCAATGTTCTGTTTATTTATTTATTTATTTCACAAGCAGTGCAGGCACGTCCTGAGAAAGCCTTGTTGCTGTCGGGACGTTAAGCAATGTACAATCAATCAATCAATCAATCAATCTTTTTTCAGCTTAATGTATATTCCTTCTTTTTCCTGCATTAAAAATGTAAAGCACAATGACACAACAACACAGTGAACAAATACCTCACTAAAAATACCTCTGGTTGATTTTCTAATGATTGTTTGGGTAGGGTAGAGGGGTGGGGGGGGGAGGGGAGGGGAGGGGAGGGGGGTGAAGGTGGGGAGGGTGGGGTGTCATCACTTTGGGTTTTATAGAGCTGCTGAATGCTCTCTTATGAATGAAAGATTTTAATTATCCCTGGAATCAGGTCATTTCTGAGGCGCGCAACGAGTTGCACATCAAACCACCCACAAATACACATTTGGAGTGTACCAGATGGATCCAGTTGGACAAGTCCCACATTCCACACTATAGGACAGCTAAGACTGAGAAGCAATCGCGGCGTTTATGGCGCGGTGCAAGGTTTAACACTAAGAAACTGTTGTTTTTAGAAGCGCGTCCGGCAACAGTTTTTATTAAAACTGTTTTAAAACCTCTCCTTATACTCAACTTTTGTTAATGTTAAAAGTGTTTTCATTTACAGGCGTGTTGTAACTGTTATGCATCTATTCCAACGTAATAGTGCTGGATATCATAGTTTTCCCATTGTCGCCTTCTCTCTTCACTCAGCACTCGACTCTCCAGTCATTCCCTCAAACACGCAGCATTCACACAAACAATACTTTACTATTACACCCTTTGGCAACATTAGGTGGTTGGTTTTTTTTTTTCTTCTCTGACCTAGCATTACATACTGCACTAAACGACCGACTGCAGCAGACGACACACCTAACGACACTGACTGTGTGACGTCATTTGCATTCAATCAATTTGTGCGTACAATCTGAGAGGAGTTGCAGTCAAAACGAAAGCATAACACCAACAAACCCACTTAAACAAACCAAGAGACACAAGACAACAGCAGCCTCACCCAAAGTCTATATGTCCTCTCTCTCACTGCGCACTCATACAATCACTTCACTTCTTAGCAACCGGCGTACGAATATAATTATAGGCTAAGTCAAACTAAAACAGAAGATAGTGGCGGAAAACCCTTTAAAAAAGAAACAAACAACGACGTTTCAGATCAAATATTCTTCATCTGACATGGAAACAAACGTAGAAAACGTATAGGCTAAGTCCCTGGTGAACGTATACATGAATCTCAAATTTGTTAATAACTAGACATGACCTTTCTCCACATCACCCCGGAAGTACATCACAACTCAACACTTTTTTTAACAAAACAACCACACCCTCAAATAACAAACCTAATTTTGTAGGAACATAAACAATTTACTAACTCAAACAACAAAATATCCCCCCCCCCACCCCCCACCTGACCCATATCAGCTATGAAGTTATTTATAGCTGAGAAGGGTGATGTCATACATACACACTCATTTTCAGGGTTCTGTGCGCACAACACACACACATTGCTGGGAGGGACAAGTTTTCAAACACACTACAGGCGTGTCTGTTAAACACAAAAGTGCATGTTTTAACGCCAAAACGAGAAAAAATGATCTTTTTATTTTTTATGAATCTTTACCCCAAGACAATGCAGAAACAACCTTCAGAAAAAATGGGTGTCTGACTTTGTCACCCAGATTTTTACAACACACCCATTTTTCATAAGGATGGTAAAGACAGTCACCCATTTGAGCTCTTTCGTGTACACACACACACACACACACACGCATACACACACACACACACACACACACACATACACACACACACACATACACATCGTCGCGCTTTCAGAAGAGCATTCAGGTGACCCGATATAGCTAGTTTGGAGAAAGACATTGGATGAGTTCGTTAGCCAGCTTTGTGCCTTTTCAATTTCTTCAGTAAAAATTAATTCTTTTCAGAAAAAAATTAAAACAGTAAAAATCCTTGACATATGGAGAAAGTACGACAGTGGCGGTGACGTAAAAGAAGCAATACGTCACCAGGCAGACGTACTCTAAATATGACGTAATTCTCTCTTTCTTTCTCTCTCTCTCTCTCTCTCTCTCTCTCTCTCTCTCTCTCTCTCTCTCTCTCTCTCTCTCTCTCTCTCCCTCTCTCTGACATATGCGTGCATCTCCAAGAGGCATAGATCCTCATGCACGCACCCACACGCACACGCACACTCATAGTTTACACACACATCGACGCGCCTTCAGAAGAGCATGCTGATGTACTTAGTATAGCATATAGCATGTAGCTAGGTAAAGTCAACCTGATTTCACACAAATTATAACAAGACTGAAATTGTACCGTGAAATTCTAGTTTTGTCACCATTTTCCCAAGTGTTGAAGCGAAAGCGAAACTCATATCACGTAAAATATGAAACCAGATGGGATGCAATATAATACAATACAATACACTACAATACAATACAGTACAATACAATAATGCTTTATTAATCCTTCTTGGGGAAATTCGCTGTCTATCCATACAACACACGGCATCATCATTGAAATAATTAAATAACCCATAACTCTCAATTAAATAGATGAACTGTAACAGACTAGACGTATTGCTACCTTTGTAACACTCTTGGCATCAAAAACACTTATGTTGGATTCCCCCTGTGCTTCTGGTGTCAGCAATGTTGCAGTGAACTACTGAAAGGGCTAGAACTAAAGAACTAAAGAATGTTGACAGACACTATCTACTGATATTACTGTTGAAGAGGGTAACAGCTTGAGGGACAAAAGAGTTGGCATAACGTGATATACTACTTTTGGGTACTCGAAGTCTGCCACTTCGTTCGATAGTCTGCTGTCAAATTCATATCTAAGTGGATGTGTTTTATAATCAAAAATGTCAGCCGGTTTGTTTGTAATCCGTCTGTTATACAGTGCGTCCAAAGTATCCTGGGCTCCGCCAATCACCTCTTCCCGATCTATTTTACATAAATTTCTACCCCAGCACGTCAGTCCAAAAGTTAGAACGCTAACAATACTGGAGCAGTAAAACATATGTAAAGGCTGAGTGCCTACATTAAACTGATCTGAGCTTTCGCAAGCAGTAAAGACGGGTATGCGTTTTTGTTTTCCACAATAGCATCTGTGTTTTGTTTTCAGTTGAGCGCGTTGTCAAAAAGAACACCTAAATACTTGTAGGACTCTAAACGATCAACTTCTGTTCCCTTGATGACAACAGGATCGGGCTGATGTTTGTTTTTCCTGAAATCTATGGCCATATCTTTTGTTTTGCCAACAATAATGAACCATAACCCACAAAGTCCCTTCTATGTGAGAGCTGTCCTATGGTCTCTACCTTTTGTCTTTGACCTGATTCTGATGTTGAATTATCTCCTATTAAAATAGTCTCGCAGATCTGCCAATGCGTCAGTGACTTCTATTAGGGGCGCAGCACATACGCGTCATTGATTTGTCAAACGTCATTTGTCATGACGTAAGTTTTAGTTTTAAAGTAATTTTATATTTTACCTGATATGAGTTTCACTTTCGCTTCATAGGCTTGAGAAAATGGTGACAAAACTAGAACTTCACGGTACAATTTCAGTCTTGCTATAATTTTTGTGAAAGCAGGTTCACTTTACCTAGCTACATGATATACTAAGTACACGGGTCACCTGCATGCTCTTCTGAAAGAGCGTCGATGCGTGTTAAGGCGTGCGCGCTCGCGCTCCAAACATCTCTAAGAGGCATATATCCTCATGCGCCTGGAGGGCGCATGAGGATCTATTCCTCTTGGAGATGCGCGCATGTTTGTGAGAGAGAAAGAGAGAGAGAGAGAGAACCGCGCGAGAGAGAGAATGACGTCATATTTAGAGTATTATGTCAGTGTCTGCGTGGTGACGGAGTTAGACATGACGTAATTTTTATCTTGTTACTTCAATTGTTAGAGGTTTAGCCTGCCCGCCTTTGACATCATGGACATGCTATTATGCATACCCGCATACCTGCATAAATAGAAGGGACTTAAAAAGTAAGTCATGACAAATGACGTTCGACAAACCAATGACGCGTATGCACTGCGCGCGCCCCTAATAGAGTTCAATATGTCGCATTGGCACATTTGCGAGGTTTTTCCAAAATGAGACATTTCAACATCAGAATCAAGTCAAAGACAATAGGTAGAGACCCTTGACAGCGAAGACAGCTCTCATATAGAAGGGACTTTGTGGCTATGGTTCATCCTATCTTGTTTTGATCTGGATTGCATGAGACCCACGCCGCAAGTCTATCTGACGGTCTGTTGTTAACAGCTTTGCGACAATGGGACAACTGGTACGAAGTTTGTGAGCGCTCCTTGTAGTATCTACTTGCTTTGTCACTTTTTAAAAAAATCATTTTGTTATTGCAAAGCTTGTGAGCCTCTAAAGTATTGTGACAAACTGACGTTGTTCGGAAATCAGAAATAGGTCAAAATTGCACTCGTTTCGACAAAAAAGTGGTTTAAAAGTCAAGACACACATGCGACGTCTATTGTCAAAAGCGTGTGTTGCCTTAACGAGCGTCATAACAACAACAAAATAAAACACAGACCAGACCAAACAGGTGACTGCCAAGCTTGTAAAATGCGAAGAAAGAAAACGCTTAGAAAAGACAGTTGCAACACAATGTATTAACTCATTCAGCCCGACGCCATAATTCCCAAATTTGTGAGGCGTCATCTAATGATCATGCACCAGTTGCAGGAGATGGATCGACCATGATAATTCAAGGGCAGTGCCAGATTAGCTTGGCGCCCACAGGGGCCAAGCTAAGCTGGCACTACCCTTGAATTATCATGGTCGGCCCATCCCCTGCTGTAGTTCGTCAGGGATGACTGGGTTAATATTTGGTCACGTCCCTTCCTCTCTGATAAGATAAGTAACAACTGATCTCTATACCTGTTTGAATATTTTGAAGACGGGTATTTACCCGAAATATTAATAAATTGTGTTGTAACTGTCTTTTCTAAGCGTGTTTCTTTCTCTGTTGGGTTCTTCTCTCAAAACAAAACACGAAACATACAACAAGAACAAAAACACCTCAAGGAAGTAACAGCGAGCTTTATAACAATTGTTACATTGTCACAAAGGGCGTTACAACAACGGTCTAAGATACTAAACAGTAACGAAGCTGTCAGATGTCCGACCAACCACTCACCCCCTGAAAATCGACACACCCAACTCCCCCCACCCCCACCCCCCACACTCCCTCCCCCCACGCCTACCCCCACCCACCCACCTACCCACCCCCACCCCACCCCACCCCCAACCCCGACCAAACCCAAAAAACAAAAACAAAAATTTAAATGCAATTATATAACGCTAATACAATTACAAAACAAATTTTCTGTACCGTACATCGAGCAGTAATACAATAGTTCTAAATATGGCGAGGCTGATCAATAACTGAGTGTGTTCCTTAAGTAAGTAGGCCCAGAAACACGCGAAGATCGACGGACCGTGATAATCTACAGACATTGCCTTACACGACTGGTGCCTGAGAACTCAGGCTTGAGGTACCTGCAGACTCAAGCTAATCAGGCATTCCTTACCAAACAATTATTTGCCGGGGCAAGGCGAGCATTGCCCAGATGCAAGAGACATAAACCCTCCTGGGCCCCTGCAGTCGCAGGGGCCCATGAGGGTTTATGTCTCTTGTTGGTCCTATGTTCTTTACGCCAGTTTTCGTCCCATTTACATCTGTGTTATTCACGCGAACGCCGGTCAGTATGCGGGCGTTTCAGACGCGCAATTTGTGATTACTGGCAGCGAAATGGCTAACTCATGCTTCTGCCGCGTATCCGGAGGCGGCACGTCTCGAATGAGTTAAATAGCCTCTTATGCTCAACTGACCTCAGGTACATTGTCTGAACGTTTCGGCTGTTTTCTGTTTGTTTGTTTGTTTGTTGTTGTTTTTTTTTTTTTTGTTTTTTTTTTGTGTGTGTGTTTTTTTTTTTTTGCTACTCCAATTTTTCTTTGCCGACCTCAGAGGTCTTCCTCTCACGCCGCTCATCCCCGTCAACCCCAGTGTGCTCACCCAGGCCCGCTGGTTGTTCCAGCCAGACTCCCGGCCCTGCCGCTATATATATGGCAGGTAGTAGGGGACTCCCTCCGGAGGAAACTCCGCACTG
>BTPG01000003.1:195517753-195575253 GCA_036245525.1 Semisulcospira habei | reverse complement strand
AACGTATAATTAAGTCACATAAAAGTATGGTATCCCTATCACCGCGTTCTATGATAGCTCAAAAAGGTACGAGAACATTCCCAAAACAAAATAAAGGCTGCTCAATACACGCGCACAGACAAAAAGTAGCGAAAAATGTAGCGAAGTGTTGCGATGTCAACTAACCGCGCGACGCGACACTTACGAGGCCACTAGACAGTGCGACCCTTCTAGAACGCACCGGACTAAACACAACAAAACGAAATCGGCTCTACTCACGAACAAAAGAAAATCTTACTAAAAAAAACACGTGAAACGTAACCGTGATGGCTCAAGTAAACATCAGATCGTAACCTACGAATAACACATGTACGCTCTCACAGGATAACACAACCACAATCGTAACACAGTGACAAAAGCATGCATGCCCCTTGAAGGCAAAAGGCAGTAAGTTCATGTTAGTGAAAAGCGAGATTTTTATTGTAATACACTGGCGATCCTACTTTTCACACAGATTTGACTTACTGACTTTTTCCTTAACCCATTTAACCCCAAGGGTGAATTTCCCAAAGTTTGGAATTGTTATGTAAAGACTGTGTACCAGTTGCAGTAGGTGGATTGACCATGATAATTCAAGGGTAGTGCCAGATTAGCTTGACGCCTGTCGGCGCCAAGCTAATCTGGCACTACCCTTGAATTATCATGGTCAATCAATCTCCTGCTGTAGGGAACTGGGGCTGAATGGGTTAACAAGTCAGATTTGGTCCCCATATAGAATATATGTACATTAATATAAACACATTAAAATGCGTGCTGGACTGTGATTTTGGGCCTTTCGATTGACAGCCGTAAGGTCGGGTCACAGACCAGCACACACGGATTATTTTCTGTCTGAGAATCGTTTGACTACCAAAATTAATGGAATTCCTTTCTATAGAATGTAAGTCATTGAGTTCCCAGAGAAATGGGTGCTTGACCTTGTCTTTTTCTTTTCATCACCGTATTCCTCGACAGACAAATGCAAATTTCTTCCTGTGGAGAGATTAACCTCTTCACTGATGATAAAAAGGTAAACGTCATCCAACTGCAAGAAGCAAAGAACCCCATGAGCCTCCGCAGATGCGGTTCATGAGGTTTTTCGCCTCTAATTGATGTCCTGTTTATATTCGAGTTCCTTGTATTGATGGGATTCTTCGATGTGAAATGTCCAATGCTTTTAAATATGTAACTTGGCGTCTGCTGGCAGTTGGGGGAGGGGAGGGGAGAGTAACGGTAGAAGGGTGCAGGGTAAATAGTCAGTCATTTCTTATGTTAGCCTATGTAATCTGTTAATATTATCTGTTATTATTATTACTGAAGTTGCGTTATCTTCTTATGTTACGTTGGCTGGCTTATTGTATCCTACGTTATCCTATCTTACCTAAATCGCCCATGTTCTTCCATGTTTTCGGGTCTGATTTCTCGTGATCGTGTACACACTACTGTTTGTCTAACCACAGAAATCTCTTGTCGTTGAGTATCTCGGCAAACTTGTGTACAAAGGGGCGGTAGAAGTCGTCCAGAATCTCCTTGGTCTGAGGCAGCATCTGCCCCACCTTGTCGTACATGTCCCCCACGTTCACTGCGTCCCTCTGGGTCACAAAGTCCATGTCCGTTTTGTTCAGGGGCGCTGGAACAGAAAATGTATTCGTGCCGGATTGCGATGCTGGACGTAAGGTCCAACATCTAGTGAACCAGGTGAAAGTTAATCTGGTCAAGCTATTTACATGAAAACTGATTGTTTATTTCGACAATCCCTCCTCCTTTGTTTGAATCCATTGCGCAAAGGCCATCAGGCCGAAGTAGGCCGCAGTGGGCCCGCGCACGACTGTGCGCGGGCCCACTGCGGCCGACTTCGGCCCAATAGCTGTTTGCGTACTGGGACGTCACGTCTGAATCGAGACAATGGTTTTTCGTGTGCTTGTAACGAAAATCATAGATTCATACTGAGCACATTGGACGGTACATGACACTGAAGAATCTATCGCACAAGTATACTGTTATATGGGTAAGCCCACAAGAAGAGGTAGGCCAGCATTATGGTGCAGCAGGTCATGGAAAGGATTGTCAAAGTGTAATTAAACCGAAAGAAAATCGCAAAAGCGATCGTTACCTAATTCGAGGAAGCTGAAAACATTTTTCATGACAGACTCCAGGTTCTCGGAGTAATCTTCGTATCTGAGAATGATCATCTGTTCTTTGGGCCATATCCGTAACCAATCAGCCATGAACACCGGGTACATACCCTCTACAACGCGAACCTGTTGGGGGAAAAAAACAGAATTCGTCAACAGTAATAGTCAGCAGTAACGTAAATATGATTGTATGCGTGTCTGTGATTATACGCTCCTCAACATAAACGTAGTTCCAGTGGCCAGATTTAGTTGATTAATTTTTCATGGAACTTTGAGACAAAAGAAACAAGTAGACGACGTTCAAATTCTGAATGTAGATGACTGAGAAGTGAAGTTTTTTGTTTGAATTGTCCAGTAATTGGAGTTAGGCTTGCAACAACATGTTGTTTGTGTGTCAGGAATGAAGGGGTGGGTTACAGGAGTAATTAACCCGTTCACTGCCGAGAAAATTTCAACAGCATCCATCTGCAAGAGACATAGATCCTCATGAGCCTCCGCAGTTGCGAGGGCTCATGAGGATCTATGCCTCTTTTTGATACCGCGTTGTACCCACATTCTTTGGGCGGCTGGTGATTTTCAGAAATGCAACCCTGCGTTCACTGGGAGTGAAAGTGTTAAAACTGTGACGTACAGTGGCCTCTGCGTACAGCGTGTGGTTGTAGGCACAGTGCCGGATGGACCATTTGTCGTAGCAGGATCTGTACAGACTCACAGCCTGGACCACGTAGCGGTGAAAGTCCTCGGACGTGGCTCTGCGCAGGTAGCTGGTACGCGGGATACGTGATAAGAATCTGGAGTACAGTCTGAAACGCAAGGCCAATAGTTTAACTCTTCTTGTTGTTATCCCATGTTAGCAAAGGTCCGCGGGCCGAAGTCGGTCGCAGTAGGCCCGCGCACTGCAGCCGACGTCGGCCCGAGGGTCCTTCGCTTACTGGGTTGTTTTTAGTTGTTGCTGTCGTTTGTGATCTTCTCGGGATCATCTAGCATGGAGAGTGGATATCTGCGCCTATGGTTGCTGTTGACTGACCGGCACTTTCGATATTTTTTTCTCGGCTTTTAGAGAATGATAATATGTTGCCATGGCTGAAGATAAATCTGCTATTTCGACAGTTTGATTCTGGCTGCGTGCAGAAAGATGATCACAGCAATCTTTGCCTTAGGCAATTATGGTTTAGGTGTAAACCATGTAAAATCTGGAGCATGCCAATAATTTCTCTTCCCCCCCCCCACCCCCACCCCCACCCCTCCCCACCGCCCCGTCCCCACCCACCCTCCCGCCTGTCTGGCGGGACAGAAAAATGTATCACACGTATGTACGTTCACACAGAAAATACAGAGAGTTTAATGTTAACGTGAAATAATTCAACGCCAAATAAAAAGCTGATAATAATAATAATAATAATAATAATAATAATAATAATAATGGCTACTTATATAGCGCGTATCCTAAAATAAGCTCTAAGCGCTTTACAAATAAAGGGTGGGAGTGGAGTGGGTCATAAAGCCAGAGAAACAAAGGAAGTTGACAATTTTACTGCACTAATTATTCTTTGTGAGCCCCGAACTATCCTTTATAAAATCTCAACCAAAGAAAGAATTACGCTTGACAACACTATGCATTACCCATTCAGCCCTGACGCACTACAGCAGAGATGGTCGACCATGCTAATCAAGGTAGTGCCGATTAGCTTGGCGCCCTCGGCGCCAGCTAATCTGGCACTGCCCTGAATTATCATGGTCGATCCATCTCCTGCAACTGGTGTATAGTCATAAGATGACGCCTCCAAAATTTGGGAAATTCGGCCGGCGATGAGTTAATAATTTGTATTACAATTTTCTTTTCTAAGCGTCTTTCTCTTTCTTTGGTGCGGATTTTCATAGCTATGTATACGCTTCACAGTCACCTTTTCGATCTCGATTTTGTGTATGTATGCTTACCTTGACGTCGGGTGTCTAAAAGTGAGAATAATTTTGGCCTCTGGGTAGAAGTGACGCATGTGCTGTCCTGTGATGACTCGGGGTTCCACACAACCCTGGTTCCCGTCCAGCACCACCCAGTAGAAGGAATCCCACATATAGGACGGTGACCCGTCACCTATTCAGAAAGTTCAAAATAAAAGTGTGTAACACAACACGTTACCTCATTCATAAAACATTATTCTCGCAAAGTTCTGCGAAGATATCTGGTACTCATGAAAACCATGCAAGCACCAGGGTACACATCTACCCGGTGCGCATTGGGCCGACGGCTGTGCGCGGGTCAACGGCGTCGGACGTCGGCCCAATGACCGTTTGCGCACTGGGAGGCAACTACAACCGCTAACCGTCGTCTAAACCCTACCCCTTTCCATTATCTGGTCAATAGTTACTGATGATGTGATCTACAAGAACTAAAATGCTTTTATTTGCACATTTGGATGTTACTTCATGGTAAGAAATAACAAGATGACGATTTCATCCAAAGTCTACCGTATTGTTTGGAGCTCAGATGAGTTTATCTTTTATGAACATTCAGAGTTGTTCATATTTTTAGGCTTATTATGCTGATCCATTTCCCTCCTCTCTAAGCCAACCTCTGATCAACAAACACGTCGGCGGCGCACACAAATAAAGACGGACACACTGCGCTTCCCGCCATTTGTACGCTCTGTGGGCTTGTGTAGCGACAGGTATCCATTTCTTTCTACTCTAAACCCACCCTCTCATCTACACACACAGGCACGCAGAAATAAGGACGAACACATGGCGATTACCGCCATTTGTAAGATAAGATAAGATAAGATAAGATGGTTTATTGCCATATGTTTCCATGTACAAAACAATAAAAACATTGGAATTTGTCTTGATGTCAGTTACTAAGACTAAACACACACACACACACACACACACACACACACACACACACACACACACACACAGAGAGAGAGAGAGAGAGAGAGAGAGAGAGAGAGAGAGAGAGAGAGATCTGATACAGTTAAAAACTGACTGTACACAATCATTCTCACTCGCCACTCGCGCTCTCTCCAATTAGTCCGGTTGATCAGAGAGAGCGTGAACAGTAAGAGGGAAAAAACTGTTGCGGAATCTGCTGGTCCTGGTACTGATGGACCTGTACCTGCGCCCTGATGGTAAAATTTGAAAAAGCTCATTGCCGGGGTGGGTGGAATCACTGGAGATAAGACGTGCTCTACGTAAGAGACGCTGCTGGTACAGTGAGTCCAGGCTAGGAAGATCTCTGCCTATGATTTTTGAAGCGGTCTTGACCACCCTACTCAGTCTGATTTTCTCTTTGGCCGTGATGGAACCATACCAAACCGTGATCGAAAAGGTGAGCACGCTCTCAATCACAGCTCGGTAGAATTGCATCAACATGTGGGCACCGAGACCGAAACTTTTCAGACGTCGCAGGAAGAACAAGCGCTGCTGTGCTTTTTGGACGATAAGGCGAGTGTTTTCCTCCCACTTCAGGTCACATGACAGGGTAGTGCCAAGAAACTTAAAGTTCTGGACTGTTTCAATGATTTCACTATTGATCACAAGAGGGGGAGGGGGAGGGGACTGTTTCTTTCTAAAGTCCACAATCATTTCTTTTGTTTTGCCAGAGTTCAGTTCAAGGTTGTTGTTATTACACCAACTAATTAGAGTCTCAACCTGACTACGGTAAGCGGATTCGTCTGAGTTTGTAATGCACCCTTCCACTGTGGTGTCATCTGCAAATTTCAGAACTTTAGTACTGGCATGGCATGAAGCACAGTCATAAGTAAACAGGGAGTAGAGCATAGGGGAGAGCACGCACCCCTGAGGCGTGCCCGTGGATAAAGTGAGGGTGGATGACACATTTCCACCAATTTTAACGACCTGTGGTCTCATCAACAGGAAATCGAGGGTCCAGAGGCACAATGTCTCTGGAACTCCGATTTGCTGGATCTTCTGGTACAATTTAGATGGAATAATGGTGTTAAAAGCAGAACTGTAATCAACAAATAAAATTCTGGCATAGGTGTTTGGGATTTCAAGGTGTTGTAAAACATAAAACAAACCAAGTGACACCGCATCCTCCACGGAACGTTTTTCGCGATACGCGAATTGAAAACAATCCAGCAGAGGGTCGGTAAATGTTCTCAGAAACCGGAGGACGAGGCGCTCAAGCGTCTTCATGACAACTGAGGTCAGAGCGACCGGTCTGTAGTCATTTAGGGAGGACACTTTGGATTTTTTCGGAACAGGAATGATGGTGGACCTTTTGAAACACTGAGGAACAGTGCACTGAGAGAGAGACATGTTGAAAATGTCAGTAAAGACGCCCGAGAGCTGGTCCGCACAGTTTCTGAGTAAGCGTGGAGAAATGTTATCTGGACCGGCAGCTTTCCTTCTGTCTAGACGCTGAAACATGCACCTGACATCGGCGTCTAGAATAATGAAAGGTGGGTTCTCAGTATGACTCCTCTCCACAGAAGGAGGTGGGGTCATATTCTTTTTGTCAAAACGACTATAAAAGTCATTCAGAGTGTCTGGAAGAGACGCATCAGTAACATCAGCAGTCTTGGAAGCTGGTTTATAGTTTGTAATGTCTTTGAGGCCTTGCCAAATATCTCTAGGGTTACTAGCTGCGATTTTCTGTTCTAGTCTGTATCTGAAGTTGCGCTTGGCAGTCTTAATTGCTTTTAGTACTGCATACCTGGCTTGTTTGTACCTTTCTCTGTCATTGTCTTTGTATGCGTCATGTTTTTCGTGGAGTTTGTGTTTAATGTCTACTGTAAACCATGGCTTGTCATTAGGAAAACTCTTGCAGGTCTTGGTGGGAATACAGAGGCTCTCACAGAAGGCAATGTAGTCAGTGACAGCCTCTGTGTACTCGTGAATGTCTGATGTTACCTCCTTAAACACATCCCAGTCAGTGCACTCTAGACAGCCACGGAGTGTTTCAGCTGCCTCAGGTGACCATTGTTTGATTGATTTTACTTTAAGATCTGTGTTCTGGCGTAGCATAGCTATTCTGAAGAAGAAGAATAACATGACCAGCGAAAGTGACGTCACTTCAAGCTTCACGTCATCTTTAGTCCCACGACGCCGTGTTCATAGTGACGACTCGATGCCGTACGTCACTCATCGCAGTACTAACATTTGACGTATCAGAGAATCAACTTTGCAATTTTTTTGCTGATTTTCAGGCCTAGGGCTTACAGGTCACAATTTGACCTAATCCTACCCCAGGGCCGGGACAAACAGCAGGCTTATGCAAACACTGTTTATGAAAAATCATGCAGGTATTAATGAGAAGATAGTTTTTTTTTTCGTAAAAGAAATATTAAAGTTTATGTTAGCTGTTTTACAAATGACTCCGAAAAAGTGGTGCAGAAAATTGTCTGGTTTTCACACCTCTAGGGCACACAGGTCACAATTGACCCAACTGACAGCCGAGACAATATGTAGGCTAATGTAAATACCGTATACGAAAAATCATGCGATTATTAATGAGAATAATGTTTTTTCGTAAAAAAAAAAAGATTCAATTGTTTTAAGATTAACCCATATAATTCGTGAAAATAATCCCAAAAACGTAAAAAATATTTATATTTTTTAAATATTTCATTATCACTCATACGTTCTAGAGTTACAATGCTGGTTAACGAACTCACTCAATATCTCCCTTTTATCTAGCTATATGCAAAATATATGGTAAAAATAAGAACAATTACGGACTCCAGTGTGGATCAACCGGTTTTTGTGAAACGGCCATTTTCTCGGCCAATGAGCATCTTAATCAAAAAATCGAAAAAATAGGTCTCGAGATAATTCCTTTAGGAACAATATTTTAAAATTTCAAGTGTGTCCGTCCTCAACCGCCTGCTCTAGTCGCTGTCACACACACACACACACACACACACACACACACACACACACACACACACACACACACACACACACACACACGGCGCTTTGGCCAAGGTTTGCGTAGCTAGACGTGACGTCATTTTTATATTGTTACTTCTTTGCCAGAATTTCTGTCCCGCACGCCAAAAAACGTCATGTGCATGCTCCGGAATGCGCTCCGACCAGACCCATTTCAAAGTCTACGGTATTTTCAATATGGTGGACAAAAATACATTATTCTTCGAAAGGAAAATTGTACAGTTCAACGAATTCTCACACTTCTGTAGATTAAAAGAATATCATGTGACTGTAACGCTACACATATATAATGGCACAATGATACTCTGACATGTTATGTGCAGCTATATAGACGTGATCTTCCTTTTACAGCTCCATTGACTACGCTCGACAGTTACCGAATATTTTGATGGAGTGGCCTCTTTCGTTCAGATCATCAGCAAGGTCTTTCAGCCCGCGAGTTGTGACCCGATCCGAATACTCTCCCAGTGATACGCCACCTGCCACGATAACAATCTGTATTACATTATGAATCATTAACGGAACCGTCTTCAGTAAAAGGGGTACTATTTACATATAAAAAGGACAAACATTTTCATTGTTAGTGGTTAATTATGCTGAAACTGTCCGAGTAATGAAACCGTTACACATTTTCTGCAAGTAACCCCTTGAATGCCGAGAAAGCACGATCCAGGTGCAAGAGACATAGATCTTCATGAGCCCCCGCTATTGCGGGTGCTCATGAGGATCTATGCCTCTTGCTGACGCCAATTTAAATCCATGTTTCTGGGGCGGCTTGGGCTCTTTGGCATTAATAATAAATAATAATTAATAATAAACGAAGACTGTAGAAACACAGCCATAGACTTCAACTGGCAGTGAGAGGTTTAATGAGGTCATCAAGAAGCACAGATTTCGCATGATCCCTGCTAACTCTGGTGGCTCGTGATGATGTCTACTTCTAGCAAACCTGAAGTGGCAGATATATAGGTGTACAATCGGTAACAATGTAAATAACCGCAGGACAAATCTGACGTAAACATATTTCTGTCTTATACCACTCGCACGACATTTTCTAGGGTGGATTACCCATGTCAGATCTACCTAGCAACTTTCCATTTACCTAACAACAAAAAACTGACCGACGACTGAACACGAGCACATGCTGAAGTGAAAGTGTGACGTAACAAAACTTGTGCATATTGAAGTGACGCATGCACTGAGCAAGGAGGTGCGTCATTTCAATTTTGAAAATAGCGTTTGACGTCAGATATAGGCATCTTTATGTCACTGGTAATAGAAAGCAGTGGCAGCATCCTAAGAAAAGAAAGGAGTTTGTGAAAGCGCTTGTAGTGAATTTAAGGAATTTCGTGGCAAAAGCACATCCGGGATGTTCCCCCGGACAAGATCTTCAGCTTTCTGAGAGAGTGCAATATTTTTCATAAGATTTGAGCATTCATAGACTATGATAATTCTCTTCTTTTTTCTTTCTTTTTTTGTTGGGGGGGGGGGGGGGGGACTTTTTTGAGAGTATGTAGACGTTTCCTTTAAAGACCTGTGCGACATTTTAGCATGCAATATTTTGAAGATATATTTACATCTTGTTTTAAGACCTTTCTTTTAGTCTAGCTGGCCAGATTTTTACCCATCCCGCCGTGAGATGGTCTTAGTTGCCTGCTCGGCGTTAAACCCAAATAACTAACTAACTAGCAGTCTAGAGGATGGTTTCGTCGTGATTTGCTGGATTGGTATAAAAGATAATTATCGGGTTTGCTGTCATCTGAAGCACATTTATAATTTTACAGGCGTCAGACGAAAACATGCCGCGGAGTAGTTATTTATTTGGGCTTAACGCCGAGCAGGCCATGCCGCGGAGTTTGTACACGTTGAAGGCTGTTTCGGTCACAAATCAGCGCACAAAAATAGTAAGTAGAAGGAGGCACGTTTTATAAACTTCTTAGGTACTGGAGCTCTCGTAGGTTACAGAAAAATTGTTCACCTCGTTCCTCGTATCTTATTTAGCGGAGCAGTAATGGTCGGTGAACCTCGCACTCCCGACTCCACTAATTAACTCATTCAAGACGTGCCGCCTCCGGATACGCGGCTTATGGCGCGTATCCGGAGGCGGCACGTCTCGAATGAGTTAACATTCTCAGTGAACAGTTTTCAAAACATATTGTCTAAGCACTATGTAATTGTGGTGCAATGATCCGATCCGCATTACTCGTCTACTACGCACCACCTTGTATGGTACAAACAAGACTCTATTATATCAATGTACAAACAGTCGATACTTTAGGGGCATACAGTAATACATGTACAAATGTACTAAATTAGTCGTTACATGTACTTTTATGGGCCATGCAGTAAAAAAAAAGAAATGTACCAAGAAGGCAAATGAATTAAGACCTAAGTTAGGAATTTTCTGGGTTAGATTGCGGTCAGTGACCTGCTTTGTGGAAGTAATTGAATGGGTCACAGAAATTAGTCTTTTTTTTCCCGGTGTTTTTTAAGCTATTGTTTCACAAACAAAGTCTTCATTGTACTGATCAATGTATGTTCATTAACTCATTCAGCCCGACGCACGAAATTCCCAAATTTTGGAAGCGTCATCTAACGACTATGAACCTGTTGCAGGAAGTGAATCGACCATGATAATTCAAGGGCAGTGCCAGATTAGCTTGGCGCCGACAGGCGCCAAGCTAATCTGGCACTACCCTTGAATTATCGTGGTCGACCCATCTCCTGCTGTAGTGCGTCAGGGCTGAATGGGTTGAACATAGCAAAAACAAAATTCATCATTGACACTTTTGGCCACACCAAGCATCAAGAAGAGCAGTAAAAACGCTGTGCAGCCTTTTAACCCCTTGACTGCCGAAAAATATTGAACACCACAGAACTGCAAGAGGCATAGATTCTCATGAGTCTTGAGGATATTATGACTCTAGTTTTAACCGCCTTGTATCCATGTTTCTTTGACGGCGTAAGATCATTGACGCTAAATTTAAAATGATTTGAAAAACTCAGCCTTCGTTCACTGACAGTCAACGAGTTAATTATTGATCAGATTATAAATCTCCGTTCAGTATCTACAGACTTTACTCACTAAGGAGACGAGCTTTATGTGTTACTGGTTTTTTTTTTTTTTTTCAGGAATCAACATTTCTCTCTACTAAACTGTGAGGCTTTTGTGCGAGAATGTGTGATATACCATGAGCGCTGACATTGCCGGAGATGGGGTCTTTAGACAAGTGCTCGTATCGCCCTCTGTCCCACCAATGATATTCTTTCTCTGAGCCAGTCATGACGTCAGGATGCAGACGGATCCGCCTGCAACCGTTAGCCCATTCAGTCCTGACGCACTACAGCAGGAGATGGGGTCGACCATGATAATTCAAGGGCAGTGCCAGATTAGCTTGGCGCCAAGCTAATCTGGCACTACCCTTGAACTATCATGGTCGACCCATCGCCTGCAATAGGTGCAGAGTCGTTAGATGACGCCTCCAAAATTTGGGAAATACGTGCGTCACGCTGAATGAGTTAAAAATGCACAAAACAAGTATTAAAAAACAATGAAGGGCGTATAATTGTTTGAAAAGAACCGAATAACACGTGACCGTTGGTTTTAACTCGAAATCTATATAGCGACGCGTTGGTGGTGCGGCAGGCGACGCACAAAAAAAAAAATAATAAAATAAAAAATAGCTCAGCGGCATGCGGAAAAAAACTTCGTGTGTACCCAAATGCCGTCTCGAATTCAGACAGTTGTTTTCAATTGACCAAATTTTTTTAAAGAAGTACCCAACGGAGAAAGAAACACGCTTAGAAAAGACGGGTACCACTATATCGGGTAAAACCGTCAAGACAACACAGAGGTGCGTATACTGCGAGTGGCATTTTTGTCGAATCACGCCTCCACCGCGATCGCCGTTTTGACCAGGTGACTTTGTCAATCGCTTTACTGCTGCTTAGCGTCAACCACCGCTTTCGCATCGAGCATATGCCATGATACTAATACACTTATTCTTTATTTCAAATATTCTTGATTTTTGTACCTGTCTCCACCGTCTCCGTACACTTTACTGCATCTCGAAAACATTAGGTATTGCCCCATAAGGCGCCCAACATCAACAGCTGCGAAATTGTCGTATAGCGTTGCCGGCGGCAACGATATACGACACTTCCGCAGCTTTTGACGAGTTAACAGTGAGTGCTTACAAGCAGTGTGCAGCCAGAGGCTGTAAAGTCCGAAATCACAGACCAGCACACCTTTGTAAGCTGAGGTCTTGGCGTGCTTACCTGTAGAGGTCTGAAGTGCCACCTTTGGCGACACCTGCCAGGTAGAAGTAAGGGGCGCACCTCAAGCCTTTCCTTTCCTCGGGGTACTCGTACCAACAAGGGTTCTTGCTGTTGGGCAGGTAGTGTCGGGGCTCCTTTTCAAGCAAAGGTCTATTATTGATAACTTACTTTAACCGAATGTTATCATATGCCAAACTGGATAGAACCTTAGGCTGCTCTTTCCATCTGCAAGACGGGTTATGTTGATACCATGCAGCAGCAAGAATTCAAAAGAATCTGTACTGTGGCTGGCAGATAGACATATTCGTACTGCTCGAAATCAGTTTCCTGAATCCCCCCCCCCCCTCTCCACACACACACACACACACACACACACACACACACACACACACACACACACACACACAGGCAACAACAATCCTCTCCCCCTCCCCCAGAAGAAAGATCACCACATATCAAAACAAACCACCTAACGAACAAACAAACAAACAACAAACGAATGAACATACGAATAAACAAACCAACAATACCTCAAGAGGATATCCCTTGACTATATCAACTCCGTCCTTGCATGGCGGGAAAAGAGGTTGGTCGTCCACAAAGTCTTTCTGGCATGAAACAGCTGACCTCGGCCAGGCTTTCTCCCACCTAGTAGGGCAGATTACTTGCGTTCAAATTCATAATTTATTATAGCAAACTATAACGCCCTGAAGTGTCAATGACTACAAGCCACGGTTCGAACTATTCCCTGCCAATGAAAGCAGATCTGGTTTCTTGAAATGAAATCTTAGTTACTAAAATCTTGGTTAATTAAACACCAAGGAGACACAGCCGTCCAAAAAGCATGGATACACAGTGGTATGACCAAGAGGCATGGATCCTCATGAGCCCCCGCAATTGCGGGGCTCATGAGGATCTATGCCTCTTGCAATTAGACCGTGTTAATGTTTTCTCGGGTTAAAAAAAATACCTTACAGGGGTGTTACTAACCACTCAGGGTAGGTGTACATTCCTGCTGATTCGTGATAAGTCACTGGGATGGGTGGCGACACCGTTTCGGGTTTTGTCTGTAGTGGTAATGGTTGGGGCTTTACTGGAACAACGTCAAGGGATAACATGTGCGTTTCTTCGTTTGGCGCTTGCAGCTTAGGAGTGGGATTCTGCTGAGTGCTGAAAACAATAGATGAAGCATTTTAACCCTTTGGGTTTCGGTGGCGGTTTATATTGCGATGATTCCTGCAGGAATCATCGCGACAAAAACCGCTGCCGACAGCCATAGGATTAAAGACAATGAGCTACAGTCAGACATTGAGAGCTAACATACATAAAATTAGAAGACACACAATATATCTTATTAACTCATTCAGCCCTGACGCACTACAGCAGGAGATGAGTCGACCATGATAATTCAAGGGCAGTGCCAGATTACCTTGGCACCTGTCGGCGCCAAGCTAATCTGGTACTGCCCTTGAATTATCATGATCGATCCATCTCCTGCAACTAGTGCATAGTCGTTAGATGACGCCTCCAAAATTTGGGAAATACGGCCGTCGGGCGGAATGAGTTAATATTTACTAACAACTCAAAGAGATGCGTGGATTTCCATTAGAAATGGCTAAATGATCTTTTAATCAGCGGAACTATAAACATTATTTGATTCAACCATAAACTGACGGTACGTTAGCAACTAATTCACTTTAACCCTTTGGCCGTCGGTAGCAGTATTCGTCACGATGATTCTTTCAGGAATCATCGCCACAAAAATACCGCTGCCGACGGCCCAAGGGTACAGCTCAGCCAGACTTTATACCAATTAAGTCTCAAACAACTGATCAGTTGTTTTTTTCCATGCACATATATCATTGTGTCAGCCTCTAAATGTTTCAGATTCCGCTATCCGGCATGAGCCCAACAACAGCTCTAAACCTTAAACTTGTGAACATTCATTTCAAGTACCTTTCTACTCCAGTTGCGGTTGTGTGTTGTGCAGACGAGTTTTGATTATGGCTGACTTGCTGTAAAAGTTGTTTTAAGGCTGTGGCTATGGGGCCTACAGAGAGTGAGACGCCTCCTTTCTCCGTGAAGTTGTAAACACCGGGGTTTAACCACAGGAAGTGGTCTTTGCGCATGTTCATTCCAAGCAGCATGATCGCCGTCATGAGAGACACAATACCTATCCAGAACCATAGCTTTCCCCTTGTCATTCTTGCTGGGAACGTCTGCAGAAAAGTAAAATAATTATAAATACAAATATATACAAGTATATATATATATATATATATATATATATATATATATATATATATTATATATATATATATATATATATATATATATATATATATATATATATATATATATATATATATATAATTCTTTATTAGTAGGTAGCGCCTTTTCTCCCGATGTTCATCGTGACAAGAAGCATTACTGACAGCCAAACAGGAAATATAATAATTTAACACATTCTGCTCCAGGACCGAAATCCGCAAATTTTGAAGTTGCCCCCTGAAGACTATTACACTTCTGGAAACAGATCGAGCGTGATAGCCTATGGGCGCCAAGCTATTCTGGCACAACCCTTGAACTATCACGCTCGATCCATGTTTTGACGTCGCGTGTCGGAGTTGCATGAGTTAATCATACACACAACTTCAGATGAAGAGACCGTGTCGTTTGCCGCCCACCCATTCAGCTCCCATATACTACAACAGTAGACCTATGGACCATAAAAGTTCAAATGTCAATATAGTTTTAGTACTTCCAAACTGGGTCCTGCATAGGCGCCATGGTGACACGTCGAAAACCCTTACGCAACGTCCGTACTAATGAGTTTTAAAGTATGTTGCTTAACACACAAAATATGTAATCTAATAAAAATTTCTCAGTTAGACAGATTGCGGTTTGATAATGCACATGGTCATACTGAATCATCAAATGTTTGATAAAGGAGAAGACAGACAGACAGACAGAGAAAAAAGCAAAGTTCATTAATTAAAAAGTTAAGTGTGTGTCAGAAGGTGACATGATGATGATGATGATGACGATGATGAAACATTACCCAGTTAACCCATTCAGCCCCAAAGCATCATTATCTACATTTTGAAGGCGTCACTTAACGAGTATGTACCAGTCCCAGGAGATTGATTGATTTAATTATCATGGTCCATTCATCTTCTGCTGTACGGCGTCGGGGCTAACTGGGTTAAGCATATTATTATTATGTTAGGCATATTATTATTGTCTATCTCACATACTGTCCTGTTAACTTGTAAAGTATATGCATGCAAACATGTCACAAAATTAACAAATGAACACGCTATATGCAATAAAACGTAAAAATAAAACAAGTAGAGTTTTGTAATACACAAACATCGAGTGTAGAAGATATTTTCTCCTGTAGCGACAAATTTCTCGTTAATAGTCTGATCTCGTGAGCATGGCAGCGTTCACTTGATGGGGTGTTGAGAGAGAGAGGGAGAGAGAGAGAGAGAGATCATGATGATGCTGCTGCTGCTGCTGCTGCTGATGATGATGATGATGATGATGATGATGACGATGATGATGATGATGAGGAGGAGGAGGATTGATGATGATGATACTTTATTTCTCAACGGTAAAAGTTTTGTCAGAGAAAACATTGTCATTTTACAAACTTGCTCTTGCTAAATCTACGACACCGATAAAGAAGTAAAATAATCTAAACGAGAGAGAGAGAGAGAGTTGTTAATGGCAAGAACCTCAAGAAATGCTTACCTCCTATGCAAAATGTACGAAAAAGACAGGTACTGAAAATATGTCCTGCCTCATGTAAGTGTTCAATCAATAACATGTGTACGCATGTACGGTTAATCGCATTGACCGTACATAATTTCAGACCTAAGTAAATCAATCCTAGCTGTAGAGTTGTAGATGTATTCTTAATAAGATATATATGACGTTTGAGTGTTGCCGAAATCTGCTGCGTAGTAGATACGTCGTTGGAGTTAACTTGATCAAGGCGGACCGCACCAATAGCTGCGAATGTGTCGTATAGCGTTGACTACGGCAACGCTAGACGACACTTTCGCAGCTATTGATGCGGGGCACCTTGAATGAGTTAACAAACATGACATTACTGGCTTTAATTCGTACAAACAGCAGCCTGCTGTAAATCATCTCAGCCTACACAGTACAATGATACATGGTTTGAGCTGATTTTTTTTACTTCAAAACTGACAACAGATCGCGGGCAGTTTGAGACACATTATATGATGATGAGAAAGTGATACAATGTCTCTACATCTTGTGCTGTTGGACGCTTACAAAGTTTCATGTCAGTATTTAGGGTCTTCTGCTCTGTGAATGCATAAGACTGTAAGTCTATTTTTGCTTTTCACAGAAATGTACTAAGCGTTTTACCGGGGTTTTTTGTTTTTTTCATTTCACAAGGAGCTTAGTCTTGTTTCCAAAGGTCACTTTTTCACTTCGACATGTACAACCTAGCAATAAATAGAACTAGATTATTCTGCTTTACCCCTTTACGTTCGGGACACATGAAGCTCACCCAAATGCAAGATGCAGAGAACCTCGAGAGCTCACACGCTCATGAAGATCTACAGTCATGCATTGTAAAAACGAAAACAACAAAAAAGCAACATTGCAAAAACGCAAAAATGTTTAGATATTATATTTGGGGACGAAAAAAGATGACAACAAATGCCTTTCACTCTTGTTTAAAACAAATGACTCACTTTCATTTTTGTACTGCGTCATGCCCTAAGAAACGCTGACTGAGCCTATTAACTCTTTGGAGACAAGCCGCATATCCGTATAGGGCACGTACACAATGAGTTAACATGTACATGTACAGTTGTGTGTCATTGACTGCCTTAATTTTGTCGCGTTTTCAAACAGCATGACTTTATACGTAATACTAAAGACCCATGCATAGGTATTTGATGTTAATTAGGTATTTGGTCTTAACGCCGAGGAGGCGACTAAGGTCAGCTCACCGCGAAAAGAGTAAAAATCTGGTAATACAACTAATATTGTCTGGCAGCGAATCGTTGGTTTCAGGCATAATTCCTGGTCTGCAGTAAAATGCCGAAAAAAAAGTGAACACGACCTAGTTGCAAGGGGCATAGATCCTCATGAGCCCCCGCTGGGGCTCATGAGGATCTATGCCTCTTGAAGACACCAGCTTGTATGCATACTCGCGGACGGGTGGGACTCACTGGCGTTGAATTAACTCATTCAGCCCGACGCACGTATTTCCCAAATTTGGAGGCATCATCTCACGACTATGCACCTGTTGCAGGAGATGGATCGACCATGATAATTCAAGGGCTGTGCCAGATTAGCTTGGCGCCGAAAGAGACTAATCTGGGACTGCCCTTGAATTATCATGGTCGACCCATCTCCTGCTGTAGTGCGTCAGGGCTGAATGAGTTTACAAAGATTTGTTTTAGAAACACAGTTTGCGTCTGCTGGCAGTGATTGGGGTCAACAAAATACGTTTGTATCAAAATTCTATCAGAAGCCAACTTAATTAAATTTATTTTCCTTGTCTCTGATGTAAAAGATGACGTCACACCATGCCTTTGATCAATCTCTTGATGCGAAGTTAATCCTGACTATCTTCTGGACAGTTTTTGGTTCGTGACGATGAATACGTACCAAAACACCTAATACCCTTGTTCCTTGGGCTACATATGCCCTGCCTTCACTGTCGTCAGCTGTGTAGGGGCGATCGATTGAAGGCATGGACCATTTGCTTGTTCTGGTGACTGGTGTCCGGTCAACCTGAGAGTAATTATATAGAATGACTCCTAAGCAATTTTGACTTTATAGCGTGTGTGTCGGTAAACTAAGTTTAGGTCAAATAGGTGTTTGCCAGCGTGTAAAATGAACAGAAAATACTGCGATGAAAGAAACGTGCTTAGAAAAGACAATTACGACACAATTTATTAACTCATTCAGCCCGACGGTCGTATTTCCCAAATTTTGGAGGCGGCATCTAATAACTAAGCACCAGTTGCAGGAGATGGATCGACCATGATAATTCAAGGGCAGTGCCAGATTAGCTTGGCGCCGACAGGCGCCAAGCTAATCTGGCACTACCCTTGAATTATCATTATCGACCCATCTCCTGCTGCAGGGCGTCATGTTTAAATGGGTTAACATTTCGGGCTAAAACTCTTCTTCACAATAGACATACAATCGAGTACACAATGTGTAACTTACCTTTTTGCTGATGATTCTAGATGCCAGCTCTGCTGGCATCTCGATCACCAAAGAAAAGATACGTTGTACAATGTGTACTTGGGTACATAACCATCAAACTGTGTTGTAAAAATGTCATTTCTAAGCGTGTTTCTTTTGTCGTTTTGATATTCTTTTCACTAAACTAATTTTGTCCCAGTTAAAAACAACGCGTGCCATTTTCTTTGTTAGGTCCTATTGAGTTTGTCATAGCTTACTATGGCAGTTTTATTTTAAATATTTCTAATTGTATCTTCCTCTATCATACTGACAGAAAGGACCATCACCCCTATGTAGTCCCTGGACGTTTAGCCTACTACGTTCCTCTGCTTTCCGCTATTACTATACAATGTATTGGTTGCGTCTTGATATATATTTGTAAATCACACTCTACCCTTGAACTCTCGTCCCACTCCACTCAGTCCGCTTGCCCATGGACCAAACTGCTTCAATCAAAAATGTTCTTTAATCTTGAATCGTAAGCTCCTCCCTGCCAAAATAATGCAAAATCCACCTAACTGCAAGATGCTAATAACTTCTTTTTTTTCATCAGGCAGTTTTAATTAATCCTTTGGCTGTCGCTAGCGCAACCGACAGCCAAAGGGTTAATGATTTCAAGTTTCAAGATATTCAAAAACTGTATTGCGTCTCCTATATATATATTTTTTTTTTTGGTTCGAATTATTATGCTAAAACAGAAAAAAGTATTAACCCATTCAGCCCTGACGCACTACAGCAGGAGATCGATCGACCATGATAATTCAAGGGTAGTGCCAGATTAGCTTGGCGCCTGTCGGCGCCAAGCTAATCTAGCACTACCCTTGAATTATCATGGTCGATCCATCTCCTGCAGCATGTGAAAAGTCGTTAGATGACGCCTCCAAAATTTGGGAAATACGTGCGTCGAGCTGAATGAGTTAAAGGATTTGCAGCTACCTAGAATGGCCTGGTAGTCGTGGAATCCAGGGCCAGTTGCATGAGTGAGTGTAGTCCTGCGCCAGCCACTAAGCAAGGTGCCCCGCTATGGCGCAGGACTAAGCTCACTCATGCAACTGACCCAGAGTCGAGGAAATAATTTTTCCATAGATCTCGTAAACGAACACGCGCACCAGCACACGCCAGACTCAAACTCATTTACACGTGTATATTTACGTACACAAACAGCAATGCACGCGCACGGCCCTACCCTTTATGGGTAATTGAAGCCGCGTCAATCCACAGGTGTATGTAATGACCATGCACCTTCCTAACGTCAGCAACCACAACATTGTATTTGTTAACATGAGCTAAATTAGTCCGGTTGAGCTGGGTTATTGATAAGCAACAACATGTTGAAAATCAATCATTTACGATTAACAACTAACTGTTGTTGGCGTAAGTTCTCGGTCCACCCTCATGTGCTTGTGGGTGGGGTCAGACCGAGCATTATGTGTCATCAATGGAGCTTTAAATAGTTCCTGTCACTATGTATATAATACCCCTTTTCTTATTGTACCCGCCGTGCCAAATCGTCCAGTTTGTCAAGCTTTGCAATGCGTTGGTCGCAGGTTAGTCCGTGATTTTTTGTAATATTATTTTTTAATATCAAAGTCACACTTCACACTTGGCTAGATTTCCAGCCACGTTTCATTCGGGTACTCGACTCTATGCCGCGTATCAGGATGCGGCTCGTCTCTATTGTACCCGACGGCCGTATTTCCCAAATTTTGGAGGCGTCATCTAATGACTATGCACCAGTTGCAGGAGATGGTTCGACCTTGATAATTCAAGGGCAGTGCCAGATTAGCTTTGGCGCCGACAGGCGCCAAGCTAATCCGGCACTACCCTTGAGTTATCATGGCCGACCCATCTGCTGCAGTGCATCAGGGCTGAATGGGTTAACTTATTATTGTATACTCACAACCTTTACAGCCCTAGGAGTTAGTTATTGGGGTTTAACGCCAAGCAGGCGACTAAGGCCATCTCACGGCGGTACACACACACAGCCCTAGGAGGCGTTTTCAAAGATTGAGTGTCATCTGTGAAAGATGGATCGACCATGATAGTTCAAGGGTATTGCTAGACTAACATGACTTGATCTTTCTCCCTTTTGGTGTCTTAACCCTTTGGCTGTCGATAATACGCGCTGGTTACAGCCAAAGTGTTAACGGGTGAACGTGCTAATTAATACGTGTATGTATGGTACGTGTAAGCCTAGCTGAAGACAGTAAATGGATTATTGTTAACACATTCTATAACAGGACCGAAATCCCCAAATTTTGACATTCCCTCTGAAGGACTGTATTACAATTCTAGAGACAGATCCATCATGATAGTTCAAGGGTGGTGCCAGAATAGCTTGGCGCCTATGGGCGTCAAGCTATTCTGACACCACCCTTATACTATCATGCTCGATCCATGTCTTGATGTGCTGTGTCGGGGCTGAATGAGTTAAGTATATAATAAGATGGAGAGAAATACAATTCTAACATCACTAGGGAACCAAACATTAACCCATTGCACCCTGAGGCAGATTTGTTTTTAAATTTGCTCATTGTCCCATGAAGGCTATATTACAGATTAGGAGATAGATGAAGTATTTTAGTTCAAGGGTGGTGCCAGAATAGCTTGGCGCCTCAGGTACATTTATAGTCAATTCATAGTCAAATTTATTTCAAGCAGTGTGTGTATCAGGATGAAAAGAGTTAACGGGATACTGGATACCGTACACTTAAGAGCTACAGAGACCTGCGTTAATGTATTATTAATTGTCGAGCATTCGTCGTGGTTGCGATAATGTTAACCCTTTGGCTGTCGGTAGCCTGATTGGTTGAGGTGATTTCTTCAGGAATCACCTCGACCAAACAGGCTTACCGACAGGCAAGCGGCTAAACGGATAACTTCAGCTTCAAGATCTCGTTTGCAGTAATCATATATTATTATGTATCTCAGTTGTGTCGTCTGTCATGATTGAAAACGTGGCAAGGTACGTACACACCCCCCCCCCCCCCACCCCACCCCACCCACACACACACACACACATACACCACCGCCGCCTCCCTCCCCCACCCCTCCCCCCATCAACACCACCCCACCCCCAACACACACCCCCACCCTACCCCCACCCCCACCCCCAAACCCCCCTCCCTCCCCCCCCCCCCCCATTTTTTTTTTTTTAATTCATTGACAATGTATCTACTGATGAATCCATACACTGCCTTGACTTATTTCAGCTTGCGCAACATGTGGCAGGCAATCAGAAGGTAGCGTTAATTAACCCATTCAGCCCTGACGCACTACAGCAGTAGATGGGTCGACCATGATAATTCAAGGGTGGTGCCAGATTAGCTTGGCGCCTTTCGGCGCCAAGCTAATCTGGCACTGCCCTTGAATTATCATGGTCGATCCATCTCCTGCAACTCTTGCATAGTCATTAGATGACGCCTCCAAAATCTGGGAAATACGGCCCTCGGGCTGAATGAATTTCATTTTATGTTTACTGTGATTGCGAGAACTGAAACGTTTCCATCAATATATATGTGAAATGATTGATTTCCTGCTTCTGTTTACTGATACCCAGCCAAGTTGTATTGGATATACAGTCTACTTTACTTATAACAAGGTCGGATATTTCAAAAGTAGCATAAATCAACACTTTTTCAGAGGTCCCGACTGTACCCTTTCAATGTAAATTACTTCGCTTTTAGGGATGTATATGATCGACTTGTTCTATACCTACGTATTTTTCTGTGAGCTGGCGATTGGGTGCCTGATAAGGGGAGGGGGGGGGGAAGGTGGGCAGGGGTCTAATATTTGTCTGTCCAGTGCTGAGTAATTTCCCTTGGTATGTGTACAGTTCTACCAGCGCTAGCCTCACCTATCTGGTTTGTGAGTATTCTATAACTCAAGGCAAGATTTGTATCGTTGCAATGTTGAGTATTGTCTTGTGCATCTACTGTGAAAAATTAGGGTATTTACCCGACCACATTTAGTAGTGCACCTTCTTGTTTTTGTATGTGTGTTTCTCCTGCCTACTTCCTAAGTTCCAGAAAAAGACATGGGTTATAGGCTTGACCTGATGCATCCTTTTTCAAGGGATGTATATGATCGTCTTGTTCTATACCTGCGTATTTTTCTGTGGGCTGGCGATTCGGTGCCTGATAGGCGGGGATATCTAACTGTTTATCTGTCCAGCGCTGAGTAATTCTCCTTGGTATGTGTATAGTTCTACCAGCGCTAGTCTCACCTATCTGGTTGTGAGAGTTCGCTTATTTAAAACAAACTGCGGATATAATAAGAACCAGAAAGTGCTGGGTCGCCAGTCAATTTGTCATATCCGAAGAGCTGGGTCGCCAGTCAATTTGTCATATCCGAAGAGCTGGGTCGCCAGTCAATTTGTCATATCCGAAGAGCTGGGTCGCCAGTCAATTTGTCATATCCGAAGAGCTGGGTCGCCAGTCAATTTGTCATATCCGAAGAGCTG
Organism: Semisulcospira habei; assembly: GCA_036245525.1. Lineage (NCBI taxonomy): Eukaryota > Metazoa > Mollusca > Gastropoda > Semisulcospiridae > Semisulcospira > Semisulcospira habei. The sequence goes on along the minus strand of BTPG01000003.1, from coordinate 195,552,204 downwards.
GGTCGCCAGTCAATTTGTCATATCCGAAGATTACTTTATTTTATTTGACGACAATAGATAAGTGCGGGGCTGTGATTTTGGACCTCACGGCATTTCTCACGATACCTCGATACGTCTGACGAATTCAGGAATACAGAGTTTCAAAGGTTCGATTTATGCACGGCTTCGCACATGTTCATGTACGCCATCGTCATTTGTATAACGTGTATTAGTTTATTATTTAACTTTAAAACAACGGAAGTGTCGTACCTTAATGTACAGTAGAAAAAAAATCAATGCACTACTTCATTAAGCACTGTAGACAAAATTATCCAATTTTGGAGATACCCTCTGAGGTCTTTGCCACAGTTCTGGACATAGATCGGCCATGATAGTTCAAGGGTGGTGTCAGAATAGCTTGGCGCCGCGAGGCGCCAAGCTATTCTGACATCACCCTAGAACTAGTATGATAGGTTGACGTCCTGCTCTACAGTGTCGAGGATATGAAGGTTAATTATCACTACTGTAATTCCTGGACAAAGAAAGGTAAAAGAAATTGAAAGGATGTACTAAAATTGAGAGCTAACATCATTCTTCAACGTTGTATCCGCTTAAGCCTTTCACTGCCAGTGGTCTCGGATTGTGTTTTGAATCTTTGTTATTTCAACGCCAAAGAACCCAAGCCGTGCAAAGAACACAGATACAAAGAGGTGCGATCGAGAGGCATATTTCTTTATGAGCTGTTGGAACATCTGAGGATCTAATAATAATAATAATAAAGAGCATTTATATCGCGCTGAATCCCCAGGAGCAGTGGGCTCTAAGCGCGTTACAAAAAAATGTATATATGGAGAATCTCACTACCTTTAAAAAAGTCTAATCTATGCACTTCTAATCTACGCACGCACATACAACTAAAACACACATAACAAAACCATATGTATGCAGACCAAACCAACATCACACACACGCACACACAATCTGTGGATTAATGGTACGCTAGCTGAAAGAAGTAGGTTTTAAGTTGGGTCTTAAAGACGTCAATGTTTTCAGCATTCCGGAGGTGTAGGGGAAGTGAGTTCCAGACAACAGGGGCTTGATACTGGAATGTCCGGCAGCCAAACCGCTTAGAGGAAAAGCTGGGGACACGGAAACGCTTCTCAGAGCAGGAACGAAGGGAACGGGAGGGCTGATAGATGTTGAGGAGGGATGAGAGGTATGGCGGTAGGGATCCATCAAAGCAGCGAAAAGCCAGGACCGCAATCTTGTACTCGACTCTAAACTGAATGGGTAGCCAGTGCAATTCCTGAAGTAGGGGGGTTACATGGTCCATTTTAGATTTGCCAAAAGCAAGTCTGGCAGCATTGTTGAGGACTGTCTGCAGACGAGAGAGTTCTTTCTGGGGGACACCTGCCAGGAGGGAGTTACAATAGTCTAAGCGGCTAAGGACAAGGGAGCAAATAAGTTGAACAGTAGCGGACCGGGTGATGAATGGTCTAATGGAGCTGATTCTTCGCAGCTGGAAGTTCGCCGTCCTGCACACATTAGTAATGTGATGGTGCATGGACATACTGCAGTCGAACTGAACTCCCAGATTACGTACAGACTGGCTAAAGGTTATTTCACTGTCTCCAACCACGAGGGAGGCCCCTGGTGGGACCTGACTAAGGGAGTGGTCAGAACCAGCGCAAAGTGATTCAGTCTTGCCGTCGTTCAGCTTCAGTTTGTTGCACAGCATCCATTTTTTTCACAGAGGAAATACAAAGTTCAATCTCTTTCACAAGAGCAGGAAAATTAGATGGAGAAGCACCTTTGTGGAGCTGGGTCTATGTCTCTTGAGGCTGAACTTTTTGTCGGCAAGGAAGGGGTCAATGAAAATGCACAACCAGAATGTACAACCAACAGTCAGAGGATCTGATCTGCATGTTGAAAATCACGCAACTCTGTGAGCAACTATAAAAGCTGTGATTTTGTTTATAAATGCGTTGTTTGAAAACTACACTTTAAAAAAGCAGGCTGAAGTTGCACTGTTTCGAGGAAAACAGTGAATGAAGATCCCTGACAAACAAGCGATAGCGCATGTTTGTCCGGGCTTTTAATCCACTTTCTGGGTCAAAAGTCGCGCATTTGTTTTTACCTACTTCTGATTTACTCATGAAATCGTCTATTGTGTTGCTTTATACGCCCACCATTTGAGAATTAGGTTGCTTTTTCTATCACTTTCTTTTTTATTGCGTGTTGCAGATGACAAAAAACAAACGATGCTTCTTCACAGGAATGGCGGGAATGATGATGGCGGTCATGCTGATTGGGCTGAGCATGCGCAGTAATACAATCGTATCGCGTGGTCTGTCGTACAGTCTCGGCCAAGACGATTATGGCACACAGGGTGACAACTCAGAGACTGAAGCGAATGTCGATATTAGTAAAAGGTGATTATTCGCAATGTTCAGTCTTTTTTTCGCAGTCGCTATTTTATATACTGATGAGCAAAATAAATGCGACATTTTTGGAATCATCGGAAAGACTACTAAAAATGAGGAATTTCTTTTGTTCGTCAGTATAGTTCTACTAATTCAACGTTTTAGCCCCCTCACTGACGGTGAGGTGGTACAACCTTCGACTCTTGTCCACAATGTTGCGGGTTCAAACCCAGCCAGGGTTAACATTTTTTACTCTTCTCGGTGACACGTACGTCTTTGAAGTCACCCTCGTGTTGGACAAAAAACGCTAACTCATTCTGCCCGCGACACACCACAGCAAGATATGGCTCGACCATGATAGTTCAAGGGTAGTGGCAGAATAGCTTGGCGCCTTGAACTATCATGGTTGATGTGTCTCCTAAATTGTAATGCAGCCTTCAGAGGATAACTCCAAAATGTGGGTATTTCGTACCTCGGGCACAATGAGTTAAGCTCTAAACGTTTTACGGTTCCCTTTACTACCTGTGCACGCAGACTATGTTTTTGAAATCTTTGTTAGGCTTAGCGTCACAGTGCTCCATCCGTCCAAAAAATATACATACAATCGATGTCAGCAAGAGGCATAGATTCTCATGGGGATCTATGTCTCTTTCAGCTGGATTTTGCTTACTTTCTCTTGGCGGGGAAGGGGCTAGACTTTGACTTTCTTTGAAATAATTGCTTGCTTGATATTTAGGCTACTAAGACCATCTGACGGCAGTTCTTCTTTGAAAACGAAATTGAATTATCTTCATTAAAATATGTCAGTTTCAATAACGCCAGTTTAACATTTTTTTTGCGTATGTTGGCATGTAAAGGCTTCACTAACGCAGTTACTGATGCTATTTATTGATGCGACGTTGTAATAAAACTTCACTAAAATGTAGATGTTGATTGCGATCATGCTGAGGAAGGACAAATATCTACTGTATTTTTTAAGTATCTTCTCATTATAGAAGGGACTTCTTAGGATGGGTCGCGGCGGGGCGCATTCTGTAGCATGCCAATGACGCCGTAGGCGGGCAGTCCTTAACTCACTCAGCCCGGCGCACGTATTTCTTAAGTTTTGGAGGCGTCATCTAATGAATATGCACCTGTTGCATGAGATGGATCGACCATGATAATTCAAGAGCAGTGCCAGATGAGCCTGGCGCCTGTCATCTCGCACTACCCTTGATTTATCATGGTCGACCCATCTCCTGGTGTAGTGCGTCAGGGCTGAATGGGTTAAGCTATGACAATAAAGGAACACCCACATAATTACGTCATAAATGGCTACGCTAACTTTGCTGCTGAACGTACATTTGGCGGCAAACGCCCTGTGTTTGTTTGTGTGTATATGTGTGTTTGTGTATGTAGGCACGGATGTCTCAAATGTTTGTGTACGTACAAGCCTTAAATTTTAGGATGTTAATATTGAGTAAAAAGTTAGGAGACAGCCTCCGAGGATATTAAGATTGGGCTGTTCATTGACGAGAAATGGCAACTTTCGAGAAAGTCGGTTGAACCGCATACGAGTCCGTAATTTCTGTTATATTCACTTCGAAATGTAATATTCAGCTTTCTTCAAAATAGACATTAGATGAGTTCGTTAAGTGCAAAATCACAGACCGATACCCACATAACTTTACTTCTATTTGCAGTGAGCTGAATACAGCGTCAACCGTATATCTTCAGGAAGACACCACATCCACTCAGGAGACTACAAGTGTACACACGCGCAAGTACGTTGGCCTGTAGCATACGACCTTTGCCATGTCAGTCCCACAGTTGCATCGAAGGTCTAAGTTTGTTTTTCTCAACCCTTTTAGCACCCTGGGCGCATTTCCAGAATTTCCCAAATTTTGGAAGTGTGGATTGACCAAGAGAAAGATAATATGAGCGAATTTGAGCAATTTATATACACCCCCTAATTCCATTGTTTTTGACCACAAAACACACACTTAGTCACACCATGCATTTTCCCCATATTTTCTTTATTTTAGATAGATATACTGAGTGGTCTAAAGCTTCATTAACACAATGACTGAGTTAACCCCTTGATTATAACCTTTTGACCCTCCATTGTCTATGTCTCCCACACAGAGTAAATACCATTGGAAGTTACCCCTAAATCATTATTATTTAAACAGCCACATTTTTAAGGGGTTAACTCATTGTGTTCCCCTCCATCCCCCTTCCCCATAGACAAAAAAAAAATCAGCCAAACACCCTAGTCAAACCAGTGCTGACAACCCTGGAGCTATCACATACACAAACACCTCATGTCTACACTTGTCTGAAATCCACCTCTATTCAGATATACCATAATGCGCTGCAATTATTCAAATTTTCTTATCAGGACTAGTGCCCTATAAAACCGAAATCCCCTATGTACTTTTCCCCTCATGATATGTATCACTCCTGACTAGGTATTCATGAAAACCTGTTCACCTCTGTTCACCTTTTCATAAAATGCAAAATAGCCAACTTCAACACGTGCTTATACCAACATTACAAACACTGACCAACCTGACTCACTCTATGTATAAACACCATGAAGTCTTTACAGGCACAGAGTTAAAATGAGTTTGCAACCTGTTGGAAAACAGAGAAAAGCTTTAACTTAAGATCTTTCTTGTATTTTATGCTGAGGGGAGTGTTTAATGTTGAGTGATATTATTCAATGTACTTGAGAAACTGCTGACTGTGTTTACACTGCACTTGAGAGAAACTGCACATGACTGTTTACACAACACTCTAGGTGCTGCGCATGACTTGTTATTTAATACCACACTCGAGAAACTGTTGACTAGAATTTGTACTTGAAAAACTGCTATGTCATAACCACACTTGAGAAACTGATGACTAGAATTTGTAAAACTGCTGTATCATAACCACATTTCAAAAACCTTTAACTTCATGCTGGAACAGTAATTTATTTCCACTCCATGCATTCACAAAGTGATAGTCAAAAGTGGTAAGAGTGGTAAGAGTGATGTTTTATATCTCTGCTTGTTAGACTACCTGGTTTTGTCTACTGATTTTATTCTGCACTCATGAACAAACCAGTTTGAACAGGAAACAGGACTGATGACGTGGGCACTGACAAAGGGTGTTTGCTTGTCATGAGTGGTGTTTTTAGGCTGAATAGTTTGCTCCATGCAGTAGTCTTTACAGGTTGTGAAAGCAAGGTTGTGTAGTCATTTTGAAAGCAAGGTTGTGTAGTTATTTTGAAAGCAAGATGTGTTTTGCTAGAAATGGATTTATGTGTTAAGAAACAACATCTAAACCAAAAGATAAGTTTTGTTTTAATTTTAAGTACAACTAACTTTAGGTTACCTTAAAATGAAATGAGTTACAATAGGAACTTATTAACTACTTACCATTAAGAACTTATTAATTACTTACCCTAACTACTTACAAGTACTTAATAACAACTTGACTCTAGTCTCGTATACTAAGTCTTTTTTACCAAAACACAAGGGCAACTAAAAACTTTTTTTCTCAAATATAATATTCTGATGGTGCTGATGGGATTAAATAATTATGTCTAAACTGTGTAAGTGGCATGACATCTTTCTGTGAAGTGTAATGAAATAATAAAAGATTACCAAATCTGATTTTTATTTGTTTAAAAGAATGTGTAGTTTTTCTGTGGTTTCCTGTACCCCTATCCTTTTCCCCTCTGCTAAAAAACTGGCCTTCAGTTCTTCAATATTCACGGGTGATTGACTACGCATTTTATTTTGTATTTCATACTTCTGTTTTTTGTAATTATTTAAATCATCTTGGACGCGCTTAAATTCTTCGTCATCAATACAATTATCATTTAATGCCTTACTGATAATAAGTTTTATACTGCTCAGCTTTGCACCAGCCAGAGTACTCAATGCTTCATGTTTCTGTAATTTTGTGTGAAACCTCTTGTTTAAGGCCTCCAAACCAAAGCATGCTAGGCATGTAGCAACGCTAACAGCCTCAATTGCTATTCCAGCGAAACTTCCAATTCCTGTGGCGAAAAGAGTTATACCTCCTACAGATAATCCAGCTGAAACTGCACCAATAGCCATAGAAGTGTTTTGAACAGAATTAAATACTGACTTATACCTCCTTTTACATCTGGAGTATTTCGCCTCCTCACTCTCCAAATATTTTAAAGCTTCTGTAATATTATTTAATCTGAATGCATCTGCTGGTAATGTTTTATCTGATGCAATTAGCACAGCTGTTACCTGTGGATCAGGCGCAAGTGTTGTTTTAGTCATCACATTTGTTTCAGTCGGCTCAAGCGTCGGTAGTTGCGGATAGAAGTTTACCATTTTTTTTTTAATTCACAAATATTTTTTTTATTTAATCAGCAATTACATTTTGCAACTCTTCAAAAGTATACAATTTGCTGGCATAATAAAATGCAACAAGATCAATGTGTTCAAGGTTTATGTAAGTTAGACGAACAAAAGTTGTTTTGTCAACCACCACCTTGACAGCGGGAATACTGCTTGAAACATTAATAACATCATTATTTTTTGTAATGGCAATAAAGACCTTTGATGATTCTGTCACTGTTTCATTCCATGTAAGTTTAATTCCTTGTGCAATTTGAGCCTCTTTAGCAGTAGCAACAGATTTCATGATAATTTCAAATACTATTGTCACTTCTCTAGCCACGACTAAGCTTGCTGGCATAAACACAACAGAAGTATCTGATCTACCCTTTCTAGTTGTAAGAAGATATCTCCGTCTCTCATAATTTTCAACTTTCAGTTTTTCTCTGCTATTGTTGTCTGGGGCAAAACTTGGAACAAGGCTTACAATCAGCGGCCCAGAATTAACAACCTTCCTAAACACTAAGGCACCTTCATCATCAGTGTATACATAAGGACTAATAAATTCAATCTTTATGTCCCAGTCAATTGTTGGAGGTGGTGCAGGCACAGGTGAAACAACCCACTTACTACCCACATGTATTAAGTTGTAAGGCGCATTATTTACAGGTGGAGTAGGTACAGTAACATCACGAAGCTGACCAAGTTTAGGAATCTGTCTTTCACCGTCTTTCATGTCAACAATTACTTTCCTCTTGTACATGCCATTTGAATCAAGTTCAAAACCATATATTTCTCCAATTTCCCCTTCCTTCTCAAAATCCTGTACGTCTGCCAAATCTTTCAATTCTGTTACTGGACACGCAACTGGTATGATTCTAGGCTTTGGACCAAGACCACTCATTTTTATAAACAAAAATAAAATTATTTAATTTCCAACACAACACTAAAATCATGCATAAGAACTGGTTTGTCATCCTGATTAGTTACAGATAAACTCAGTGACTCAAAGAAACTAGAACCTAATTTCTTAAACTGCAAATTAGGAAATCTAACAACCACACTTTCACAATACGGAGCAGTTCCAGTTGGTAAGCATCTCAACAAAGTTGAAGGCTTTCCATTGTGAACATTCTCAGATGTGTTTAGTTCTTTCAAATAAACATTTAGTACTCTGTGTACTGACAAATTGACAGGACGTTTTCCAGTTATTTTAAGTTTTTTTGTCTTCATTGTTATAATACCAAACATAGCTTCATCTAAATCATCTGATCTATACCAATCTTCGTCAATATAAAATCCAAGTAAATATGCAAATCTATCTGAGATCTTTAACCAATCTTGTGTCGGAGATTCTAATGTAACAAGTAGGTTAGCTGGATTTAAAGTTACTTTAATTTTAAAATTACTTTGAAACCATTCAGCTATAGTACAAAAGTCATAATAACCAGGCGGTAAAGCTTCAGTCTTACCACCAAAAATTACTTTATTATATATATCATCTTCTACATTAAACCATTTTACTGTGTAGAACATTTCATGGATAGCTACAGACTTGCTACCATCACGATTATCAATCCCATTAGTTAACCACACTGGTTTGCTTGTGTCAAGATTTGTTAAGGTAATAAACATTTTTATTATCTCATATAAAAAAGGATGGAATTTAAATCACCAACCATTACCACTACAAACGCATTTCAATTCAATGTGAATGCCAAATATAATGTTGCACCAACTTATGAACAGAAAATAATTCAATTAAATCAGCTTGATATTGCTGTATCAAAACAAGATCTATTTCAAGTCAAAGTACCGAATCCGTTTGACCATTACCTAAACCCTCCAATAACAGATGACTCAACTGCAAGAAAGTGGTCTTCAAGTCCACTACAGATGTTTCAAAACCAGCTTAACTTTGCTATACTATGCTCAACTACAGGCTGTGGTGTTTCATTCACAGACCATTTGAATCACTCAAACAAACTGATTAGATCTGTGTATCGTTTTCACACTTATTACCAGCTTAGACGTATTCTGTCAGAACTTCATACACCACTGCCCACTGAATCCAGTTTCAACAGGTATAACAACCCCATGGATATGAAAGCATTTGAACGCATCTGTAATGAATTTAACATAAGCACTAAGTATGACTTTACACAAAAACTTGATGATCACAATGGCATGGGTACATTGTATTACGCTTTGAGTCACAGACAATACCCTCAAGATTACTACCCTGGTTACACTTCATTCTCATCTAAATCACAAGTCTGGTTAGGCTCAATAGAACAGAAACAGTCTAACGCCTGGACCACATTTATTTTAGATAAATCTGACGGGTTTACTCAAGCAGGAGTCGAGCGCGTAAATGAGTCAATCAGAACATATGTCTGGTGTATACTAGGTGCTCAATCACTAACAAAATCAAATATTTTGAATGGAAGTGGAATATTTGAAGCACAAAAACAGTTTCTTGCAAATCTTGAAGATTCAATTAATTCAGTGGTTGATCTCCCATCTAGCATACAGCGCTACCAAGACGTACTCAGATATGCCAGATCAAAAGTTGACTTTGTAGTTGGCATCGGGTTATACATGTTACCATCTGACCTTCAACTCCAAATGGGTACAATAACAAATTATAATAATGAAATCATTGTTGCAGGTGTTGGTCAAAAACTCGGTCTCAATCAATCTGTAAACTTAGGAGCAACAACCACACATGTACAGCCGTTAAAATCATTACAGACGGTAACACCCCTGGCCCCGGCCCCAACCCCGGCCCCGGCCCTGGCCCCAACACCGGCACTCATACAACCAGTACAGTCAACCCCTGACACTCATGAGTCAGAGAGAACTGCATTGGTAATAGGCCTCACTGGATTAGGGGTTTTACTTCTTTATCTTTTTCATTAAATAACCCACCATCAACCCTCCTACTGTAACCAAAAAGACCCACACATGCTCTGCCATAAACCCTACTGCCTTTGCCGCTGTACTAATCAGCCAACTGACAACAGTGCCAATTATACCAGGCAAAGCGTCCATTGCTTTCAGAGCCAATTTCTTAAGCAAGTCTGAAATGTGAGACAGTTGTTTCTTTACCCATGACTGTAAATCTTTTGGGTCTGTTGGAGTCGGTGGGCCCGGGGTTGGTGGTGCTGGAGGCAGTGGTCCACCACCACCACTGCCGGAGACAGCTAATACAACAGTACTGATAATAAATCCCAGAGCTGTAATTAAACTAGCAATTGTGATACCCTGCTCTCGGAAAAGTGTTTTTAGTCTCTCAGCCAGAGTAGTGTCTTCGTGAAGTATTTTCTGAATAGTTTCTCTAATTCTGTTGACCTGTGATTTCAGTTTTTGTCTTCCAATACTAATTGTTTCTAACCGTCCTGATCTTTCTATCTGCAAATCATTTAATCTGTGTTGTATTCTTTCTTTCATTTCTGTGTCAAGATTCCCATTGTCTGCTGTAGCCAGTTTCTCTTTTTCACGTTCTATGTGTTTATCAAGCTCTCCCAGTTTGGCAAGATTATTAACCATCTCACCTCTTATTGTCTGCAGTGATTTATCCAATCCCATAATCTCCCTCATTGACAAAGGTGGATCATCTATTGTTTTCAAAGCGTCATTTATTTGCCCTTCAGTAAATGAGGTTTCTTGTATCACTGTGTTTGCTATTTCTGGTAGGCTTGTTACTGGTGCCATTTCAATCTCTTGCCCTGTTGGCAACTTTGTTTGCGTGTCGTGAAGAACACTAGCCAGTCTTGGCGTGACAGGAGACCCTCCAATTCCAAGTTGACTGCCAAGGCACCAATACCACCGACTTCACTTTTTATTGTACTTAAAGCCCTAAACCTACTAGGGTCTTTTTTGTTAGTCAATAGTACTTTTCCTTTGTCAACAGTATTTAAATATAAATGACCCTTGCCATCAAGTTCAAACTGGTTAGGGTCTACGTTGTCTGGGCGGCCACCAACATGATCATAAAATGAGTTCACTTTGGTTTCTAAAAGTTCGTGACGTAAACTGTAAATATTTCTTGTACCAGTCATATCTGCCATATCTGTCATATCTGTTGTATTACCAAAATCATACGTGTCATCCATTTCAAAATCTTCATGATTAAATCCTCCTGCTGCCATTGTTTTATTAATTTATTATTTTTTATTGTGCATAATAAAAATGACACAGTCTTACGGATCAAAGTTAGACCCATACAGAAAACTACGGGAGCCTCTGGGTGTTAAGGGCATAAGACAATCAATCGTCATCACAAACAATCCAAGTACCATAGACCAGAATCAAACACTTACAGTCAAGTTTCCAAACCTAGGTCCCAGTGACGTTATTGTTCCTGGCACTGCACGCCTAGCATTTAATATCGAACTATCATCAGACGCAGATGTGAACAGAACACTGGTTGACAATCTTGGCAGAGCAATTGTTAGAACTATTAAAGTAAAACTTGAAGGGCAGGAAGTGTTTAGTCTTGACGACTCAGATGTATTCTACTGTTACAAAGACCTTTGGCTCACAAGAGAAGAACGAGAGGATCGTATTTACCAAGGCATACAGTCTGATAATGTTGGTAAACTTCGAATCAATGCTGGAGATAAATCAACGTCAGCAGCCCAGGAAGTTATTATAGCAGAAACATATGGAACCAGATTTTACATTCCACTTGAGTTTGAAATCCTCACAGCACATTTGCCTTATTATCAAGGAGCACTGAATGACCGTCTGAGCTTTGAACTAACTTTCAATGACTACTCCAAAGTTATTAAATCATCTGCCACAGATGCAACATACAAGATCTCTAACATATCCTTGGAATATGAAATTGTCACACACACTGAATTAGCCAGACTTATTCAAAATCAGTATCAGTCAAGACTTCCAATTTATTATGACAGGGTGATTAGACATAGTTTAATACCCAAAGACAAAAGCGACCCAATGTGGAACATAAACTTGAACACGCCTGCCAGGTCACTGAAAGGTATTCTTATGTTGTTTGTTGAACCGGTGAGTCCATACAAAAGAGATTCAGAAAAATTCTACAATCCTAAGATTACACATTTGTCCTGTACAATCGAAGGCCGTCCTAATCAAGTGTACGCATCTGGAATGTTACCATACCAGCATCTACATCTGTATGATGTTAGGATTGGACAATACCTTACAAACAAATATGCACTGTGGTTAGACCTGCCTAGTACAGATGATGACTATCTTCATGGGTCAGGACGAACTGTTGAGAATGGTAGTGATGGAATAACAATTCAGATACAAAAGAAGGTTGAAACTGCTGCAGCCATAAATATATATTTGTACCTGATATATGACGCACAACTCAATATTGCAGAAAGCAGACTGAGTGGACACATATATTAAAATTATATTGTGTATTAAAATGAACCGGGGCTTAATGACACTCGATCCACACTGTGGATTATTTTGTGGTGCCACAGGGTGTGGGAAAACTCAATTCGTACTTGACTTATTACAAACAAGATACATCCACCACTTTGAAAACATAGTAATATTTTGTCCTACGATCAAACACAACAAAGCTTATCACAACCGTTTATTTATTTGGACTGACAACAACATTTACTTAGTTGACCCTGAGAAAAAACTGAATGACTACCTACAATATTTTTACAAGCAATTTGAAGGGCAGCCAACATTGTTTATTGTTGATGACTGTTCTGCAGAGAAAGACATTGTCAAGAAGAGAAACACATTAGCAGAACTTGCCTTCAGTGGCAGACATGCTAATGTAAGTGTATGGATTTTCACTCAGAAATATAATGCTGTACTGAAAGATTTTTGTGAACAGTTAAAGTTTATCTGTTTGTTTTACTGTAAGGATCGTGACAGCTTTGAAGACTGTCTCAGAGAGAATGATGTCATCCCAAATAAGCATGAACGAGATGATGTAAAAAATAAACTGAAATCAACTAAGCATCTAAAGCTCATTTTAAAGACAGATCAGCCCACAGGGTATGGGTTAGTAAATTGATGTAAATTAATTTATACATTTGTTTGTCCAATAAAAATGACAGACGGACAAATCATACAGGTGCTTGATCTCACACACCTTTTCAAAGATGTTATGCACTTTACTGACTTAATAACACCCAAACAGACTTACATAAGCCTTTCAGCACCATCAGAAATATATGCTACATATAGTGTGACTTTGGATTATGTCGATGAGCATCCAAATGTGGAGTGCATGACAGTTGATTTAAAGACACCTACTTTTAAAGTTGTTGATACCAACTATGGCTGGTTAGGGGAAGTTTGTTATAGCATATTTAAACAACTACGCAAACTAAATGTTTATATTGACAGTGTTACAGTTAATAAAGTGGTATTACACAAGGTGAGCCAGCGGTAATATTTTTTCATTTATTATTTTGTCGGACAAATAAAAATGACGGACAATGTTCAAAACCCTGGCTCATCTAGTTTAAGAAACGTGTTTCACACAACAAACTTACCCATATCCAATACTAATAATGTTTACGAATCAATAGAAAACTCTTTTTCTGTCATACAACAAAATCTTCTGACAGGCAGTGTTAAGATTCAGATTGTTGCTAAAATAGAATTTACTAGAGTAGACGGTGAGGTTATTATATCGTATATATCAACAAGACAACACACAGTTAACACAAGAAGAGAATTGGAGAACGTGTTTAGAGACAGACTATTACCTGACTTTCTACAGGCGATTGACAGTGCAAGAATGAAGGGGTCTGGCTGGCACGAAGGACATGTACATGAACTACAACTAAAGCAGTCAAGGTATCATCCTATATTAGGTAAAGCATGGTTGCCACTGCCAACTGAGGTCGCAAACAAAAAAGCAGTTGTTAACATACAGAACAAAGACAATTTCTGTTTCATGTGGTGTGTGCTTGCTAAACTACACTTTGTAAAGTCAAAACCTGAACGTGTATCTAACTACATCAAATTTGTAAATGAACTCGATTTTAGTGGCATTGAGTTCCCTGTTAAAATAGAGGACATAGACTTGTTTAAAAAACTAAATCCTGGTATATCTGTAAATGTGTATGTGTGGGATAATGACTCTGTTGACAAGTTACAACCCATTAGAGTATCACCACTTGCTCCAACCTTTGGACAGTCAGAAAATAAACATGTTGACATGCTATTAATAAGTTCTGGTGATAACTTTCACTATACAATTATCAGAAATATGTCACGTCTAATTCATGGACATACAACAAAACACAATGGTAAACAAGAAGTTTGTAAAAGATGTTTACAAAGATTCTCCTCTATTTCAGTAGCGCACAAACACGTCCTACACTGCAGATCAGCTGATGACATACAAACTGTACTTAAGTATCCAGATCCTGGCAGCAAGGTTTATTTTAAGAACTATGGGAATCAGCAAAAGTTGCCGTTTGTAGTGTACGCAGATTTTGAATCACTGGTTGTTCCGTATGAAGGTCCTGTTCCAGAGTCATTACCAAAGACTATAAAACTAAGTGACCAAGTGGTGTGTTCTTTTGGATACATTATTGTTAGGTCAGACGGTCTTCATTCAGAACCTGTTATCTACAGGGGTGAAAATGCAGCTTGTCTGTTTTTAACAGAAATGAGACATCTGTATAGTCAGGTAGTACAGTATCTCACAACATGTCAGATGCCTTTGGTGATGACAGAAGAAGACAAACTGAAATTTGATACAGCTGAGACGTGTTGGATTTGTGAACAACCCTCTAGGGGGTGATAAAGTTCGTGACCACGATCACATAACTGGGCGTTACAGAGGTGCTGCACATAACAATTGTAACTTGTTATTAAAAATAGATCCTAAGACATACAAGTTACCAATCTTTTTCCACAATCTCAAAGGATATGATTCACACATTATCATGCAGGCTGTAGATGAGTCGTACAAAAACATAAGTTGTATTGCCCAGACAACTGAGAAATACTTAACTTTTAGGTTAGATAAATTAGCATTTTATGACTCCATGCAACATTTGTCTTTAGGTCTTGCTAGTCTGGCAGAAGGACTGACTGAGTATCCAATAACGAGTAAATATTTTGAGCCAGACTTGATTAAGAAAGGTGTGTATCCGTATGAGTACATTGATCACTGGGTTGTGTTTGAGGAAACAAGACTGCCACCAAAAGAGAAATTTTATTCTACACTAACTGGCAAAGGTATTTCTGACTCTGAATATCAACATGCACTTGATGCGTGGGGGAAGTTGGGGTGTCAGACAATTGGTGACTACCACGATCAGTACTTGAAAGCAGATGTTTGCTTGCTAGCAGATGTATTTGAAAGTTACCGTGAGAAGGGTTTGTTACACTACAGACTTGACCCTGCTTGTTACATCACTAGTCCTGGCATGACATGGGATGCATTTTTGAAATCCAGTAAGATATTTATAGACCTGTTGTCTGATCGTACGATGGGTGAAATGGTGGAACGTGGATTGAGGGGAGGAATTAGTATTGCATCGAACAATTATGCAAAGGCAAATAATAAATATTTGAACGACTTTGACCCCTCAAACCCTGGGTCAAGGTCATTCATTACGTACCTTGACGCTAACAATTTGTATGGGTTCGCGATGTGTGAGTTATTGCCCTTGAAAAACTTTTGTCTGCATGATTTGTCACAGTATGACATAACAGGGTTAACAAACAATATTATTAATCTTGACCGAAACGACGCGAAGGGTTGGATCTTTGAAGTAGACCTGGAGTACCCACATCATCTACATGATTATCACAATGATTATCCGTTAGCTGTTGAGAAAATGAGTATGACAGGAAAAAAAGAAGACACTAAACTTGTGCCAAATTTGAATGACAAATTCAATTACGTTTGTCACTACCGCTTGTTGCAGTTTTACATCAGACATGGGTTAGTACTAAAGAAAGTTCACAGAGGTATTCAATTTGATCAGAGTGCTTTCATGAAAGATTACATAATGAAGAACACAACATTGCGTGCCAGAGACGGCAACACTGCATTTGACAAAGACTTCTTTAAGCTTATGAACAATGCCTGTTTTGGCAAGACAATGGAAAATCCTCATCACAGAAAAGATGTGAGACTGGTCACAACTGAATCGGGCGCAATTAAACTTACAGGTAAGCCACAGTATACAGGGTATAAAGAGTTTCATTCATCATTGTATGCAGTGTCACTCAAAAAAAAGATTGTCAAACTGGACAAGCCAGTATTCATTGGTATGGCAATTCTTGAGTTATCAAAACTGTTGATGCTTGAATTTTATTATGATTACTTCAAACCGAAGTATCCTGACTGCCGTCTGTTATACACTGACACTGACTCTATGATCATTGATGTGTGTACTGAAGACTTTTATGAAGACATGAAAACAGAACTACACATGTATGACACATCTGATTACCCTAAAGACCATCCACTGTACAGCACACAAAACAAAAAAGTGCCTGGTAAGTTTAAAGATGAACTAAATGGTGTGCCAATAGTTGAGTACGTTGGTCTGAGATCAAAAATGTATTCTATACTGCACCAGAAGGGAAGTCAGTCAAAAGCCAAAGGAATAAAAAAAAAACAGCAATAAAAAATAAAGACATACGTCATGAACATTACAAGCAAGTGTTAGATGGTGCATTAATGCCTGATTATCCAAACAAGTCATTGAGATCAAACAAACATAATCTTGAAATGATCCAAACACACAAAAAGTCACTTGCAGTTGGAGACACGAAACGTGTTTTTCACACTAAGGAAAAAGCTTATGCACCTGGACATTACAGGCTCAAGTTATCTGAAGACATAGCTGATGAACTGGTTGATGAATTAATTGATGACTTAGTTACTGAAATGAGTAACAGTGTCTGGGGGAATAATCTGTAATTCTTCTCTGACAAATGCCCTCTGGAGTGCAGGGTCGAACAGGTAATATATTGTTGCATCAGGACCAGGGATTATTTTTTTTATATTATGAACGGATGTTGACCAGATGGGGTCTGTTGCCCTGCGCTTTATGTCATTTTCTGCTTCCCCTGGTTGATATAAATATCTCACCTGTTTGGTAAATAAACTTGTGTCTGGTGCTGGGGTTGGGGTTGGTCCTGTTTTTGGCTCTGTAATTGTTTTCATTTTAATAGCATCAGCAGGTTTTAGGTGTCCTTCATTGTTCATTGCTTTTATCACATGAGGTAATCTCTTAACCCATTCAGTGTTACGGGTGTCATGCATGAGTTCCTTAGAATACTGGTAACTGAAAAGTCTCTCTGATAACTGTTTGTTAAAGTTTTCAACAATTGCCTGTGATCTGTGCACACCTGGAATGCCTCGTCTGACCAGTACGCCATGCTTCGCAAATAACTGATTAACAGCACCTTTGAATTCAGATCCGTCATCAACCTGCACTAGTCTGGGGTATCTTAAAGGGCCTCGACTATATATTTTTGATAAAGCAGTAGCAACTGTACTGGCTGTTTTGTCAGATATGGGTTCAGCGTCTTTGTACCTTGAAGCTATGTCAACAACAGTCAGTGCATACTTGTATCGTTTCTTTCTTATTGTGTCATGTGGTAAGAACAAAAGGTCCATTTGGTGTGTGTCATTTGGGGTAGTGTTTTCAAAATGGGGTCTTGTTATTTTTCTTGGAGCAGGGAGATATATCTGCCAAATTGCTTGTCTCTGTAACCATTGTTTGACTTGATTGAGTGTTATATCTCCGCCCACAGCGGCATGTAATTTTTCAATAGCTGTTTGTCCTTTCCAATAGCCTGATGGCGAGTAATATATTTTTGATAGTTTATTTTCGGCTGCCATTTTTTCTAGCAATGAAAACTCCTGTAAAATAAACAAATGTCATTCCCACTAGAACAAAGATTATCTCCCCGTTTCTTTGTTGTGTGCTTGGTTTGTAATAGTCACTTAGTTTCGGTTTTGGGATAGACATGTCTTCACCTGTGACAAGAAAATATTCCCTGATTGCTTCGTCTGTATTTGAAAACGTATGTTGTGCGTGGCCTTCAAGCCTGAGTTTTTCATTGATGAAATCAAGTTTCTCAATTCTATTCTTTTCATAATCCTGTTGGGCTTGAGCAAGTTTTTCTGACGCCTCATTATGACGTTTCAATTCTTCTGCAGATTCTTCTCTACCCATTTTTGAAAAGAGATAATTAGAGCCACTGAAAGCCAATGCATTAACCATAGCACCTCCAATCATAATAGCTATCGTCGCCATATTATTTTTATTTACATAGAAACATTTTCAGGAATAATTCCTTGCTTGACAAGAAAATCTTTTGTCGCAATCGACGCTGTGACAACTACAATTAGCTTAGCGCTGTCTTCGAAATCGAGTCTACTCAAGTCTGCTGATTTCATTTTGAGTAGACTTTTCCCCAGCATAGAATAAGCTACTGCTAATCCACTGATTACGGCAGAGTGATACACAAGGTTCATTAAATTTTTTGAGTCGTTCATTTTCTAATACAAGAAAAATTAAAATAATATTTTTATTTACTGCATATAAAATGGGTCAACGGCTTTGGATGTTACTGGTAATGTGGCGACTTCTGGTTTTGTTTTTGGAGTGTCTGATTTTTTGGTCACTGTACGAGTCTGTGGTTTGTATTTTTTGTATAATTGATAACCTACGTAACCAAATCCGACAACAAATCCGGCAACTATATATTTTGTTGTTTCACTGTCAGACTTAGTTGTTTGTCTCTCACTTTGATGAGGGTGTTCTGTCGGTGTCAGTCCTGACGGTCCTGATGGTCCTGAAGGTCCTGA
Source organism: Semisulcospira habei (assembly GCA_036245525.1). Lineage (NCBI taxonomy): Eukaryota > Metazoa > Mollusca > Gastropoda > Semisulcospiridae > Semisulcospira > Semisulcospira habei. The sequence continues at coordinate 195,533,635 of BTPG01000003.1, read as the reverse complement.
CGGTGTTGACGCCTGGTCAGTCACATGAGCCTTTTCTGTTTGAGCTTGAAGCTGTAATTTTTTTTGTCTGTTATATTCGGCTAATCTTTTACCAGCCTCAACCCTGCCTGGACTTTTAGCCTTAGTCACAGTTTGAACCTGTGTCAAGACCGGACTGGGGTTCGGTTGTGGAGTCGTCTGGGTTTCGTCCATTTTCTTCTGCAGTAAAATTTATTTTCGAGAAATCAATATGACTCCCAGTAACAAGCAAGGTTACCACAGGCGCAAGGTAATTTCCAAACTTGTAAAACATGATGCATGCTAATTTGCCTATTGTACTTGAAACAATAGGGTTGCTTTCAAGGTCATGTGATAGACTGTCACTATCCACAGGTAGAAAGTGACTCACTGCTTTTGTGTATAGGCATACAAGAGATCGACTTAAATCATGTGTCATTAGTGAGGCAATGTGGTTCTCATATTTTGAATGAAGCTTGATTAGTTCGTCAGAGGTTAAAGATTCAATATCCTCTGTCATGTATTGTTTCCCCCGAGATAAGTCTTTGACTTGCCTGAGACAATCACAGACAAAAGACGCTGTTTCTTAGAGTCTAAGTCTTTGTTCTCTACAGCATTGATATCATTTAGAAGGAGTAATTCGTCTTGATTCATTTTATTATAATTTTTTTAAAAAAAGATAATATTGTTTTTTTGTTATCAAGCAAAATCATGTTTTCTAGGAAGTACATTAATAGTAACTTTATACGTTTGCACCAATCAGCAAATAGTTTTTGAGTTTACCCCAGACAAGACTTGCCTGACCTATATTGTCTCTCTCAGTTGGCTTATTAATATCATGCTTCACAGATTTCAATTGTGGTGTCATGTTCAATAACCCTGTCCTTTTAAGCAAACAAACCTGACACATTATTGGCGATTATTGGCTTTGCAGTAAATTATAAATCACACACCCTGATCAAGTAAGAGTTAAATGAAACATCAGACATAACATAGACAGTAAGAGCACCAGAAAAAGGAAGGAATGACCCCTTATTTCAGATTACTTTTTCCTTTGAGTACAGGTTTATACAAGGGAAGTAATTTTGTAAAAATTTCAGCAAGACAAAAAAGTTACTTCCCTTGCTTTATTAAAATTTGAATTTGTTGAAGGGTGTACGCATAATTGAAAAAATTAAAAATTCCTTCTTGCATATCATGTCCAGATTAAATTTTTTTATGAATATCATGTCAGGTGTGGTGCATACCGATCTGATTGAAAAGATTTTGATCTCAGTTTCAAAAGGCAAGCTAGTCAGAAATGAAAAATGTGAATAATTGTAGGCCCTTTGAATTTTTTTTTCAGAACAAGTCTATTCATAACATACCTGAATTGAGGTAGAGGTCTTTCAGAACCGGTCAAGCTTAGACATGAGGTGTCGGACTTTACCATTATTTGGTTCCAGACCTCGACGACTTGACCCATGACCTCGACGACTTGACCCATGACCTTGACCCATGACCTTGGTGACCTTGACCCATGACCTTGACCCATGACCTTGACCCATGACCCTGACCCATGACCTTTGACCTTGACCTTTGACCTTGACCTTTGACCTTGGCCTTGGTGCCCTTGACCTTTGACCTTGACCCTTGGCCTTGGTGACCTTGACTCTTGACCCATGACCTTGGCCCGTGACCTTGACCTTTGACCTTGGTCTTGGTGACCTTGACCTTTGACCTTGACCCTTGACCTTGGTGACCTTGACCTTGACCCATGACCTTGGCCCATGACCTTGACCCATGATCTTTGACCTTGCCCTTGGTGACCTTGATGACCTTGACCCATGACCTTGATCTTTGACCTTGCCCTTGGTGACCTTGATGACCTTGATCCATGACCTTGATCTTGATGACCTTGACCTTGGTGAGAGATAGATAATATGAGACCCGTAAGATAATCAGATCAATAAGGCCGCATCCGTCATGCTCGTCACTTTTTAAAATCAAAGGGTTGATTCGGAAATAACGAGGGTGTAATGGGGGCCAAAATTTTGATATTAAAAATGGCGTAAATTAATGACGGATGCGGCTCTATTGAATTCATTGTCTTACGGGTCTCATATTATCTATCTCTGACCATGATAATTCAAGGGTAGTGCCAGATTAGCTTGGCGCCTGAATACGCCAAGCTAATCGGGCACTACCCTTGAATTATCATGGTCAATCAGTCTCCTGCTGTAGGGTGTTGGTGCTAAAAGGGTTAACATTTTGCAACGTGTAGGTTAAAGTTGCCTTCTCCAACGCGTGCGCCGATGAAACGGAGTCGTGATGTTTGTCCTGACCTACATTTACCCCTTCACCGGGAAAAGATCACTTAAGCGTAAAACACTGTTTGCGGTTTGATTTTTTATAAAGGGGGAGGGGGGAGGTTGGGTGGGAGGCGGGCTTTGGTTCTGACATCCTTCAAACCTGCCTACCTCCCCTATCCCCCTTCCACCCTCCTTCAACCCACCACCCGATCTACTCATGAATATCACTTTATTTAGCCCTATTAATAGTTGTCTCTAGAGTTTTGTTGTGTTTTGTTTTGTTTGTTTTTTTTTATTACTTTTCTACTTCCAGATAACCCCTGTATGGGCAGGATCACTGTATCGAACGCCCAGTAGACTGTGATATCGTACTGTGTATATTAGAAAAGGATAAATAGTTGCCGGCCTGGGAATTTGGACCTTACGGCTCTAGGCCGTAATGTCCAAATTCCCAGACCGGCAACCATTCACAGGCCAGCAACATTCACAGCCCCACACACAAAATACACACAAACGCATTTGCAGAAAGACCGTAACAGCGGCACACAAAGTGCAGTACGTGTCAGGGACCAAACCTTCATCAGGCGGCTATGTGTATCCGGACTGGTTCGCCTGGTCGTGGCCGCGTTCAGCCATAGCGGGGCTGGAGAACATCTTCGTGGGAGACCAGCCTCTCTTCCCGCCCTGCAGTGGTGGTGAAGCCTACAAGGGATACCCGTTTGTGGTGAGTTGTCACTGTGCGTACATTTTTTGTTACTGAAATCTTGGTTCATTCAACGACCAAAAGCTGCAACCGTCCAAGATACATGGATACAAATTGGTCTCAGCAAGAGGCACATATCCTCATGAGCTCCTGCAGTCGTGGGAGGCTCAAGAGAATCTATGTCTCTTGCAGTTGGATCATGTTCACTTTTTCTCATGAGGCTCTATACCTCTTGCACATAGGTAGTGTTTAGATGTTATCGGCAATAAACAGGTTATTCGTACCCCCAAAAAGTTTAATGCTCTATTGTATCCATCTCTATTTTACTTGTGTTTGTTCTTTTCACTCATCCAAGGGGCCATGCATGAATAGCTGTGAACGTGTCGTATAACGTTGCCGATGGCTACGCTATACGACGCTTTCGCAGCTATTGATGTGGAGCGCCTGGATGCGGGCTGCAATTTCGAAACTGTTTTGTTCGTTAGTAAGATTGAATAACGAGGATAGGGGCCGGCTGAACCTCTCATCCAAATTACCGTCTACTTCGCTTATAACAAGGTCGGATATACTAAAAGTCGGATATAGCAACACTTTTTTAAAGGTTCCGTAAGGCAGTTTTCCAACGTAAATTACTTCATTTACAACAAACATCTGATATAACAACAAGAAAAATTAGGTCCCCTGGCGACTTGTTATATGGGGAGTTTACCGTGTGTATATGCATTTCACCTTTGCAAAAATCATTTTCATCCGTATCGCCTTTCATGATGGTTACAAAGTAAAGTAGGTAATAGCACTGTCAGGGGAGAGAAGTGTGCATGATCGACCAGTGATCATAGATCTACTGTGGCCAAAGCACACCAAAAAAAAAAACAGATAGGAAAGAGTGGGGGCGCTAAGAAAGTGACTGAAAGCAATGCATATGGAAGCCCCCCCCCCCCCCCCCTAAGGGGGGCGTATCACATATCCCACCGTTCCAGCCACTCAGTGCATGGAAATTGAAATCTTGGTCCCCCAAGGGGTGTCCAGATATTTAGCCGGCGTGGACAGCTGTTTCGGTCGTGGCGACCTCTTCAGCACACCATCGGCAACACTGGAGAAGGCAGGAATTTCTGCCTACCTGCAATGAAAGCCACAATTTACTGTGGTGTCTGCTGGGGCATACATTCCATGCCACCACCTAGAGTTAAATTTCCATGCACCCTAAAAGAGAACCTACCAAAAAGAGGTTGCAGTCGATATTGTAGTAATACATGAAAAGAAAAGGGGAGCCTGCCAGTGCTAATATTTTAGGAAGGTTACAAAGTAAAGTAGGTAATAGCACTGTCAGGGGAGAGAGTGTGCATGATCGACCAGTGATCATAGATCTACTGTGGCCAAAGCACACAAAAAAAAGGAGATAGGAAAGAGAGGGGGCGCTGTCATTGCAGGTAGGCAGAAATTCCTGCCTCCTCCAGTATTGCCTGATGGTGTGCTGAAGAGGTCGCCAAGACCGAAACAGCTGTCCATACCGGCTAAATATCTGGAACCCAATTTCCATGCACTGAGTGGCTGGAACGGTGGGATATGTGATACGCCCCCTTTCGGGGGGGGGGGGCTTCCATATGTATTGCTTTCTGTCACTTTCTTAGCGCTATCTCTTTTGTGTGTGTGTGTGTGCTTTGGCCACAGTAGATTTATGATCACTGGTCGATCATGCACACTTCTCTCCCCTGACAGTGCTATTACCTACTTTACTTTGTAACCTTCCTAAAATATTAGCACTGGCAGTCTCCCCGTTTCTTTTCGCCTTTCATGATATTTTAATGTAATTATAGAACGTATGACGGGTGTCGAATTTCTCGTCCACAAAAAAACATTGTGAGCACTGTCATGATTTGTCGGCCAGTCTCCAGTAGGCTTATCACCATACGCTTGAGGGCAACCCCATTTAACATCACCATTGTACAAGATTACGCCCCAACAACAGACTATGGCGATGCGGAAATAGAAGACTTATATGACCAACTGCAAGAAGTCTTGGACCAGACCCCCAAGAAAGATATTCTTGTGGTGCAGGGAGACTGGAATGCCAAAATAGGAGAGGATGCTGGATAGGTACACGCGGACGCTACGGCAATGCGGAGACCAACGACAGATGCTTAAGGCTCCTGGAATTTGTCAGCTCAAATGATCTGAAGCTGATGAACACGTTTGGTCCACACAAAGCATCCAGAAGGTGGACATGACACAGCCCGAACGGAGAGCACCATAACCAAATTGACTACATCGTGGTGAACATTGCTAAGACAAGAAGTTTTCCAGGAGCAGACATTGGAAGCGACCATGACTTAGTGATGATGACCTTCTGACTCCACCTAAAGAAGGCCAACAAGCAGGGTCCCACCAGAATCGAGTTTGACCTCGAGAAGCTGAAAGACCCAGAGGTAGTGGAAGCCTTCCAGGCAAAGATAGGCGGAAAATTCGCGCCACTGCTACTTCTAGGTGCAGCAGACACGGACATGGACACACTCATCGACACATTTAACACTGCTGTAACCCAAACAGCCAGTGAGATCCTTGGCAAACACCGACAAGCAAAGAAACCTTGGGTTACAGCTGACATTTTTGCTCTATGTGACAGGCGTTGAGAATTAAAGAAAAAGAAATCAGAGGTAGAAGAAGCTAAACAATACAGGGAAATTAACAAGGATATCAAGAAAAGCATGAAAAAGGCAAAGAATAAGTGGATTGAAGATCAGTGTAAACACGTAGAAGAAAATCTGAACAAAAATAATAGCAAAAAGGCATACCAGCTGGTGAAAGACCTGACCAGTGTCAAACAAGGACGCTCCTCGATCATTCAAGATAGTGAAGGGAACTGTCTTACAAAAGACCAAGACATAATGAAGAGATGGACAGAGTACTGCTCAGATTTGTACAACCACCGAGCTAAAGGGGACACAGGCATACTTGTCAACCTACCCGTGACCAACAATGGCAACTATCCCATCCTCCGAGAAGAAGTAGAGGCTGCAGTGAAGTTGCTGGAAAAAAGGGAAGGCAGCAGGAGCAGACAACATCCCTGCAGAGCTAGTCCAAGAAGGGGGAGAAGACACGATAAGCGCCTTACTAACAATCTGCAATAAGATCTGGCAGTCAGGGGATTTGCCCACACCATGGACCCAATCACTTATAATAACTCTCCCAAAAAAAGGCAACTTACATCAATGCCAGAACTATCGCACGATCAGTCTTATATGCCACCCAAGCAAAGTCATGTTAAAGATCCTACTGAACAGGCTGAAGCCACAGGCAGAGGAAATCATAGCTGAGAAACAGGCAGGCTTCAGACCAGGGCGTAACACAACTGAGCAGATCTTCAACCTGAGAGTTCTATGTGAGAGGTATCTCCAGCTCCAGCAAGACCTCTATTATGTCTTTGTGGATTTTAAGAAAGCGTGTGACAGGGTGTGGCATGAAGCCCTTTGGTCCACCATGAAGCTATACAACATCAATGCCAACCTGATCAAAGTCATAGCAAACCTTTACAACAAAGCCATTAGCGCAGTCTGCTTCAACGGCAAAATAGGAAACTGGTTTAGGACTACAGTCGGAGTCAGACAAGGCTGCTTGCTCTCACCTACTCTTTTCAACATCTTTCTGGAAAGAATCATGACAGACGCTCTGAAAGATTATGAAGGAACTGTCAGTATTGGAGGCAGAACAATCACAAACTTGCGCTTTGCGGACGACATTGATGGCCTTGCAGGTACAGAGCTGGACAGTACAGCCATTGCGTATGGGATGGAAATCAGTGCAGAGAAGATCAAACTGATGACAAATAACACCAGTGGCATTGGCACTGACGTCATGATTGAAAGCCAAAAACTGGAAACAGTTAATAAATTTAAATACTTAGGAGCCATTGTGAAAGATGAGGGATCAAAACCAAAAATACTGTCCAGGATTGCGCAGACTACAACAGCACTGACAAGATTGAAGACCATATGGAAGGACAAAAACATCACGCTCTGCTCCAAGATCAGACTGATGCGCTCCTTAGTCATCTCAGTGTTCTTGTATGCCTGTGAGTCATGGACCTTCACAGAAGACCTTGAAAGGACGATACAAGCCACTGAAATGAGATGTTTTTGAAGGCTGCTTGGCATTTCATACAGAGATCACATCACGAACGAGGAAGTGGGAAGCTGAATCAGGCAAGCCATCGGGCCCTATGAAGACCTATTAGCCATTATGAAAAAAAATGCTAACTGAAGCGGTATAGGCATGTCACGTGTTCAGCAGGGCTTGCCAAAACAATCCTGCAAGGCACTGTGCAAGGAGGACGAAGGAGAGGAAGACAGAGGAATAGATGGGAGGACAATATCTCAGAGTGGACAGGACAGAGGTTGGGCGTTACGCTAAGAATGGCAGAGAACAGAGAGGAATGGAGGGAGCTGGTTGCCAAGTGATCAGTTGTGCCCCAACGGTCGGCAAGACTACGGGAGATAGATAGATAGATAGATAGAGAGACAGACAGACAGACAGACAGACAGACAGATAGATAGATAGACAGACAGACAGACAGACAGACAGACAGACAGATAGATAGATAGATAGATAGATAGATAGATAGATAGATAGATAGATAGATAGATAGATAGATAGATAGATAGATAGATAGATAGATAGATAGATAGATAGATAGATAGATAGATAGATAGATAGATAGATAGATAGATAGATAGATAGATAGATAGATAGATAGATAGATAGATAGATAGATAGATAGATAGATAGATAGATAGATAGATAGATAGATAGATAGATAGATAGATAGATAGATAGATAGATAGATAGATAGATAGATAGATAGATAGATAGATAGATAGATAGATAGATAGATAGATAGATAGATAGATGACGGCATTTATCTTACTGTCCAGGAACCTAAAAACTTCCTTCCCGAGACGAAGGGCCCGTGCTGGTATGATAACCCTAAGGATAAGCGCGGACTCAGGTGTGCTCCCTACTTCTACCTGGCAGGTGTGGCCAAGGGCGGGACCACCGATCTGTACAGGTAAAAACAAAATGTATGTCCCTAGATACGAGAATGGTAGTGTATTACTCCGCTGCGCTTATTCATAGGTCAGTGTGTTAACCCCTTGCCTTTTAATGGCAACATCGTTACGCAGTTACGCGTCTTTCCCGACGAACAGTACAGGTCATGCTACATATTCCAATGAGGTAGGTTAGGCAGTAAGAGGACCGGTATTTTTTTTTTTTAAATCTTCTGCCTTCTTTGGCATTTTGTACAGAGGCAGTAAGCTGAACTTTGTTTAAAATCTCTTGATAGACGAGAAGAGACATGTTTGGTGCTTTGATTTATTCCAGCCAATTAACCAGCGGACTCTTTTTGGCCTAGTTTGAGTTGCCAAGCGGATGGTGATTTTACGTGTATACCAGTGTTGTCTGCGTATGGATGTAGGTTTGGTACAGAATCATGTTGATAGCCAGGAAATGAGAAAGGTGATGTCCTTATTTTTATTTTTTATTGTTTTATTAATTTCTTTTATTATATATATATTTTTTTTTTTTTTTTTGGGGGGGGGGGGTAGTGGGGGGGGGGATGGGGGGGATTGTGCATGGCAAATGTGCAGCAAGTAGGCGGTAGTGTTGTTAGAGGATTGAAAAAATAGGGGATGACTAGGACAGACTAAGATTAAGGAATTTTAACAGATGGGACTGCAAAGGAGGCCCACTATGTGCTTTCACCTGTATTGCCAGCAGTTGTCAAGGGACATAAGATTATTGGAGCAAAAAACTGGGATGCAGATACTGTAACAGAGGGGTAAAATGCTTACACCCACTCTTTTGTTGCTGTCAATAGTGGTGGATCGCAATATTGCTCTTTTGTCAGAGTATAAGTCTGTCTTTTCTTGAAAGCAATGATTTAACCCGTTCAATGCCAAGAAATTGTGAACACCACCCAGCTGCAAGACGTCTAGATCCTCATGTGCCCCCGCAGTTGCGGGGGCTCATGAGGATCTATGCTTCTTGCTGACACCACAAAGATTGCAGAAACACAGTTTGCGTCAGCTGGCAACGGAGGGGTTAAATTATTCGTAAAGCTACGTAATCGAATGCAGAAACTGTCAAAATGTATTCTGTGTATTACATTTTAAATTAGTCTGGCAAGAGACGAAGAATGTCACGAGCCCTTGCATCTGCAAGGTTATTTGCCCAAAAACTGTTGGATGATGCTCGTATTAATTTTTACGACGGTGAAGGGCCGGGCTTGCCCACAGCCAGCCGAAAAATAATGATGTCCCAGACACAATCAAAGACTCACTGTTGATCAACAGCTCTGTCTGCCTTGGGGCACACGGATACGAATAATGCCAGCAAGAGACAGACCACAACGGTGACTACCAAGCGTGTACAATGCAGAGAAGAACCGAACGGAGAAAAAAAAAACACGCTTAGAAAAGACAGTTACAACACAATTTATTTTTATTTTTTCCTTCTTCGCTGAGAAGATAAGACTGCATCGACTGAATTCTGTACTTGTTTGTTTGTCTATTTAGAAAAAAAAGGTATATTGATAAAGTATTAATACATGTGTGTTGTAACTGTCTTTTCTAATCGTGTTTCTTTCTCCGTTGGGTTCTTCTCTGCCAGCAAGAAGCCGAAATCCTCCTGAGACCCGCGACTGCGGGGGCTCATGAGGATCTATGCCTCTTGTACTTCGGGGTATTGTTCGCAGTATTCCGACAGTAAATGGGCTTATTCTGCCGTCGTGAAAAGGTTAATATGTTAATTCACTGGCGCTACAGGAGGATACGCATGCACCCTGACGTCATGATCGGCACGATGAAAGAGTACCACTGGTGGGAGAGGTTTCGCTACAGTCATCTCTCGAAAGACGAAGTCACCGGCGACGTCAACCTGCGAGGTATGATTTGTATGGTTGTAGTGGTGGTTTTGGTGGTGGTGGTGGTTTTAACTCATTCAGCCCGACGCATGTATTTCCCAAATTTTGGAGGTCATCTAACGACTATGCACCTGTTGCAGGAGATGGATCGACCATGATAATTCAAGGGCAGTGCCAGATTAGCTTGGCGCCGACATGACCATGATAATTCAAGGGCAGTGCCAGATTAGCTTGGCGCCGACAGGCGCCAAGCTAATCTGTCACTACCCTTGAATTATCATGGTCGACCCAAAACCTGCTGTAGTGCGTCAGGGCTGAATGGGTTAACGACATCTGGTTCAAGACGAAGTCACGGGAGATGTTAACCCATTTAGTGCCAGTTGACGCAGACTGTGCTTTTGCAATCTTCAACAGTTCAGCATCCAAAAACCTTAGTTGTCCCAGGAACATGGATTTAAAGTGGTGTCAGCAAGAGGAATAGATCTTCATGAGCAACCCGCAACTACGAGGGCCCATGAGGATCTATACCTCTTGCAGTGGTTGGTGTTTAATGTTTTTTGGCGCTGAACAGGTTAAATTGCGCGTTATGATATGCTTCCTGGTGAAGTCGAAGGCGATTGTGGTGTAGCAGCGGTGCTCATATGATGATCCTGATTGTGATGAAGAAGACGGTGCGCTGTCTGTTCTCAACATATGGAATACACTTTTTCCGAACTACTGACATGGAACAAACACTGATACCGCCATGTGCAATCAAGTAGTAACAATATTCGGCTAAAGACTGTTTGTTATTTGTCAGTTATTGTGTGTTGAAATTGTCCCTTCTGATCTTATTTCATTCCTTATTATGAGTTTCTTTATTAGTCATTGAATTTATTAACGCAGAGCAGTCTACGATGATCATCTGAAGGCTGTTAATTGTCGCACCATAAACATACATATTCTGTAAACGTGTGCTGGTCTCTGATTCTGGACCTTACGGCTTCAAGCCGTAAGGTCCAGAATCAGAGACCAGCAAACACATGACTTCAATGCAGGCGGCACGACCTTCAAGGAGTACATAGACAGGATCAACGGTCCGGAAATCAAGGAAGTTATGGAGGATCTAAGCGACAAGGGAACATCAGTCAAAATTTTTGGTATGTATAAGCCCTTTCTCCGTAGTTTGCTTTGAATCCTGACTAAAGGAAAGAGCGAGAAGCGAGTCAAATGCACGTACTGTAAATGTAATCATCGAAGAAAAAAAAAACACTTCTAAGACATCAATAATTTATTTTGGCTGTTTCTTTGGTCGTTGGATGATTTAGGCATTTTGGGGCTGTGTAGCATCTTTGCCAAAGAGTGTATAACGACTGCATGAACTGCGAAAGAAGAACTATTCAAGGGTACTGCCTATTCAAGGGCACTCGCACATACACACACACACATATACACACACACACACACACACACACACACACACACACACACACACACACACACACACGCACGCACGAACTCACACCGCATACAGGAACGCCCTCTTAGCCTGCGATTCTGTGTGTGTATATGTGCTTTGGTGCATGCTTACACACAGCAACAAACCTGATCTATGTTAATGGCTTGTGGCTGCACTTTGTACTATACCGGTGTTTGGAATGAAATGTGTTTCGTTATAATGAACTAAAACAAACTGTCCATCAAATCACCTTATTCAGAGTATCATGTAAACTGGTGTTTTATCTATTGTGTTAATGACCTCTTAACTTTTTCATAGTTGCTCTACTGTAATATAGTTGAGTAAATAAAATGTATCTTTCAAATAATTTTTTTTTAAAAATAAGGGAAATATGATGTCAGAAGGAAACAGGAAAAAAATTAGAAAAAGAAAAACAAAATCGAAAAAAATATTGAAGAAAGACAGCTACTAACTATGGCATTAGTTAGGGCCCATATTGACTGATTTCAACAAAAGAGAAAGGGGGGGGGGGGGGGGGTTGCCTGCGTGTGTATATCTGCTTTGTTCATTATAACGAAACACATTTCATTCCCAACACCGGTATAGTACAAAGTGCAGCCACAAGTCATTAACATAGATCAGGTTTGTTGCTGTGTGTAAGCATGCACCAAAACACATATACGCACGCATACATAACTTGGCGTTTTCCTGGGCCCCCGCTATTCAACCACTACCTTTGAACAACCATGGGAGAATGTTATGTGCAATAATTTCGACTTGATGGGAATTTAGGTGTGGGCTTTTTTAAATGTGAAAAACAAAAACAACACATAAAGAATGAAACAAAACAAAACAAACCAACATTGAAACGATAAAGGCCTGCCCCTCTTAACCCATTGTGCCCGAGGTACGAAACACCCACATTTTGGAGTTGTCCTCTGACGACTGCATTACAATTCAGGAGACATATTGACCATGATAGTTCAAGGGTGGTGGCAGAATAGCTTGGCGCCTATAGGCGCCAAGCTATTCTGCCACCGCCCTTGAACTATCATGGTCGAGCCATATCTTGCTGTGGTGTGTCGCGGGGAAAATGAGCTAAAAATCCCAATGCACATTTTATATGCTTAGACATTTCTCAGAGTCGTATTTGTTATCATTGTTCCTATAGGTGATGGTTCTCCGTCGTACATTTGGGACTCCTTCTACTGGATGGTGCTGGACGGGAACCAGGGCTGCATGGAACCTCGGATGGTCATTGGACAACATATACGTCATTTCTACCCCGACGCCAAGATTATACTCACCTTCAGACACCCCACAGCTAGGTACACACGCCGCAACATGAAAGAGCCCGTCACATACATTTTTTAATTAACCCATTCAGCCCTGACGTACTACAGCAGGAGATGGGTCGACCATGATAATTCAAGGGTAGTGCCAGATTAGCTTGGCGCCTGTCGGCGCCAAGCTAATCTGGCACTGCCCTTGATTTATGATGTTCGATCCATCCCCTGCAGCTGGTGCATAGTCATTAGATTACGCCTCCAAAATTTGGGAAATACGGCCGTCGGGCTGAATGAGTTAATTCCTTCCCTTTCTTTTTACCAACCACCATTTTTGCAATGCGTTCTCTCAAGAGAAGTTTTGTACGTTAGAAAGTGTCACCTGTCATTAAAGACCATCATTTAGGTGAGGTCTTTAACAACAGGTGATCTCTCGTAAGGGCGGTCGCTCAAAACGGGTTTGGCCATATTTTCACCTACAGCTCATGAAGAAATTAGGAAAACTCGTCAAGTCAACATATCACCAATATCGTCTTTGACGGGGGTTTGTTTTCAGGCAACACAAAAAAAATGTTGAAAAGGCGCATCTAAAAAAATGAAGACACTACAGAGGGAGATTGATCGGCCTATATGAGATAGTTCAAGTGTTAGTGCTAGATTTGTTTGGCGTCTGCAAAGTACTTACACTCCAAAAGCTAATGACTCAGAAAAATCAGGAACCAGGTTTTAGTTGCATGAGTGAGCTTAACTACCTCGCAAACCACTAAGCAATGTGTTTCGCTAAGGAGAACCTTGCTTAGTGGCTTGCGCAGGCTTTCAGCTCATACATGCAACTTCGCCCAAACTCTATATTATAAACGCTATACGAGAGATCAATTGACCATGAGAACTCGCAGATAGAAAGAGAACTCCATTTACAGTTTTTTTTCGGAGACAACAAGATGTTTATTCTTGGTTGTCATACTCCGGCGTTTCTAGCTCATGTTTGTACGCCACTTAAATACTGCTTCTGTTTTTCAGACTGTATTCGAGATTTCTGTCACGTATACCACGTGTCCCCGCCCTTCGTAAGTCCACGGCCAAGGATTTTCACACCTACGTGGTGAATGGTATCGCCGCCTACAAGGCCTGCTTCCAGCGATGGTCCATTCGGCATTGCACCTTCAATCATACAGTCTACATAGAGTCCGTGGTATGTACAGCTGCTGTTTACTGTAAATGCAGGTCAATGCAACCTCAGCATATCGCTCTACCGGGAGTCATATAGTCAATTGCCAATCGCGATCGCGTTAATGTCAAGTTACATAAACTTGTAAAGAGAGACCACTTTGAAGTAAAAGGTCCTCGAGTCGACGTCAGACTTAGTTGGCCCGCGCACGGCTGTGCGCGGGCCAACTAAGGCTGACGTCGACTCGAGGACCTCTTGTTCACCGGGCGTGGATCCATTTGGGGTTAGAGGCCTTTGCTGATAATGTCACTTGAGACACATGTCGCGAAATATAGTGTAACGCGTTACACTGAGGCTGAACCGTAAGTACTGCATGACGAAAAGCTGTCCATTTTGTTGTAAGTATTTACTTCACCGCCGAGAGACGGAGTAAACAACTGCAAGAAGCATAGCTCCTCACGAGGATTTATTTTTCGCTAATTGGAGAGAGCGCGAGTGGCGAGTGAGAACGAATGTGTACAGTCAGTTTTTAACTGAATCAGATGTTACTCTCTCTCTCTCTCTCTCTCTCTCTCTCTCTCTCTCTCTCTCTCTCTCTCTCTCTCTCTCTCTCTCTCTCTCTCTCTCTCTCTCTCTCTCTCTCTCTCTCTCTCTCTGGTACGGATTGTTCCTTGGTGTTCTCGATAAACACGCTCCATTCAGAGAGAAACGGGTGAAGAACCCCCAGCTTCCCGCCTGGTTAAGTAAGGAAATCAAGGATGCCATGCAGCTCCGAGATGACTATAAAAGAAAGAAGGATTTTATTGCTTATCGAAGGCAAAGAAACCATGTTAAACATTTAGTGAGGAAAGCTCAAAGGTCACTTTTTCACCGTCTTATGAACGGAAAGAAAGATGTCGTATCTGTGTGGCGAGCGATCAATGCTTTTACGAGGTCCAAAAATACCGCACAATGTACACAGTTATCAGCTGATATCTTGAATCAGCATTTCCTCTCGGCTGCCAGTACGTTGCTAAAAAATACATATTCTGGTCAGTCTTCAGCTGTGTCCGAAAAGCTAAAGACGTTTTGTGCAGAACGGCTGGACCCTGACACGTCATTCAGCATTCCGCTGTTAACGATATACGACGTGGGAAAATCCATCTCGTACTTAAAGAACAAACGTACGTCTGGCCATGATGGTATTAGTAGCTCAGTTCTGAAAATGGCCCTACCGTATATTTTAGATACCTTGACATATATATACAACCTTTGCATAAAGCAGGGGATATTTCCATCTTCTCTAAAAACAGCCAAAGTGATCCCACTACCTAAAACGAAAGACCTTGCCGACCCTAACAAGTTCAGGCCCATTTCGCTACTGTCAACACTGTCGAAACCGATAGAAAGACACATTCACACACACTTACAACATTTTCTAGAAAAACACAAACTCATACATCCATTACAATCTGGCTTTCGGCGGAAACACTCCTGTCACACAGCATTGGTACACCTTGTTGACAGATGGCTTACTGCCATAAATAGCAGTCAAATGACTGGAGCAGTATTTTTGGACCTTTCAAAAGCATTTGACCTCGTCAATCATGAAACTTTAGTTCAAAAACTTAATGTCTATCAACTAAGCGCAGACACACTTGCCTTCCTTACGTCATATCTGCATGGGCGTACGCAGTATGTCTACGTGAATGGTAAAAACTCACCTGAAGGGGTGATAGAGCACGGAGTACCACAGGGATCGATTCTTGGTCCATTATTGTTCTCTGTCTTCATAAACGACCTTCCATTACATATATCTGACTCCAGTGTAACTTTCAGTCTTTTTGCAGACGATGGAACACTGGACGTTTCGTCATCAGACGTAACATGTATGGTGAAGATTCTCCAAGACAGTTTAAATGAGGTATCTGAATGGTGCAGAAATAACGCCATGATACCTAATCCCACTAAAACCAAATGCATGCTGATTACCACACGGCAAAAGCATCAGTTGAACCCCCCTCCCCTTCAACTAACACTTAATGGCCAGCCTGTGGAGCAAGTCAGAGAACAGCGCGTGCTTGGAATCAACTTAGACGACAAG
>BTPG01000003.1:195377753-195512753 GCA_036245525.1 Semisulcospira habei | reverse complement strand
AGTCAGCTGCACAGAGATGAAGACCCCATTAAGTCTGTGTACAGACCACCACAACGGCCCCTAGACAGTTACCATCAGCTGTCCAAACAAGAGCAGGTGACCATCTTCCGTCTGAGGACCGGGCACAACCGACTCAATTTCCACCTGCACAGACGTTTTCACCTCGTGCCATCTCCCCTGTGCCCTTGTGGAGAAGCAGAGCAGACCACATAGCACATCCTCCAGGACTGTAGGAACCACCAGTTGCTGAGGGAGGAGATATGGCCGAAGCCCGCCACCCTACAAGAGAAACTGTACGGGCCTGTGGAGGCGCTACAGAAGACCACAGATTTCATTTTGAGAGCCAAACTCCAAGTGTGACGGCGTTCGAGAAGAAGAAGAAGATCATTCTGAATACACCAGTGTGTGAAATAAGTTTGACTAAAATAGTTCAAGGGTAGTGGCAGAATATATGTAAGTACTATAATGTAGTTGCGATATGGCAGTGTACAAATGTGTAGCTTTTAGCCGCAGTATTATACGGGTTAAAGAAAACAGCTAGGTTCTATTATAATGCTTTCTTCATTTTGTACTTTGCAGCCAAAATGAACGAGGAGCAGATGGCCAACGCTACAGCCATTGAGCCTGTCAATGTGGGCGACATGTACGACAAAGTGGGCAAGATGTTACCGGAGACCAAGGCCGCACTGGACGAGTTCTACGAGCCTTTTGTGCAGAAATTCTACGAGCTCATGAAAGACGAACGATTTTTGTGGTCGGACCTTGAACATTGAAGAATGAAGAATGCCGAATAAAACTGCGTATTTAAGTTTTCGTGATGATTTTAAAGGATGAATGATTGACATTTAAAAGTTTAACTTCATTAATTCAGTGGTCAAAGATTGTTAGTGATATAAAAATCGGAAACGATTAACTCATTCAGTCACGACACACCACAGGAAGACATGGATCGAGCATGATAGTTCAAGGATGGTGCCAGAATAGCTTGGCGCCCACAGGCGCCAAGCTATTCTGGCACCATCCTTGAACCACCATGCTCGATCTGTCTCTAGAATTTTAATACAGTCCTTCAGAAGGAAATTCAAAATTTGGGGATTTCGGTCCTGGGGTAGAATGTGTTAAACGCATTCTTGACGTGCCGCATTCGTGAAGCCGCGGATCCTGATGCGTCACGTCTGGAATGTGTTAATGAAAGCTAGACTAAAACAGAGTTAAGTACATTCATTTGGTACAAGATCAATATTAGATTTGCTTTAATAAAACCAGTTGAAGCAAGCACGATACATGTCATTGTGTGCGGACCATGTGCAGTGACACTCTCACTGTCTTTTCACCTGCGTTCACTATGGACTGATCTGCCATGTCAAACGCTGCATACCATCTTTCCAATTGTAAATTGATTAACACATTCGAGTTATGCTGCATTCGGATGCGTGGCTTTATGCCGCGTATCCGGATGTGGCGCTTCTCGAATGAGTTATTCCTTTGGCTGTTGGTAGAGGTTTTTGTCGCGATGATTCCAGTAGGAATAATCGAGACAAAAACCGCTACCGACATCCGCGAGGTTAGATACAGCACCTGCAAGAAACATCACAAGCAAATCTGTTGAGAACAAATACTTTACTGCATTATTCGTAGTTCTCAGAATGGTTTGTATGCAGTTTAACGGTAAAGTCTGTGAGTGAGATATATTTCAATTATTGAAAAAGTGTGCCTTTGAATAAATTACAAGTTATGAACATCTGAAAAAAATAAAACAATGTCTGTCATGGATGCATATCAACATAACTGTTCGGGCTACCCATTTGCAAGATACATATCCCCTCATGACTCCACGCAGTCGCAGGGGCTTATGCAGATTTATGTGTCTTGTTAGTCATGTGTTCTTTACGCCTATGTTTGGTACATTTTCATCTGTGTTGTTCAAGCCGGTCAGTGTTTAGCGGTTTCAGACGCGCAATTTGTGATCACCTCCAGCGAATTAACTCATTGAGCCCGAGGTACGAAATACCCACATTTTGGAGTCATCCTCTGAGGACTGCGTTACAATTCAGGAGAACGATCGACCATATCTTGCTGTGGTGTGTAGCGGGCAGAATAAGTTAACCCATTCTACCCCAGACACACCACAGCAAGATAAGGATCGACCATGAGAGTTCAAGGGTGATGCCAGAATAGCTTGGCGCCTATGGGCGCCAAGCTATTCTGGCACCACCCTTGAACTATCATGGTCGATCTGTGTCCTGCACTGCAGTGCAGTCTTCAGAGGACAGCGTCAAAATTTGGGGATTTCGGTGTTGGGGTAGAATGAGTTAAGTCAGATTGTAAATAAAATGTAATTTCAGCCCCTTCTCTACACTTTGGCTTTTTTTTTTTTTTTTTTTTTTTTTACTTCAGTGCAGTACGAAGAACAGACCATAAACGACTACCGACAGGCGACGGGCTAACAATAGACGGCCTGGTAAACAGGTACCATTGTACCTCGTGCGTGAGCCATAAGCCATCTCGCACGTTTGCAATATTTTTTATTAACCCATTCAGCCCTGACGCCCTACAGCAGGAGATGGATAAACCATGATAATTCAAGGGTAGTTCCAGATTAGCTTGGCGCCTGTCGGTGCCAAGCTAATCTGGCATTGCCCTTGAATTATCATGGTGGATCCGTCTCCTGCAACTGGTGCATAGTCATTAGATGACGCCGTCAATACGGCCGTGGGGCTGAATGAGTTAAAGTAAATTTTTATTATCAGTCGCCGTCATTAAAATCAATAAGGTATTATTAGTCACTGTCATTAATTTATTTATTTATTCATTTATTATTAAATTATTTATTTATCTAATTCATTCATACATTCAGTCAGACAGTCAGTCAGACAGTCAGTCGCTCATTCATTAATTCATTCATTATAACTATTATTTTATATTATTATTATTATTATTATTATTATTATTATTATTATCATTATTATTATTATAGCTGTCAAAATTTGGAAACGTTCCCCGTCGTTCTTGTAAAAGAAAAAAAAAAACTCAAGAAGATAATTAGATTCCCTCCCTTACCGTCAGATCGCCAGCTGCGGAGACTATAAATTATTCTTGAAGGCAGGCAGTTTTATGGTCTATTAGGTTAAATACAACCGTGGTTCAGTGATCTTGTCTCCAGATTACAAATCAGCGCATAGCAAAGGGATGCGTGCAATTTGGAGCGGAGTCCGTTTTTGGAAGGTAAATGAACTTTAGACCAATGTACAACGATAGAATTCTAACTTGTATTTACGCTTCGAACGAAATCAATACATCTGGCATTATCTGACAAGAGCAAGTGTGTCCATCTTTGAGAAAAGCTAGATTTTCCTTGTATTACAATGAAAATCTCGCTTTTCTCAAAAATGGACGTACTCTTTTACCTTTATCATCCTAATTTGACGATGATAGTTCAAGGGTGGCGCCAAAATAGCTTGGCGCCCGAACCGCCGACTATTCTGGCACCACCCTTGAACTCAACTTGGACTATCTCCTAATCTGTAATGTAACCTTCATAGGACAATAAGCAAATTTAAACAAAACAACCTGAGAATGTAATGAGTCCACAGCAGATATTGTATTAGCTTGTTCTTACATTTGAACCCTTCGACTGACCGTGATAATTAGATAAGTCTGAAGTCATCCACTTAATACAATACCCAACAAAGAAAACAAAAACGTTAACCCATTCAGCCCTGACGCACTACGATCATGATAATTCAAGGGTAGTGCCAGATTCGCTTGGCGCCTGTCGGCGCCAAGCCAATCTGGCACTGCCCTTGAATTATCATGGTCGATCCATCTCCTCCAACTGGTGCACAGTCATTAGATGACGCCTCCAAGATTTGGGAAATACGTGCATGGGGCTGCATGAGTTAAACGTTTAGATCTTAACGTCTTGTGTCCACCACGAAGGTGATTTCAAAGACGGGGCACCGAAATAGGGTGTGAACAAATTTTGACCCCAGCTGGATTCGAACCCGGGACCTTTCGGTCGAGAGTCAAAACAACAAAGAAAGAAACATGCTTAGAAAAAACAAGTGCAACAGAAATTATCGTGTTGTATTAATTTGACCTTTCTAAGAGTGTTTCTTTCTTTATTGGAAATTTCTTTGCAAATTGCAAACTAGATGGCCATCTTAAGTTATTTAAATTACCTAGCTGCCTTCAGAACTTCTATTCTCTTAATCTCAATGATCAAGCCATTCGCTGGGCTTGACTGAACAGCATATGGTATTGTATGGACATGGTTTAGCCATAAAGAAATAAAACGGTTTTTTACGACCTTATTCATCGGTGATTAACCGACTGCAAAGGGTCACATCAGAAGAAGCGGTGGCGCAAACCTATCTGCTCTTTTGAACAAACCGCTTTTTGGTAATCATTCACAGTATGTCCACCATTAAACATGGAGCCTTCCGTAAGTTTGCTACGAGCGCGGTAAGTCTACTTTGTGACAAGCCCGCCTCGTCAAGGCAAAAGACAGCAAATGCATTTTTTTTTTTTTTGGGGGGGGGGAGGGAGGGGGTGAAAAGTGACATATTCCTTGTATTACAATAAAAATTTCTCTTTTTACAAAAAATGGGCTTGTTGCCTTTTGCCTTCACCGATCATAAGCAATGTTATAAGTAAGGTACTCAGTGCATGAAGGCGACTACAAACGTCGGTTTTAGGCTAAATAAAAAAGTTTTGGCCTACCGTTTTTAACCCATTGCCCCCGATATACGAGATACCCACATATTGGAGTTATCCTCTGAGGACTGCATTACAATTCAGACAGCTCGACCGTGATACCGCAGTGAGATGGACTTAGTTGCCTGCTAGGCGTTAAACCCAAATAACTAACTAACTCGACCGTGATAGTTCAAGAGTGGTGGCAGAATAGCTTGGCGCCTATAGGCGCCAAGCTATTCTGCCACCACCCTTGAACTATCATGGTCGAGCCATATCTTGCTGTGGTGTGTCGAGGGCAGAATGAGTTAACGGAGGACGAGAACTTCTTATCTAGACTAAGCCGGCGTTTTACGGCACGTTTATGCGATTTCAGCATGGTGTGGTTTTCCTTTGTGGCGGAGGATAGTGAATAATTATTTTGGCTTCACGCCGCATGTTTCCGATATGTTAATTTGCTTCAACAAAATCTATTTTACCAAACTGTTTCTGAGTGCATTGTACAATTGTACAGCTAAACCGGTATACTTAGTCGCGCTGCTTAAAATTCACAGCAGATGTCTACAGTATGCAGTCTCGTGATTGCAATATCAATGGATTACTAATTAAATGGTTTATGTCAATGTCATACGGCTACGTCAGAACACAGTCGATAGACGGGACCCGTCACGGTTCGGATACATGTCTGAACAACCCAATAACGATTTACATGCTCTGAAATAGTTGTTTCAAGTGTGTTTCCATTTTAATAGTGCAATTCAGCCGAAAAGGTAAAGACACTGTTTGCTTCACTTACACTGTATTGCAGAGTAATAATCGATGAAATGTGACAACAGTCAAAAAATCAAATCCATGTTTCATTACGCAAACAACTTGCTTAAACCTTCAATAACTGTACCTAATGTATCGCAATATCAACCAGATAGGATGAACCATAACCCACAAAGTCCCTTCTATATGAGAGCTGTCTTCACTGTCAAGGGTCTCTACCTTTTGTCTTTGACTTGATTCTGATGTTGAAATATCTCCTCTTGAAAAAGCCTTGCAGATGTGCCAATGCGTCATAATGAAATCTATAAGGGACTTTTTAGGACGGGTCGCGGTGGGGTAAATTTAATAGCATGTCCATGATGTCAAATGCAGGCAGGCTAAACCTCTAACAATTGAAGTAACAAGATAAAAATTAAGTCATGTCTAGTTACGCCAGCCTCTATGCTGAACGTACATTTGGCGCGAAGCGCCGTATGTGCGTATGTATGTATGTATGTATTGTATGTGTGTATGTATGTGTGTGTGTGTGTGTGTGTGTGTGTGTGTGTGTGTGTGTGTGTGTGTGTGTGTGTGTGTGTGTGTGTGTGTGTGTGTGCGCGTATGTATGTAAACAAGAGAATCTCCGATATTTCTGTACACACAAGCTTGTTGAAACTTGGCGAAATACTTTCTTAAGTGCGTGGCTAAGAGAGCCTCCGAGCACATTGTAATTGAATGTCTCATTGAAGACATAAACAACCGTTTATAAGAAGTCGGATTAGAGTCCGTAATTTTTGTCATATTTACATGAACGTTTGCATATAGCTAGTTTGGAGAAAGACATTGGATGAGTTCGTTAATCAGCTTTGCATCCTTTCAACTTCTTTATTAAAAATTAATTATTTTCAGAAAAGAATTAAAGCACTAAAAAACACTTTACTTCTGGAGAAAGTCAGACAGTGGCGGTGACGTAAAAGAGGCAACTCCGTCACCACGCAGACATTGACATAATACTCTAAATATGACGTCATTCTCTCTCTCGCGCGCGGCGCTCTCTCTTAAGGCCCCGCCACACGGGCCGGTTGTGCCCCGATTCAGTTTGAAGCCGATTCCGATCCGTTTGCGATCGGATGACGTCAATTATCCGATCCGGTCCCAATCGGCTGGGAATCGGATGACTAGAACCTGCTCTATATTTCCGATCCGAATCGGTCCCGATCGTAAGCTTCAACCAATCAGAGCGCGTCTCGCAAAGCATGTCGTTTCAACACGGTTTGCAAATGGCCGAACACGCCTAGCTGTTGTTATCAGTACCACCGCCGTTGCCGCTGATGTTTCGCACGCCTCTTCCCGAATGTGATCCAAAACTGCTGATAATGCAAGCACATCATCATCACTGTAAAAACTAGCAGTCATTTTGCAGAACAGGTACGACTTTGATCTTCGGTTCAAACCGGTCGGCTAAACTTGACAAGTCGAGAAATGTCAGTGGCACGGTGGCACTGCACACGTTTTTTAATCCGGCCCGATCACCTACCGATTCGAAAACTGATCGGGAATCGGCCTCAAAACCGGGCTCGTGTAGCGGGGCCTTTACACAAACATGCGCGCATCTCCAGGAGGAATAGATCCAGGCGCATGAGGATCTATGCCTCTTGGAGATGTTTGGAGTGCGAGCGCACGCACGCACTAACACGCACACACACATCGACGCGCTTTCATTAGAGCATGCAGGTGACCCGTGTACTTAGTACATCATGTAGCTAGGTAACGTCAACCTGCTTTCACACAAATTATAGCAAGACTGAAATTGTACCGTGAAGTTCTAGTTTTGTCACCATTTTCTCAAGCCTATGAAGCGAAAGTGAAACTCATATCACGTAAAATATAAAATTACGTAAAAACTAATACTTACGTCATAACAAATGACGTTTGACAAATCAATGACGCGTATATCCTGCGCCCCTTATAGAACTCACTGACGCATTGGCAGATCTGCGAGACTTTTTCAATAGGAGATAATTCAACATCAGAATCAGGTCAAAGACAAAGGTAGAGACCATTGACAGCAAGGACGGCTCTCATATACAAGGGACTTTGTGGGTTATGGTTAACGTTTGATACAGCGGGTTATCAATGGTGTCTTGCCTCAACTGAGACTTCTCTACCCTTCTTTTCACAACCCATGTGCGTAGGCGCGCGGACCAGAGGTCGTCTACTTCATTTAAGTGTAACGAAAGGAACTCTCTCGCGTACACAGAAAGAGAAGAGCAGAAAAACCTTTCGGTTTACGACGTTCCAACTTCATAATCTAAGTTAGACTTTTGTCCAGCATGTTTCTCAGACGCACTAAGAAAATTTATAAAATGAGATATCGCGAATAGTTATCCTTTTACTGTCTGAAATAGGTCGCTGTGATCCTGAGAGTAAAGCCAGTTATGTGCTGTTCTGCGATTTTGGACCTTACTGCTGAAAGCCGTAAAGTCCAAAATCACAGAAAAGCACACACCTGTATCGCTCCTTCTTTTCCATTCCTTTCATGGTTCCGTCTTTTCCCTTCCTGCAAACGGCACAGATGCACCGGTGGAATAGATGGATCTACACAGGGGCTTCAGGCGTGTTAATCGTGGCCATCCTGGTATTGCTCAGCAAGCAGCGTGGCGGCTCGGACGCCTCCTCGTTACAAACGTACGCCAGCGCCACAAACTCGTACGGGGATATGTTTACTACAGATTTCGCAGACGAAGGAGAAGAAAGGTTGATGATTGGATATGTCTTCGATTCTGAACCTTCAAAGTCAGCAAGAGAACCCCCCCGGGCCGAGGTCGGCCGCAGAGGGCCCACGCACAGCTGTGTGCGGGCCCAATGCGACCGACGTCGGCCTAATAGGTCTTTTGCTTACTGGTTATGGTTTCAACCGAATGGTTCAGAATCGCTGACCTGGAGTACGTGATTGAATTTTAGTTGAATTAGTTGCTCTTTGGGTAGACACACAAACAAAGCTTTATGAATTACATCGCACAAAAACATATACAGCAGATGCATGTTGACGTGCACCCAAGTTGACACAATTAAAATACAGTGCAAGAAATAAGACAAATATCATCACTTATCCACACAGCTGTACTTTTCTACTTATTTGCGGTACACAGATTCATCGTCATGATCTAACCCTCTTGAAGTCGAGTGATGTTCAATTTGTCTCTCGGTATGGAAGGGGTTAATTCAAGTCCAGAAATCGCTGGCCACATATTGTTTTTGTATTTCCGGTATAGCTCGACCTTTGATGATGAAGAAGACACGAATCTTGCCCAAACAAAAGGGGCCAAGCCGACCAAACATCCCTCCAGAACACTCAAAAGGTCATCGCACACCTCACAGTCCAACTCCAAGTACCCAGACTGGTGGGAGAGGGCCTGGCCCAAGTCTGCGGTGGTCAGCTTTCTGGACTTTCCTGTCGGGGACAAGCCGCTTTTCTCGCCGTGTCAGGAAGGGGCGTCGGATTCAAAGGGCTATCCTTTTGAGGTGTGTGACGCGAGAATAACCCCGAAAAGACCCAATGAGCTACGACAGGATGTGGATCGACCATAACAGTTCAAGGGTGGCGTCGCAATAGTTTGCCGTCTACAGGCGTCACGCTATTCTGACACTGCGCATTGAGTTATATTATAAATATGAAAAATGCGCTATATAATACCATGTATTATTATTATTATTAAACTGTCATGGTTGATCAGTCTCCAGAACTGTGATGGACACCTCAAAGGATATTTCACAAAATTGATTTCATCTTCAGGATGTAATGAGATAATGATGGTGACAAAAGGTCATCGGGCCGACGTCGGACCAGATGACTTTTAAACACTATGATGTCCTCCTTATCAGTATCATTTAGGTCACAAGATGCCATTTTCACGCAATGGCAATGTATTGTGCATTTTATCATCTTATTGAATCTTTTTTGTACACGTGAATATTAAAGGTATTTCTTTGGGAGTGCTGTTAGAAGTCTGACTTATTTGGGGCATAAAAAAGGGAGGGGGAACGGGGCAGTGGAACGGGGGAACGGGGGAGGGGGAATGGTGTAAATTTCTTGGAGGGAGAATGTAAGATAATTGACTTTTTTATTTTACATGGAAACAGATGAAAAGACATGTGACCAAATGAACAAACGACCCAACGAATGCACACTAAAAACAAAAAGAAAATGTCTACCGAACACAAAAAATCAGACATATTACTTTTCTTTTCAATTGAAAGGAAAGTAAGCTATCGTTTACATCCATGGTAAAGAAAATAGCTTGTAGAAATTGGCGCTGGTAAGGGAGAAAACCTCATGTAAAGCAGGTAGGAACAGGTCATATTACATATTTAAATTGGGCAGTTCAGGCAGTGCTTTGACCGGTGGATTTTTTAATAATTTTTGCCTTATTTGAAAATGTGTAGTAGGGCTGAATGTTGGAATTTGCTGGAAATTTCTGGTTAGATGAGAGGAGACTTGTTTGGTGCTCTGATTCATACCACCCTGAGCTTATCCGGCAGTGGACAACTGCCGCCGTGAGATGGCCTTAGTCGCCTGTTCGGCCTTAAACCACAATAACTAACTAACCAGTGGACAATTGTGGGCCTATGTTGAGTTGCCGTTGCTGTGCTTGGGTTGGTTAGTTCGGGGTTTAACGTCCACGGCACCGAAGTGATAATGGACGGCCCTGACGGGCGGGTTTATAGGGGACAGAGAAATCTATTTCCTATGGAGTACGACCTAAACACTGATCAATTCAGGCGCACTGCAACTGTGGCACTTTGATTTACCAGAACCGTTCAACGGACATGCTATGGAACAAACCCGTCCTTTTTCCCTGGATTATGTGCTTGGGTGTGGGGTTGGTAAGGAATCAGGTTCATAGCCAAGAAATCAGACTGTCAATGTGCTGGGGTTTTTTTTTTGTTTGTTTGTTTGTTTGTTTTCTTTGTGCATGGCAAATGTGGTAGTGTTTTTTAGGGGATTGAAAAATTAGCTGATGACTAGCACTGTCTATGGCTAAGAGACTGGGCAGTACGGAAACGGCACTGTGTTCATTGGCCTGTCAGACGCTGGCAGTTGAGGCAGTAAGAGGACCGGTGTTTTTTAAAATAATTTTTGCCTTGTTTGAAAATTTGTAGTACGGCTGAATGTTGGAATTTGCTGGAAATTTCTGGTTAGCTGAGAGGAGACATGTTTGGTGTTTTGATTCATACCATCCTGAGCTTATACAGTGGACAATTGTGGGCCTATGTTGAGTTGCCATTGACGTAGTGATTTGAGGGGCAAGCTGATTTCAGCTGTGCTTGGGTGTGGGGTTGGTAAGGAATCAGGTTCATAGCCAAGAAATGAGACTGTCAATGTGCTGTGGTTGTTTTTTGTTGTTGTTATTTTGTGCATGACAAATGTGCAGCTGGTGGGCGCTAGTGTTTTTTAGGGGATTGAAATATTAGGGGATGCCTGGGACTGACTATGGCGAAGAGACTGGACAGTACCGAAACGGCACTATGTTCCGTGGCCTGTCAAGAATAGGCGCCAGTAAGCGAGAGAATTGTTCCGTAGACACAATTTTCTCCCTTGCCAGCGTGTATTCTTACATGCTACTACTTACATTGCCTCGTCTTTTTGTCGTATTATCTACTATAGGCGCACTGCAACTGTGGCACTTTGATTTACCAGAACCGTTCAACGGACATGCTATGGAACAAACCCGTCCTTTTTCCCTGGATTATGTGCTTGGGTGTGGGGTTGGTAAGGAATCAGGTTCATAGCCAAGAAATCAGACTGTCAATGTGCTGGGTTATTTATTTTATTTTTTTTTTTGTGCATGGCAAATGTGGTAGTGTTTTTTAGGGGATTGAAAAATTAGCTGATGACTGGCACTGTCTATGGCTAAGAGACTGGGCAGTACGGAAACGGCACTGTGTTCATTGGCCTGTCAGGCGCTGGCAGTTGAGGCAGTAAGAGGACAGGTGTTTTTAAAAATAATTTTTGCCTTGTTTGAAAATTTGTAGTACGGCTGAATGTTGAAATTTGCTGGAAATTTCTGGTTTGCTGAGAGGAGACATGTTTCGTGCTTTGATTCATACCATCCTGAGCTTATACAGTGGACAATTGTGGGCCTGTGTTGAGTTGCCATTGACGTAGTAATTTGAGGGGCACGCTGATTTCAGCTGTGCTTGGGTGTGGGGTTGGTAAGGAATCAGGTTCATAGCCAAGAAATGAGACTGTCAATGTGCTGTTGTTTTTTTTTTTTTTGTTATTTTGTGCATGACAAATGTGCAGCTGGTGGGCGCTAGTGTTTTTTAGGGGATTGAAATATTAGGGGATGCCTGGGACTGACTATGGCTAAGAGACTAGACAGTACGGAAACGGCACTGTGTTCCGTGGCCTGTCAAGAATAGGCGCCAGTAAGCGAGAGGATTGTTCCGTAGACACAATTCTCTCCCTTGCCAGCGTGTATTCTTACATGCTACTACTTACATTGCCTCGTCTTTTTGTCGTATGTATCTACTATTTTTTCACTTTTTTTCACTAGGAACCCCGTGACTACCTTGCCCGCAGTAAGAATCCCTGCTGGTTCGAGTACCACAGAGACACGAAAGAGAAAGGCCTGAAGTGTGCTCCGTACTTCTACTTGGCAGGAGTAGCGAAAGGGGGCACAACTGATCTGTACAGGTAAAGCCGTAAACTGACATCAGAAAAAAAGCAGAGGGCAAGCAATCAAGCAACCAATCAACAATATATATTATACCTATGTACTATCAGGACACTAAAAGCCAAGGTACCGAATAAAATATGAATGATGGGTTTCTTCAGAAACGATTACAACTCTTTGAAAATCCTTGAATTCTTACCCAAGTCTTAGTAGCTCTAAACTTACGTCTATTTCTATTTTTGAAATAGATTTATGCTCCAAATAATGCACCATCGTTTCTGTGGTTTTTCTCATGCCATCTTTTTCGAAGAAAATAAACAACAACCAAAAAACATAACAGACAAATAAATCAACAACCAACCGACCAACTAACAAACAGACAAACAACTTAACTCATTCAACCCTAAGACCGTATTTCCCAAATTCTGGAGGCGTCATCTAACGACTATGCACCAGTTGCAGGAGATGGATCGGCCATGATAATTCAAGGTTAGTGCCGACAGGTGCCAAGCTAATCTTGCACTACCCTTAAATTATCATGGTCGATCTATGATAGTGCGTCGGGGCTGAATAAGTTAATAAAACTAGTCCTTTTCGTACAATAACAAATAAATGTTTTTTAACACATTCTGTCCCATGACCGAAATCCGCAAAATTGAATTTGCCCTCTGAAGACTGTATTACACTTCTGGAAACAGATCGAGCGTGATAGTTCAAGGGTTGTGCCAGAATAACTTGGCGCCCATGGGCGCCAAGTTATTCTGGCACAACCCTTGAACTATCACGCTCAATCCATTCTTGCAGTGGCGTGTCGGAGTTGAAACAGTTAAACTTGTTTAGGTTCTCGTAGCCTCAGTTCATAAAATTACAGCAACCTTCCTATTTTTCCCGTGCAGGCGAATACGATTGCATCCAGACGTGATGTTTGGCACAGAGAAGGAATACCACTGGTGGGACAGGAACAGGTATCGACAGAGCTCCAAGGACCCAACTAACGGCGACGTCAAAGTTCACGGTAAGTGTCAACCCCTTGACTGCTACCGAAGATTTAGCTCTGCAAAAAAGACGAGTAACTACGCGGAATCGTCAGTAGTAATCAGAGTACGTATTGAAGAGAACGTTTGAATCAGCTAGTGGTGGCGGCGGCAACTGATAAGGAACAGTTCATTTCGAGAGTGATAATTTTGTTAAAATACCAACACGCATAAAGCTGAAAACACATTTCAGCACCATTTGTGTTTGTTATGCCTTGTCGACACACCTAATAAACTTTAACGCATTCAGCTCGACGGCCGTATTTCCTAAATTTGGGAGGCGTCATCTAATGACTATGCACCAGCTGCAGGAGATTGATCGACAATGATAATTCAAGGGAAGTGCCATATTAACTTAGCGCCGACATGCGCCAAGCTAATCTGACACTACCCTTGAATTATCATGGTCGATCCATCTCCAGATGTTGCGCGTCAGGGCTGAGTGGGTAAGCAGTGGTTTGGACACGCAGTAAAAGCACGCGCTAAATCGCAGTTATTTATTTTGCATTAGCGTTTCAATCCATCTTTAGCTGTTTCTCGTACTGAAAGCGTTGTTTTTCTAGAAAGGAGCGGAGTCATTGTCAGGTTTCTTGATATAAAGACGGCATATGCTGAACTAGATTCTCTTGTGTCTAAATAAATCATAACTAGACCTGTGTGTAGCGTTTCGTAACCATCCGTAAATAACAGAAGTACATCTTTGAACAGTTACGGCGGTAGTGGGCCTTCAATTATATGTTTACAGTTATGTGTTGTTTTAAGATTTTGGGTCTCACGACAGGAAGTCGTAAGATCTCAAATTACTGACCAGCGCAAACATCGAGGGGAAAAAAAGCAAATTATTCGCTAACTTGGACATTTGGGGAACAGGAGATCGAATAATTGATTTTAATTTTGCAAGCACACACATGGATTCCAATCTACATTTGCCTTTTTCCTCCATGCCCCATCTTCAGCACATTCTACCCCAGGACTGAAATCCCCAAATTTTGAACTTACCCCCTGAAGGACTGTATTACAATTCTAGAGACAGTTCGATCATGATAGTTCAAGGATGGTGCCAGAATAGCTTGGCGCCTATTGGCGCCAAGCTATTCTGGCACCATCCTTGAACTATCATGCTCGATTCATGTCTTGCTGTGGTGTGTCAGGGCTAAATGAGTTAAAATATTGTCGCAAAAAATAAATAATGTATATTGTTTGGGTGTTGTTTTTTTGTTTTCCAGGGGGCATGCCGCTGAAAGACTACCTGTCCAAGATTACTGGCTCGGGGCTAAAACAAGTGGCTGCAGAGCTGAAGGACGGAGGCTCTTCCGTGAAGATATTTGGTGGGCATTGTTAACAGCTTCACTGCTGAGAAAAAAATGAACATCACACAACCGCAAGTGGTATAGAACCTCATGAGCCTCCGCAGTTGCGGGGGCTCATGAAGATTTTCACCTCTTCTTGGAGCTCAGGTGGCAGAGCGTTCGAGGCTTGTCTCAAAAGTCGCGGGTTCGAGCCTAGCTGGGGTCAAAATTTGTTCGGTGCCCCATCTTTGAAATCATCTTTTTGGTGAACAAAAGACGTCAAGCCCTAAGGTGTTCCTATACAATACGTCTTGCTGAACAACTTTGCATTCACGTTCCTCTGAGACGGCGAAGGCACTTTCAAAGAAGAACCCAACAGAGAAAGAAACATGCTTACAAAAGACATTTACAACACAATTGTGTTGTAACTGTCTTTTCTAAGCGTGTTTTTTTTTTCTTCTTCTCCGTTGGGTTCTTCTCTGCATTTCACAGACTTGGCTGTCGCCTCTTTTGGTCTGGAAGGCACTTTCGCATTTTTTTCGAAATTGCGACCACTCGCAATTAGCTCCTATGTCTCTTTATACACAGTTTGCAAGAGGTCCTCAAGCCGACGTCAGCCCGAGTTGGCATGTGCACAGCCGTACACTTGCTAGTTTAGTCTGACGTCGGTCCGGATTTATGCTGAAATTAATGAAGTAATACTTGTGCTGCAGGTGACGGGTCACCCTCCTATCTATGGGACGTGTTCTACTGGATTGTGCTGGACGGGAACCAGGGTTGCATGGAACCCAGGGTGGTCACTGGACAGCATATACATCACTTCTACCCAAACGCAAAGATCATACTGACATTTAGGCACCCCACACCCAGGTGAGACCTTTAAGGGGTAGAAAACCAGAAAGTTCACAGTTTTTTGTTGTTTTTTTTTTTTCGGTACTTTTGTCGAATAATTTATTTCACCAAAGTACGAAAGAAAAATGTCAACACAATTGTGGCGCAAGTGCCCAGTCTAAGCGTGTATCTCCTTCATATTTTCCGTGTCATTGTAGGATATTTCTCTCCTACATCTGAAAATGTGCGCTGGTCTGTAATTTTGCATTGTACGTCTCAGACGTAGAGGGACAAAGTCATAAAATGAAAGTGTATTGGTCTGTGACTTTGGACCTTACGGCTCTCAGTCGTAAGGTCCAAAATTACAGATATGCACACAGACGCGTCAAATACTGCCTTCTCCTGTTTTACGCATTGTGTGTTTCACCCAGACTGTACTCCCGATTCTTGTCCCGTATACCACGTACTCCCGGCCTGAAAAAGTCGACATCGGAAGATTTCCACAGGATGGTCGTGAACGGAATCAAGCTTTACAAGGAGTGCTACGAGCACTGGTCCATCAGGCATTGTGCCTACAACCACACAGTGTATCAAGAGGCCATCGTGAGTTGACTTTGTGTGTGTGTGTGTGTGTGTGTGTGTGTGTGTGTGTGTGTGTGTGTGTGTGTGTGTGTGTGTGTGTGTGTGTGTGTGTGTGTGTGTGTGTGATTTTGTGTGTGTGTGTGTGTGTGTGTGTGTGTGTGTGTGTGTGTGTGTGTGTGTGTGTGTGTGTGCTCGTCTGTTGTCTTGATCATCAAGGCTCTAATCCATTCAGTCCTAAAGCATTACAACAGTATATGGGTCGACCATGATAGTTCAAGGGTGGTGCAGGAATAGCCTTTAGGCGCCAAGCTGTTTCTGCACCACCCTTGAACTATTATGGTCGATCCGTCACCGAACTGAAGCCGTAATGAGTCTGTAATGCAGCCGACGGAGGACAACTTGTAGCTTTGGGAACAGCTGTCTTAAGGCTCAGTGTGTGAACCGACGAAATATGGCATCGCTGACCTGCGCACTCTAAAGACAAGAAGATAACAGCACTTCCACACTTGAAAACGTATGCAAGCAATAGGTTAGGTTAGTTGGGGGGAGGGGGGGGTTAACGTCCACGGCACCGGAGTGGTAATGGACGGCACTAAAGGGCGGGTTATGGGGGAACAGAGACAGCTATTGCCTGTGGAGTACGACCTGACTACTTTTCAATTCAGGCGCGCTGCAACTGTGCCGTTGTGATTTACCAGGACCTTTTAATGAACAGGTCCGTCGTTTTGCCTCTATGCATGCATTAGTGTCAGTGCGACCCTTTAATTTTTTTTTTTTTTTTATTATTTATTTATTTATTTATTTTTTTTTTTTTTTTTATTTTTTTTTTTTTTTTGCTGCTCAACGTTTCCCTTTGTCGAACTCAGAGGTCTTCTTCTCATGCCGCTCATCCCTATCAACCCCAGTGTGCTCACGCAGGCCCGCTAGGTGTTCCAGCCAGACTCCCGGCCCTGCTGCTATATATGTCAGGTAGTAGGGGACTCCCTCCGGAGGAAACTCCGCACTGCTGCCGAGTCACTTCGTATGTGTTTCGCGCGGCCTTCAGGTGACCACACCTACTATTCCCCCTACTTACGACATTGTTTGCTAGTCGCGGAGTCGACGAGTGGGAGCTCCCCCCAGAGGTGGCGAGTCAATCACTACGTCCTTCCACGCAGAGCAGCAGGGTCCGGCCGAAGACAACCGCGCACCTAGGGCTCCTGGAGGACTGGGCTGAGGTCACCATGAGACGGAGGCTTGAGGGACCAGAAACCTGGAACAACATTTTTCTTTTTGCATGATGATGAGGATGATGATGATATCATGATGCCATGGTGGTCCATGTGGTTGGGGACTTCGTGACAGGGCCGCATTCCAAGCTTCCTGTCATAAATATCCTGGTGTTAACCAGGCCCGGGAACTGCGGATACCTGCGGTGCCAGCCGTGTAATCATACACACCTTGCGATGCGTCATAAACCGGGTAGCACCCGCAATGTCGCACCCGTGAAGTGAATCTCGGCTGTGCCGCATCAGCCTTCCCTTTGGGTCCATAGCACACCCGCTCTGGGTAGGAGCCGACCCAGGTAGGAAAAATCCCGCTTGACACGGCTGGGATTGTTAGCCGGATCTCCCGGTCGCCAGTCCGACACGCTAACCACTGCGCTACGAAGGCCGGTGCCCTTTTAAATTCTAGATGTCAGTTGACACATGTATTTTAATTGCGTGTATTTATGTTGGGTCCCATGTTTCTTTCTTTCTTTCTTTCTTTCTTTCTTTCTTTCTTTCTTTCTTTCTTTCTTTCTTTCTGTCTAATTATTTTTTTAAAAAGAAGTAATGCAATCAGTCTAAATGTATTACGTCGTACATATGCATTAATTACAGGTTCGTCTGGTGGAGGGCATGTACCCGGTGTTCATGGCTGACTGGTTGCGGATATGGCCCAGAGAACAGATGATGATTCTCAGATACGAAGATTACTCGGAGAACATGGAAGCTATCCTCAAACAAGTTTTCGATTTTCTGGAATTAGGTAATAAAATTCAGTCATTTGTATCAATAAAGTTAGGATCAAACGTTCGGATTTTTTCTTAGGACGTTTGGGTGTTATCTTTTCTGATCACAAAAACATCGATAAACCTGTTTGTTAAAAGATTTTGGTTGATTTTGTACAAGTTGCTGATTTCGACCATCCTTTCAAGCAAAGCTCAACACGTTTAAAAAGTGAGAGCGATTGTAGCCTGTTCACATACGTACTAGTACCTCGAAATTATCTTTGAATCAGCCTGCTGTACAATGTACGATAAGAAAACAAAACCAGTGCACAAAATGTCCTCCGGCCGCCATCGCGCGCGACCAACTACGGCCTACGTCTGCCTTAGGGGCAATTGCTGACTCGGACCATAACATATAATATTTAACTTATTCAAGGTGCCTCGCATTAATAGCTGTGAAAGAATCAACGCTATACGACACTTTCGCAGCTATTGATGCCGGGCGCCTCGAATAAGTTCATTGTTTATTTCAAATACTCATGTATGCCTATTTCACAAACACACGAAACCAAGCTTCTGCTTAGCTAGTTTGCTACGGTAACATCCTCACATATACGCGGATATGAAACTTGAACATAAGAATGAAATGGGTTTTTCAGCTCCACTGAACCGCACTCAGATGGACATCGTGACTGAGTTGGAGAAGTTCAACGTGGGCGACATGTACGACAAGGTGGGCAAGATGCTGCCAGAGACCAAGGCCGCCCTGGACGAGTTCTACCAGCCCTTCATATACAAGTTCGCTGAGCTGCTCAAAGACAATCGGTTTCTGTGGCAGGACACTAGTAATTAAATGCACATCGCTTTAACCCATTCACTGAAAAACTCAATATGATTCAGCTGCAAGAGACATAGATCCTCATGAGCCCCCGCATTCGCGGGGGCACATGAGGATATATGCCTCTTGCTGACAATTCGTGCCAGCATTTCTTAGACGGATGGGATTACTTGGCGTTGAAATAACAAAGATCTCAGAAACACAATTTGCATCCACTGGCAGAGAAAGATTTAGAAAACGTGAACATGATTTAATTTGCAAGAGACATAGATCCTCATTAGCCCCCGCGACTTAGGATCAATGCCTCTTGCTAAGATCAATTTGTTACCATGTTTCTTCGACGGTTTTGGCTTTTGGTCGTTGAATGAACAAAGATTTCAGAAACAAAAATATGCGTACAGTACAGTGGCAGGGAAGGGGTTACACTACATATATGGGGAGGAACTGGGTATCTGGCCTGTCACTTGTATTGCGCCAATGGTTTCATTATATAATAATATATAATAATTACGGTATTTATAATGCGCTTATCTTATAATAATTATAACTCTAAGCGCTCACTCACAACTCGCGCACGCATGCGTACGCTTTAGACAATGACTCACGTACCACAATTACGACAGTCAGCTTGGGGTGGTGAGTGTGGTGATGTAGTGCTAGAACTGTTGAAAGAGGTGAGTTTTGAGGGCGGACTGGAAGGAGGAAAGAGAGTGTTTCTGACGGAGAGAGAGTGGGAGAGTGTTCCAGGTGGATGGACCGTAGACGGAGAAGGAGCGGGGGCCAAAAGTGCTCAGTTTGGTGCGGGGGATGTGGAGGAAGAGAGGGTCGGAAGAGGAGCGGAGGGAGCGGGAAGGAGTGTAGGGGTGAAGTAAGTTGGAGAGATAGGTAGGAGCGTAGTTGTTCAGGGATTTGTAGCAGAGAGACAGAATCTTATATTGGATGCGTTGGGGGATGGGGAGCCAGTGAAGGAGTTTGAGCAGGGGAGTGATGTGGTCGGATTTTTTTCTTTCTGAGGACGAGGCGGGGAGCATTGTTCTGGACGCCCTGGAGAGTGAAAGTGGTGGAGTGAGAGAGGCCGGAAAGGAGAGAGTTGCAATAGTCGATGCGAGATAAGATGAGAGGGACAGCAAGTTTGGTGGCAGCTTCGGTGGTGAAGTATTTTTGGATCTGACTGATGCGACGGAGGTGGAAATAGCATGCCTGGGCCGTGGCGGAGACGAAGCTGGTCATGGAAAGAGAGGAATCGAAGATAACGCCGAGGTTCTTGGCCGAGTCAGAGAGGGAGATGGAGGTGCTGTCGAGTTGAAGGTGGAGCGAGGGAGGGAGCTGGGTAAGTTTCTGGCGAGTGCCTACCAGCATGGCTT
Source organism: Semisulcospira habei (assembly GCA_036245525.1). Lineage (NCBI taxonomy): Eukaryota > Metazoa > Mollusca > Gastropoda > Semisulcospiridae > Semisulcospira > Semisulcospira habei. Next base: position 195,492,718 of record BTPG01000003.1, on the reverse strand, counting down.
CCGTTTTGTTGTCGTTCAGTTTAAGCTTGTTTGCTGTCATCCAGTTTTTCACGTCTTCGTAGCAGTCAGCCGTGCGAGTCAGTAGTGACTGAGTGTAGTCGAGTTTGTCTTTCTATAGTAGTTGTGAGTCGTCAGCGTAGAGGTGGTGGTGTATGTGATGACACTGGATGATGATGGACAGGGGAGAGGTGTAGAGTGTGAAAAGGACCGGGCCCAGGACGGACCCCTGTGGAACTCCGCAGGAGAACCTGACTGGGTTGGAGGAGACGCCGTCCATGGTGATTATGAACATTTTCGCAGTCGAGATGAGTGCACACCATACAAGTGCAATCAGCAAAGAGGCTCAGTGTCTCACGATGGCCTTCTTTGTATCTGCGTTTCTAGGACGGATGGGATTATTCGACGCTGAATTTGCAATGATTACAGGAACAAAGCTTGTGTTAACTTACGGGTAAGTGCTTAAACTTACGTCGTAGATTGTATTTTATTTAATTCGTATAATTAAATATTACCACCACAACGAGAGAACCATGCATTGATATGAATAAAGTCCAATGTAAATACTGTAATTTCTAGTGACTGTGCGAGTGAATTTGTCTACTCGTCCTTATTTTTCTGTATATGTTTCAGTTAATTGACTCTGTGTGTGTGTGTGTAATAATAATAATAATAATAATAATAATAATAATAATAATAAATTTATTTCAGTTTTTTGCAGGCCATCAGGCCCATATGAACACAAAATACAATTTACAACCAGAAAATACAGGAAGGTGGTTGTAAAGAACACAATCACATAGCATTACATCAGCGCACATAAATAAACAAAAACAACGAAAGTTCAAAGCAAATCCCTCTAATTCCTTAATGTGTGTGTGTGTGTGTGTGTGTGTGTGTGTGTGTGTGTGTGTGTGTGTGTGTGTGTGTGTGTGTGTGTGTGTGTGTGTGACAGAGTAAAAGGCATTAACATTACATGGTTTACAATGCACAGACAAAAACATAGATTCACAAAACCTCATTGAAGAACGAAAACACTACACTAACGCACGCGCACGCACCCGCGCCCGCACACACACACACACCTAATGTCTTCTTGGCTTGACTTCGCGAACGAAGATTCTATAGGGCTTGCCCACGTCGTCTGCAGGCATTTTCGTGGCAGCGGAGGCCAATCCGGGACAGGCAGGTTCGACCGCAGTGGCTGCAGGGGAAGGTCTGGTCAGGGTTCTGAGTTACGACAACTCTGTTTTTTCTTCTGAGCCGCTTGTCCTTAAGGTTAGCTCTGCGAGAGTCCTCAAAGGAGACGGCTTCCTTGTGAATGGTGGAACGCCAGGTGTCACGGTCCGCAGCAAGCGAAGACCACTGGCGGTGGTCGATTTGGCAGGCACTAAGTGACTTCTTGAGACCGTCTTTGTATCTCTTCTTTGGTGCCCCTCTGTCTCGGTGTCCAGTGGCGAGCTCGCCGAACAGAGTGATCTTGGGTAGGCGATGATCCTCCATCCTGGAGACGTGCCCCGCCCAGCGAAGCTGTGTCCGCAGCAGCAAAGCCTCGATGCTCACAGTTTCCGCCTGTTCAAGGACCTCGACGTTGGTGACATAGTCACTCCAGTGAATGCTGAGGATGGTACGCAGGCAGCGCTGGTGAAAGCGTTCGAGGAGTCGTAGTTGGCTGCGGTAGAGGGCCCAGGACTCGGAACCGTACAGCAGGGTGGTGAGGACGACAGCTCTGTACACGCTGATCTTGGTGCCTTTTTTCAGCTGTTGATTGTGCCACACCCGCTTGAATAGTCGCCCGAAAGCACTGTTCGCTTTTGCCAGCCTGTTGTCCAGCTCCTTGTCCAGCTTGGCGTCTGACGTGATGATGCAGCCAAGGTAGGTAAACTGGTGTACAGACTTCAGTTCGGACTCGCCGATGGTGATGTGGGGAGGGCGATGCTCTTCCTTGGGTGCCGGCTGATGAAGGACCTCTGTCTTTTTCAGACTGACCTCAAGTCCAAAGAGCTGGGCAGCATCTGCGAAGCAGGACGTAATGCGCTGCAAGGCTCTCTCTGTGTGTGCAACGAGGGCAGCGTCATCAGCGAAGAGCAGCTCACGAATCAGTTGGTCTAGGGTTTTCGTGTGGGCCTGCAGTCGTCTGAGGTTGAACAGGCTGCCATCGAGACGATACCTGATGTACACTGCATCGTCATCGTCGAGGTCCACTGTGGCCTGCTTCAACATCATGCTGAAGAAGATGGTGAAGAGGGTCGGTGCCAGCACGCAGCCTTGCTTCACGCCGTTGCGAATGGGGAATGGTTCTGAGAGGTCACTGTTTAGTCTGACCTGGCCTTGCTGGTCCTCGTGGAGCTGGACGATCATGTTGAGGAACTTTGGGGGACAACCTAGTCGCTCCAGGATCTGCCACATACCTTGCCTGCTCACAGTGTCAAACGCTTTTGTTAGGTCGACAAACGTTACGTACAGCCCTTTGTTCTGCTCGCGGCACTTCTCCTGAAGCTGTCTCAGCACAAAGACCATGTCGGTGGTACTCCTGTTGGCTCTGAAGCCACACTGGCCCTCTGGGAGGTGGTCTTCAGCGATGGCAGGTACCAGCCGATTCAGGAGCAACCTTGCGAGAATTTTCCCGGCAATGGACAGCAGGGTAATTCCACGATAATTAGAGCAGGCAGACTTCTCGCCTTTGTTCTTGTACAGGGTGATGATGACTGCATCACGGAGATCCTTTGGTAGTGTTCCTTTTTCCCAGCAGCAGAGAAAGAGGTCGTGGAGCTTGTTGTGCAGTGCTGGGCCTCCATGTTTCCAGATTTCTGGCGGGATTCCGTCAATGCCTGCTGCTTTGCCACTCTTGAGCTGGTGGATGGCTGTGAGGGTCTCTTCGGCGGTGGGCGGTTCGTCCAATTCAACCTTTAGTGGAAGGTGCGGGATTTGGAGGATGACTGTTTCTTGAACAGTGCGTTCAGCGCCGAAGAGGTCCTGAAAGTATTCCGACCAGCGGTTCAAGATGGAGGTATTATCTGTGAGGAGTGCCTGTCCATCAGCGCTTCGCAGGGGACTTTGTACCAGGTGCCTAGGGCCATACACTGCTTTCAGTGCTTCGTAGAAGCCCCTGTAGTCACCGTTGTCAGTGCAGAGCTGGGTCCTCTGTGCGAGTCTGGACCACCACTCGTTCTGGAGCTCTCTAAGCTTGAGCTGGAGACTGCTGCAGATGAGGCGGAAGGCAGACTTCTTCACAGGGCAGGAAGGCTGGGCTAGGTGCGCCTGGTGGGCGGCTTTATTTTTTTTTTTTGCTAGAAGTTCCTGGATCTCTACGTCGTTTTCGTCAAACCAGGATACACACCTAATGATGAACACAACAAAAACATTGTTTACAATTCAGAAGGATATATAGGCCGATGTCTTTTATATATTTTCTTTTCCCTTTGTGTTTTGAGAGCAAAGTATACCGGCGTTCCTAACCTTTTGGCTGTCGGTAGCGCTTTCTGTCGAGGTGATTCCTACCGGAATCACCTCGACAAAAAGCGCTACCGACAGTTAAAGGATTAACACGTTTTGCTCAACGGCCATTACCACCAAAAGCATTGGCCGAGAAACGGTCTTTTACGATGCATGTGAATATACGGTAACGACCTCTTCAGTACACTAACCAGTGGGACTGTGCGAGCTCTGTAGTACACTGCCCGATAGGACAGCGTACAGAAGAAGTAATTACTGTACATAGACATACATCAGACAGTGTACAGAATAAGATCATTACTGCACATAGGTATGAATCGGACAGTGTACATAAATTACTGTACATTGGCACCAAATTAATGACAAGAACAAATCATGAGGTCAGATACCACCTACTGCATACGAAGTGGCGCATGAATAATATTATACCTTTGACTTCTCGTGCCAATTTTTTTACTTTGCACTTCAGACTCATCTGTTGAACGATGCGTAACATACTTTAAAATGGTTGGTTGGTATGCTTATTTTTGGCTTCAACGTCTTACCTCAGCCGGGTGATAATGAAGGGTCTTAATTTGCGGGTTATGGGAGACAAGGAAACCTATTGTCTATCGAGTACGACCTGAACACTAATCAGTTCAGGTGAACTACAACTATGTCACTTTGATTTACCTGCAAACCTTTCGACGGACATACTATTGAACAAGCCTGTCGATTTTCACTGGACATACGATCGTGATACTCCAAGGTTAGTGTCTGGCTAGTTTGGCGTCTCAAAGAGCGCGAAGCTTAAATGGCACAGGCCTTAACCCCTTCACTTCAGGGAAAATGCGAACGCCACCTAGCTGCAAGAGACACAAACCCTCATGAGCCCCCGCAGTCGCGGGGGCTCATGAGGATTTATGTCTCTTGTTGGTCCTATGTTTTGTATGTCTGTCTTTGGTCCCACTTCATTTGTGTTCTTCACGCGAATGTCGGTCAGTGCGCAGCGGTTTCAGACGCGTAATCCGTGATCACTGGCAGCGAAGGGGTTAACCCATCAGTGGCGTCACCGCAGTTTGTGGTGGAAGTGAAGGAGTTAAGGAGTGCTGCAGGCGCTTGATATCCGTAAAGGTGTTTAGATCATCGCTGGATCATTGACAAAGTGGTTATTAAAGCACAGTTGACAATACAACAATCGTTTAATCAATGCATAAGTTTGCACGTTTGCAGTGCATAGCCCACAGGACAAGGAAACGTAATTAAGTTAATCGATCCCTCACAACTGCTCCTATCAGTCCCTCAATAGAGATTATCGTTAAAAATATTAAGTGGGTCAAAATTTGCACCGACATCATACATGCCGTGGAGTTTGCCAGCCCGCGCTGGATCCGCTAGAGGCCTATGATCTTTTGAGTTCCTGCAACCTGAGACACTCCTTGCCAGCAGGAGGCAGAGAGCCTCATGAGCCCCTGAGGGGCTTATGGAAATCTATGCCTCTTGCTCGCAAGGAGTTGTCTCATGTCTCATTTACATCCCCGGTCTGACGTACTTATCCGATGGTAACAGTAGGATTGTTTCTTGGACGCGTGGTGAAATGATCCAGCGATACTGTCAATTTATTACAGCATGGACGTCCTTACTATTCAGGGGCGCAACCTATGTCATTTCTTCTTACTATTCAGGGGCTCAGCTTTCTGTCTTTGATCTGATTGGAGGTTGTGAACAGTGCGTCAGGCGTCAGGGTATCCACTTCGAGTGTGTTGCCTCTTGTATGCATAGCCCTGCAAACTCTATAAACATTTAAACAAGTATTATATTTAATTGTGTTCGCCAGATGTTACTGACACGATTTAGGCTGTGTATACATTTTAAGGAATCGAGGTGTGATTCAGAGAGCTGAAAACAGATATTCTGAATTTCGAACCAGCTTATGGACATTCATGATTTTATGTCGTTGTTTTTTCTCCATCGTTATAATTATGTTGTATTTTTAATCTCGGGAGTAATTGAAAACTGTTTTCAATGCTTTGAAAATTATCTTTTATCAGAGAGAAATAGAGTTAGTTAGTTAGTTAGTTAGTTAGTTAGTTAGTTAGTTAGTTAGTTAGTTAGTTAGTTAGTTAGTTAGTTAGTTTGTTTGTTTGTTAGTTATTGGGTTTAACGCCGAGCAAGGCGACTAAAGCCGTCTCACGACGGGAGAAATAGAACAATGTGAAACTACACGGATGGAACTGAAAGAAAGATAAAAAGGTGATTTATACCATTTTACACATCTGAATCCACCCATCCGAAACACCCACCCCAATCCTCTGTCTAGACCTCTACACCCTCACCCCCTACACCCCGCCCTCCCCTCCCCGCGCCCCCTCCCACCCACCCACCTGCCGTCCAACACACACATACACACCCTTCTCCAAACAGGCGTACCCCATTGTCTCTTCCCATTGATCCCTCACCAATCCCGTACACAATTACAAGCTGAACCAGAAATAACAGTCAAGTTGAGGAATGGCTTGAACCTAAATTGGTCAGCAAGAGGCGTAGATTTTCATGAGCCCTTGTGGACGCAGGGACTCATGAGAATCTACGCCTCCTGCAATTGGAACGGGTTAGGTGGAGGTTTGAAGAGTCGTTCTGTGCCCATATCTTTACGTACTTATTTAGCCTACATTGGGCGTGCGATATTGATCTACGATCCGTCCATGCTAACAGCTGCCCAACTACGTTGTCGTTAATTATTCTAACCAGAATACTGTTTAGGAAAGCCAAGATGGACAACTGAGACATTTTATGAGAGCAAAAGAAACCAACAACTGTAACGGTAACATTATGTCCGACCAAAACAATCTTAAACGACAGAGAAGTTGCTTGACATGTAATACGAAGAAGCAATTATCGTGAAGCAAATTACCGTCAGTTCTGGTTATTTAACTGCTAAACGGCAGTTTACTGTGCCGCTGTTTTGGGTCAGAAAATCAAGGTGCGTTAGGGTGCATGTACACGCGATCCCGTATTAATTATTAGTAATTTAGTTGGGTTTTTGGGTGTCCCCCCCCCCCCCTTTACATCTTTTGTTTGGCATTCTACCAGCAGGTGAACAATTGGGCGGGTATTCAGATTGCATGTGTTGAGGATGTGCTTAGGTTGAGAAACAGTGACTTGCTGTCGTCTTCTCTCACGTCTCGGCTTATTTCTAAGGTGTCAACGACATCTGACAAATAGACAGGTAAATATTTCGTATTTTTTGTCGTCGTTGTTGTTGTTGTTGTCGTTGATGATGATGATGATGATGATGATGATGATGATGATGATGATGATGTTGTTACCCTCCACACAGGCAAAGAGTATAGTTTCAGATTGACTTGAGATTCTGATGCATTGTGTCCCACTGTCCCTCGATTGCCCGGACTGCATTGATTAACTCATTCTGCCCGCGACACACCACAGCAAGATATGGCTCGACCATGATAGTTCAAGGGTGGTGGCAGAATTTTGCCACCACCCTTGAACTATCGTGGTCGATCTGTCTCCTGAATTGTAATGCTGTTCTCAGAGGATAACTCCCAAATGTGGGTATTTTGTACCTCGGGCACAATGAGTTCACATGGCATACTTCTTTATTTTAACGCTTATTTGGCTGTCGGCAGTCCTTTTGTCGCGATAATCGAGGCAAAATGGCGCTACTGATAGTCAAAAGGTCGCCTCAAGCACCAGACGGCGCAGAGAGGACTGAATGAATGATAGTCAAAAGATTAACGCACTTTAATGCAGGGGATAAATAATCACCACCCAACTGCAAGAGGGATAGATCCTCATGAGCCCCCGCGACTGCGGGCGCTCATGAGGATCTATGCCTCTTGATGAAGCCACTTTGTATCCACGTTCCTTTGAAAGTAAAGTCCTAAAGGGCAAACAGTGTCGCTATCTTTTCGGTTAGTTGTTATGAATCACCTCCGAGCAAGCGACAAGGTCCAAACGACGGCGGCATCAGTTACAACCAACCGAATGGTGGTCTTTAAAGACAGGCAATCTCTCATAAAGATGGTCGCTCAAAACAAAACAAGCCTTGCACTACACTGGCACTCTTATCACAGACACCAAGCTAAACTAACGCTTACGTTGAAAAAATAGCTAGACTGACGAGCAAAATAAAGGCGACATTTTAGGACTCATGGCGTGTTTCCGATGATTTCAAAAATGTCGCATTTCTTTTGTTCGTCAATATATATATATATATATTGTGCAGCTCAATAGAACACAATCTCATTTTTCACAAAAATAACAGACTTCCTGTCTTTTTTGTGTTTCTAGGACAACTTTCAGATTATAAATTAAGCCCATAACCATGGACATGAAGCGTCTGTTCGTAAGAATAGTCATGTCTGTGGTGGGATTCACAGTCATCGGCGTCCTGATAGCGTCCAAGATCAACCAGCAACACGCAGGAGAAAGCGAGGACACACTTTACATGACCAGCAAGCGGAAGTTAGATAACCATGGGTATGTAGCTAACCGTGGGCATGTATTCACTTTGGTCTCTTTTGTTTTGGTTTAAGCCCTTGCCTTTTACTGTCGACGACACCGCCCGTCGAAAAAGAGGCGTAAGTACGCGTCTTTTACGCCTACCGGTGTCGTCGAGTAAATTAAGGGGTTAATTTTGTTACTCTCGAACCGCAGCTGTTTTAGTATCGATTTTTTTTTTTTTTTTTTTTTTTTTTTTTTTTTTTTCATTTACTGATTTACTGCCTTTTCGGGATCGTTCTTTGTTTTCAATTTGTTGCTTTTTTGTGGGTTTATTTTCTAGTCTCATCCTCTTCTTAATTTATGTTTTCTCAGTTAATGTTTCTTTAGATTTTATGTTAGTAAAGATCTCATGCATGTTTGCATACAATACAATACATACAATACAATACAATATAATACAATACAATACAATACAATACATTACAATACAATACAGTACAATAACACTTTATTATCCCCGAGGGGAAATTTTTGGCGCAAAGGTATAACATACACAATAGAAACAAGAATAAAAGTAATAAAAGTTACATGTTCACGTCATCCGCAACACCCTTCCCCCCTCCCTCCCCCCTCCTCCCATACCCTTCCGCATACACACAAACAACCTAAACTCGCTAGTATACATAATAAACAATAGGCTAAGACTAAACTAAAATAATTACATGGCTGAATGTTTTTGCGTGTACTTCACGTTGTATAAACTCAAGTAACACTTGATGGTATTTGTAAAAATGACAACAGCAACTTCAACAATAACAACCACATCAACAACAACAACAGCAAAAGCAATAAACAATAAATGAAACCGACGTGGCATTTATAGCAGACTGACTCGCAGTCCGCAGGCCTGCCCTGCGTATTGCCGTAAAATTGCATTGGATGAAAATTATCGAATTTACTCTGCTCTTTCAACTACGCAGGAGAATACCAGCTCGGCGAAGAATTGAGATGCGTATCGAAGAGGCTTTGGGTTCCAAATCTGCAGCGTGAGTATGGAGTGTCTAACTATACTCTGCCTTGGAAGGCAGTTATTTAACCCATATATCCTGAGGCTGATTTTGTCAAATTTACTTATTGCCCTGTGAAGGCTACGCTGCAGATTAGGTGTTTTAGTTCAAGGGTGGTGCCAATATAGCTTGGCGCCTTAGGCGCCAAGCTATTCTGGCACCACCCTTAAACTATCATAGTCAAATTTATTTTTCAAGCAATGGGAGTATCAGGACAAAAAGAGATTTAAAAATAAAATAATAAAAAAAAAGTAAGTCTACATAATATGTGAACAGTGAGATTTACATTATAATACAGCGAAAATCTCGCTTTTCACACAAATGTACATTTCATTGCAATAAAATGAAATCTCGCTTTTCACAAAAATGGATGGTGCGATTTTCATTGTATTACAAAGAAAATCTCATTGTTTACACCAATGTTTTTCCATCCTAGGGCAGTAATACCTGACGCATCAGGTGTGTGTTTCATGACTAATTAATTAATCATGTTCCACCAGATTAAGATTAAGATTAAGATTAACTCATTCGAGACGTGCCGCCTCCGGATACGCGGCTTCAGTAAGCCGCGTATCCGGAGGCGGCACGTCTCGAATGAGTTAATGAGCAAGCATACGCAAACGTGTGACCATTGGACCAGAAAACGCGCCACATCATGCGGGTGTACGCCTCGTGCATTTCTGTTGCGTCTGCAGTTGCTAGATTAACCCTCTGGCTGTCGGGAGCGGTTTTCGTCGCGCTGCAGGCTGCAAGAATCATCGCGATAAAAAAAAAACCGCTACCAACAACCATAGGGTTAACTTGGAATTCATCATACGCAAAAGTATCAAGTGCCCTCTCCCTTTGCCACACGGACCAAATTACCGATGACAAAGTGAGTCATCCGAAATATTAATCAGTCATGCTTGAAGGACACACAGAAAACACATCCAAATTATGTTGTTTTAGGTTTTTGTTTTGTTTTGTTAGTGACATGATGAACATACAATTAAATTCGCCTTTTTAGCACGCAGTGGGGCGAATTTAATTGTATGTTCATCATGTCACAGGCGGGCAGGCTAAACCTCTAACAATTGAAGTAACAAGATAAAAAATTACGTCATGTCTCGTTACGCTAACCCCGCTGCTGAACGTACATTTGGCGCGAAGCGTCGTATGTGCGTATGTATGTGTGTGCGTATGTATGTAAACAAGAGAATATCCGAAATGTCTGTACACACAACCTTGAAACTTGGCGAAATACTTTCTCAAGTAGGTGGCTAAGAGATCCTCCGAGCATATTGTAACTAAATGTCTCATTGAAGATATAAACAACCGTTTATAGGAAGTCGGTTGACCCAGACTGGAGTCCATAATTTTTGTCTTGAACTTTTGCATATAGCTAGTTTGGAGAAAGACATTAGGTGAGTTTGTTAGCCAGCATTGGATCCTTTCAACTTCTTTAGTAAAAATTAATTATTTTCAGAAAAAAAATTAAAACACTAAAAAACACTTTACTTCTAGAGAAGTCAGACAGTGGCGGTGACAAAAAAGAGACAACTCCGTCACCACGCAGACTGTTACGATTGTGGTTGTGTTGTTCTGTGAGAGCATGCATGTGTTGATCGTAGGAAACGATCCGATATTTATCTGAGCTATCATGGTTACGTATCACGTACCTTTTCAGTGAGATTCTCTATCGTTCGTGCATGATAGCGGAAGTGGTTTTGATATGATACGCTAAGATTAGTCCTGAAGTTTCTAGCGAAGTCGCAAGGAGAAGAGCGGTTGATTTTTGGAATGCGTAGTTTCGCTGAGAATAGATTAGAACGTTCAAGCGAAGTCGCGCTCTGTCTAGTGATTTCGTGCATGTGACGTCAAAATGTAAGCAACACTTTAGTAGAGACGTTCTATTCTTAGTCTTTTTTTTTATTATTTATTTTTTTATTTTTTTTTTTTTTTGTGCGCGTGAATTTAGCAGCTGGTTAGTGTTTTATTAAAGGTTGTGAACGGTCTGCCATACTTTTGTGTGACGTCATTACACCCTGGGATTTGGGGCTGAAATGAGCAGTCGAATTTTTGTAGACTATTGTAGTTATTCTAGAAAGTTCTTTTTTTATTAATATTTATGAGTTTCAGTTACGTGTTCCGTTCTGGTTGGTTCCGTTGTGTGATTTCGTTAGATTATTCTGGAAAGTTGTTTTACTATAAAAGTTGATGCTAGGAAAGGGACACACAGTTTATCGTAGGTACGGGGCCCGTATAGGATGTACATTGTGAGAGACGCAGCGTAACGGTGGTGTACGTTGTATGAGAAACGCAGTGTGTCGCCAGTGTTGACATTTTTGCAGAGGAGACATTGTATCAGTGTTGGTGCATTTGGGAATGCATTGTGTGGAGATCGCATCGCTGAAATAAAATATTGTTGGAACTGTTACTCCAGTATTGTCAACAACCTTAAGCCACGTGTGACGGGTTGCAGCTGAATGAAGTTTCTTTAAAAAGAACCTTACGTGCGTGCGTCTGGTGTGATATCATACTACGACTACGACTCAACACGTAACATTTTGGCACCTCCGACGGGACTTCTTCAGTTGGCTCAGTGGAAAGGGTAGCAGAAGAAAACAGCCAGCAGTGAAACGCAGAGATGGCGATATCGGAAATGGAGACATTCCTGAAAATTGGAAAGGAATGTGGACTCGAAGGAGCTCAACTCCTCGAGTTCGTAAAAGAGAGAGAGGAGAGAGGAGAAAAGAAATGAGAGAGAGAAGAAAATGAGAGACTGGAGAGGGAAAGCGAAAAGAGACTTGAAGAAGAAAAGAGACTGGAGAGAGAAGAAAGAGCTAAAGAACGTGAAATCAGGAAACTCAAAATTCAAAGAGAAGAGGCAGAGAAACACCGAGAAGAGGAGTGAGAAGAGGCAGAAAAACACCGAGAAGAGGTGGTGAGGCAGCGTCAGCACGAAATTCATCTAAAGCAGATGGAGATAGAGGCACAGAGCCAGAGGGTTACTGAAGCAACAGCATTAGCCAGCAGAGAGCAAACAGCCCGTGCGCCAAAGCTACCACCTTTTGCAGAAAATTCAGGGGGTAATGTTACGATTGTGGTTGTGTTGTTCCTGATTAGTCCTGAAGTTTCTAGCGAAGTCGCAAGGTGAAGAGCGGTTGATTTTTGGAATGCGTAGTTTCGCTGAGAATAGATTAGAACGTTCAAGCGAAGTCGCGCTCTGTCTAGTGATTTCGTACATGTGACGTCAAAATGTAAGCAGCACTTTAGTAGAGACGTTCTATTCTTAGTCATTTTTTTCTTTCTTTCTTTCTTTCTTTTTTTTTTTTTTTTTTTTTTTTTTTTTTTCTTTTTTTTTTTTTTTTTGTGCGCGTGAATTTAGCAGCCGGTTAGTGTTTTATTAAAGGTCGTGAACGGTCTACCATACTTTTGTGTGACGTCATTACACACTGGCATTTGGGGCTGAAATGAGCAGTCGAATTTTTGTAGACTATTGTAGTTATTCTAGAAAGTTCTTTTTTATTAATATTTATGAGTTTTAGTTACGTGTTCCGTTCTGATTGGTTGCGTTGTGTGATTTCGTTAGATTATTCTGGAAAGTTGTTTTACTATAAAAGTTGATGCTAGGAAGCACGTGTGTACATTGTCATGCATTGTCAGTTGTAGGGACACACAGTTTATCGTAGTTACGTGGCATCTTCTTTACTTGGCCTAGTACAGCTAGTTAAATCCCCCACCAGAATTACCGCCATGAGCTCTACGCTCATTGACCACGTCTATACAAACAAACCGCAGGCGGTGACTGATGTTAGTGTTTCAGATCTTAGTGTTAGTGACCACTGCCGCGTGATTTGTTGCTGGTCTGTAAAACTCCTCAAATTAAAGAAACATAGTCATACTACAGCAACATATAGGTCATTTAAGCATTTCAATCGTAATGCCTTTCTACATGATCTCAGTAACACTCCTTTTGATGAGGTCCTTCTCGCAGATTCTTCTTCTTCTTCTCGAACGCCGTCACACTTGGAGTTTGGCTCTCAAAATGAAATCTGTGGTCTTCTGTAGTGCCTCCACAGGCCCGTACAGTTTCTCTTGTAGAGTGGCGGGCTTCGGCCATATCTCCTCCCTCAGCGGCTGGTGGTTCCCACAGTCCTGGAGGATGTGCTCTGTGGTCTGCTCTGCTTCTCCACAAGGGCACAGGGGAGATGGCACGAGGTGGAAGCGTCTGTGCAGGTGGAAATTGAGTCGGTTGTGCCCGGTCCTCAGACGAAAGATGGTCACCTGCTCTTGTCTGGACAGCTGATGGTAACTGTCTATGGGCCGTTGTGGTGGTCTGTACACAGACTTAATGATGGTCTTCATCTCTGTGAAGCTGACTCCATTTTCATCTTGTTCTTTCTCTGCGCCCGCTTTTGCCATTCTGTCAGCTTCTTCATTGCCGTAGATGCCACAGTGTGAAGGGATCCACTGCAGCACCAGTCTGGTGCACTTGATGTTTTGCAGTGCCTCTTGTATACGTGGCAGTTTGCTTGCTGTTGCTGCCTCAACTGTTGCTGTTGCTTCTCGCAGATGATCCAAATATTGCGCTGTCCACTTGGTACAGTTTATTCCTTAGAGTATTAGACAGACATGCGCCGATTAGAACAAAAAGAGTATAGAGTGAGATACTTACCCCTTGGTTGACAAGAGAACTAATGCATGTTATGTCGGTGCGAAATGACCTAAAAAGAGAAAAGAACTTTGATGAATTTAAAAAGCAGCGAAACCGTGTGAGATCAATGGTGCGCGCCGCGAGGAGGGACTTTATCCGCAACACTGTCAAGGACAACAAAGATGTGTCAGCAGTGTGGCGGGTACTAAATTCGATCACCCGAGGCAATAGTAATAGATCAACAACCATCCCTAGTAATCTCTCCGCCGACACATTCAACGAACATTTTCTGTCTGTTGCGGATTTGATAATTACTCTTAGTCACGATACAGAGGCTGACATATGCCCAGATTACTTAGTTAATTTCTGCGACAGACAAACAACTGGCACACCACCATTTAACATCCCCACGCTTGTTGTGCACGAAGTGGGCAATTAATTAGTGACTTAGCTAATAAAAAATCCTCCGGCCATGATGATATTAGCTCACAAATATTAAAGTTGTCTATACCATACATCGTAGAGACCCTTACTTATATTTACAACTTATGTATTCAAGACAATGTATTCCCTACAGACCTTAAAGTCGCAAAAGTCGTTCCAGTGCCAAAATCAAAAGATCGTTCTGACCATAACAACTATAGACCCATTTCTCTGCTGTCAGTAGTATCTAAACCCCTCGAAAGGCATATACATAAACACCTGTCTGACTACTTAGAATCACGAAAGTTGCTCCATTCGACTCAGAATTTCGCTCTCGGCACTCATGTCATACGGCTCTGAGCAGACTAACAGACACATGGCTTTCAAATATGAATAATTCGCAGCTGACAGGTGTAATTTATCTTGACTTTAAAAAGACTTTCGACTTAGTGAACCATACAATATTGATTTCTAAACTTAAGCATTATCTTCGAAACGACATGGCTGTTTCGTTGTTTACGTCATACCTCGAAAACAGGAAGCAGAAAGAAATTGTAAATGGAGCCTACTCTTCTACTAAAGATGTAAAACTCGGAGTTCCGCAGGGGTCAATCTTAGATCCTCTTTTATTTTGTATTTACATCATTGACCTACCTCTAAGTCCAATCTGCGAAGCAACACAGTGTGATATGTTCGCCGATGATACCTCAATCCACACAGCTAACAAAGACATACTTGTAGTTGAAAACGGCCTTCAACAAAGTCTCGATGATATAACAGCATGGTGTAAAGTCAACTCTATGATTTCTGCATCCTACTAAAACAAAATCTTTTATTATTGCAACACGCCAAACGCATCAGTTGAAACCATTAAAGCTTAATCTATCACTCGGCGACGACATCATAGAACAGGTAGCCGAACATCGTCTATTGGGGGTTACAATTGATAATCAGCTCAGGTGGCAGATGCACATTGACAATGTACGTAAAACGGTCTCTATAAATGTCTTTATGTTATCGAAATTAAAGTATTTCACAGATAGTGAAACCAGAAAATTGTTCAGTAATGCACACATCATGTCACATATAAACTACGCATCGACAGTGTGGGATTGTTGCAGTGATGTCCACTTAAAAAGATTATATTCTCTACATAGGAGAATGGCAAAATTAATTCTTCCCGACCTGCACTTGACAACCGAGGAAAAACTCCAAAAAAACTGGATTCCTACCCCTTCAAAATCACTTTAAATTTAACAAAGGGGTACTGATGTTTAAAGTGTGGAACCATAACGCTTCAGAATATTTAATAGATCTGTTTAAACAAATCTGATTCCTGTTATGGGAATATGAGGGGTCTTTATATTGTTCCAAAACCCCGAATAGATTTATTTAAATCCACTTTGTCATTTGCGGGTTCCACACTGTGGAACTCACTCCCACATGACGTTAAAGCCACTCCGACATTATCTCGTTTCAAGACAAGTCTTTATAGATACCTGACATCACGTAAATAATAATATCTAGTTTTTAAACGTAGACACACGAATGTACGTGTATATTTAACTATCATGTGTATGTGCGCATGTATGTATGTGTGTGTGTATGCATGTGTGTGTGTGTGTGTGTGTGTGTGTGTGTGTGTGCACGCGCGCACGCGTGTGTGCGTTTGTGCATGCATGCCTGTGTTTGTATTTAGTGGACTGTATATTTTGTATCACTGTGCTTTGATGTCCTGCTTTATGTATATTTTGTACTTAGTCGTAGTTTTAGCAACGGCAGGTACGAAAAAATTAATGATATAGTCACTGACTGTGTTAATATCTTCACCGTTGTAAAATAAAGATTCATTGATTCATTGATTCATTGATTCATTGACTCTCTCTCTCTCTCTCTCTCTCTCTCTCTCTCTCTCTCTCTCTCTCTCTCTCTCTCTCTCTCTCTCTCTCTCTCTCTCTCTCTCTCTCCCTCTCAAACAAACAAACAAACAAACAAACAAACAAACAAGCGCGCATCTTAAGGAGGAATAGATCCTCATGCGCCTGGAGGGCGCACGAGGATCTATGCCTCTTGGAGATGTTTGGAGCGCGCGCGCACGCATTCACTAACACGCACACACATCGACGCGCTTTCAGAAGCGCATGCAGGTCACCCGTGTACTTAGTTTATCATGTAGCTAGATAAAGTCAATCTGCTTTCACACAAATTATAGCAAGACAGAAATTGTACCGTCAAGTTCTAGTTTTGTCACCATTTCTCAAGCCTGTGATGCGAAACTCATATCACGTAAAAGATAAAATTACGTAAAAACTAAAACTTACGTCATGACAAATGACGTTTGACAAATCAATGACGCGTACGTCCTGCGCCCTTTATAGAACTCGCTGACGCATTGGCAGATCTGCGAGACTTTTTAAATAGGAGATAATTCAACATCAGAATCAGGTCAAAGACAAAAGGTAGAGACCATTGACAGTGAGGACAGCTCTCTTATAGAAGGGACTTTGTGTTATGGGTCATCCCATCTTGTTTTGTTTGTTTTTGTTTACCGTATTTAAAAAATACTGTAGGCTTTGAAATGGGGCTGGTCGGAGCGCATTGCGAAGCATGCACGTGACGTTTCTGACGTGCGGGGCAGAAATTCTGGCAAAGAAGTAACAAGATAAAAATGACGTCTCGTCTAGCTACGCAAACCTTGTTAGAAAACGTCTTTTTGGCGCCAACGCCGTGTGTGTATGTGTGTGTGTGTGTGTGTGTGTGTGTGTGTGTGTGTGTGTGTGTGTGTGTGTGTGTGTGTGTGTGTGTATGTGTGTGTGTGTGTGTGTGTGTGTGTGTGTGTGTGTGTGTGTGTGTGACAGCGCTAGAGCCTGCGTTTGAGGACGGACAAGCTTGAAATTTTAGGATATTGTCCCTAAAAGAATTATCTCCAGACCTTTTTATCGATGTTTTGATTAAAATGCTCATTGGCGAGAAAATGGCCGTTTCGCACAAACCGGTTGATCCCCACTGGAGTCCGTAATTTTTCTTATTTTTGTTCACGTTTTGGGAATTAAATTGCTGTATTCTCATTAAATCCCTCTTGATTTTTCATAAACAGTGTTTGCATAAGCCTGCTATTTGGTCCGGCCCTGGGGTAGGATTAGGTCAAATTGTTACCTGTAAGCTCTAGGCATGAAAATCAGCAATAAAATTGCAAAGTTGATCCTCTGATACGTCAAATGTTAGTATTGCGATGATGACGTATAACATCGAGTCGTCACTATGAGCACGGCGTCGTGGGGCTAATGATGCCATGATGTGAAGCTTGAAGTGACGTCATTTCGCTGCTCGTGCTATTATTCTTCAGAATAGCAATGCTACCGCAGACCACAGAGCTTACGAATGGCGGGAATAGCCGTGTATCCGTCTTTATTTATGTGTGCCAGTGTGTGTGGATCAGAGGGTGGGTTAGAGTAGAAGGAGATGGATTCCTGTCTCTACACGAGCCCACAGAACGTACTATTGGCGGGAAGCGCCGTGTGTCCGTCTTTATTTGCGTGCGCCGACGTGTGTGTTGATCAGAGGTTGGCTTAGAGAGGAAGGAAATGGATCAGCATTATAAGCCTAAAAAAAATGAACACTAAATGCTCCTAAAAGATAAACGCACTTGAGCTCCAAACAATACCGTAGACTTTGGGATGAAATCCTCATCTTGTTTTTCTTTTACGAAAAAAAGCAAGAAAATTGCAAAGTTGATCTTCTGATACGTCAAATGTTAGTACTGCGATGAGTGACGTATAACATCGAGTCGTCAATATGAACACGGCATCGTGGGACTAATGATGTCATGACGTGAAGCTTGAAGTGACGTCATTTCGCAGCTCGTGCTATTATTCTTCTTCAGAATAGTTTTGCTACGCCAGATCACAAAGCTTACGAATCGCAGTGTGTTCGTCTTTATTTATGTGTGCCAGTGTGTGTGGATCAGAGGGTGGGTTAGAATAGAAGGAGATGGATTCCTGTCGCTACTGACACGAGACAACATAGCGTACTAATGTCGGGAAGCGCCGTACCGTGTTACCGTCTTTATTTGTGTGCGCCGACGTGTGTGTTGATCAGAGTTGGCTTAGAGAGGAGGGAAATGGATCAGCATTATAAGTCTAAAAATATGAACAACTCTGAATATTCTTATGATAAATGCATCTGAGCTCTAAACAATACGGTAGACTTTGCGATGAAATCCTTATCTTTTCTTTTTCTTCTTCTTTTTTTTTTTTTTTTTTTTTTGGGGGGGGGGGGGAGGGGGGGGGTTGCTTCTTTGCGTCCATTATAAACGGGACATTGTGATTTTACAGCCACTAAAATGTGATTTGTTTTCAAGAATATCGATTCGACAGTGTCTCCATCGCTCACGTAACCATCACCCACAGCTCTATAGGACAGTCTCACTTCTCATCAAGTACGGGTTATCTTTCGCTGCTCTTTAGCGTAGGAGAACGCTCACTGAGTTCCGGCTGCTGTTTCGACAATGGCGTCAGCATTAAAGGCTAGATCGGCAAAAGTATGTGGAGGTGGAAAACATTACTGTGTTATTTGCCATAACCACCGAGGAAAAATTATTGACGGAAGAGTTGTCAAGCTACATAGCTGTCCAGCAAACAAGCAACTTAAAAGAGCTTGGGAGCAGCGCTTACGTTTGATCCGACAAGATTATAACACGGTCAAATATCCACTTGTTTGCTCGGAACATTTTGTTGGAAAACGTGGACCTGTATTTGGTGATGATGTCCCATCTGTTTTCCCGAATCGAACTTTTAAACTCTCTACGGTTAGTCAATTATTTGAATTATTACTTGTGTTTTTATTTACTGAAGCTTTATTTAGTCTCCTTTAATGAAGCTTTATTTATTAATCACACTTTGAGATTTCCTCTAGTCTATAGTATTAGTATTAGTAGTACTAGTACTGTAGTAGTCCAGCAATGCCATCGCCCCGATGCAACAGGACAAAGAAGGTGTCACCCACACCACCACTTCATTTTCAAGATAAATAGTGGCCAATCCGTAAAATAAGCAAAAATACTGTATGAATGAAAATTGACAGTAAATGTTTTAAACAACACATCTGTGGTGTTATTACTAATAATAATGACACTCAGTTGTAATTTTAGAAGTCTTATAACAAATAAATAATTAGTAATATTATATTATATAATATTGATTATGTTGGTATCTATTTTACAGCCTGCATTAGTTTAATTTGAATATGCGATTTTTAAAAAAATGCAACAACTACTAGAAACCTCTACTTGTTGCCTATAGCTCTCTCTTTTTTTTAAATTTTTATATATTTTTTATTTTTTTAAAAATCATATCATCTCATGTTACATCATTTTTAACTTCATACTCATTATTTGAAAGGAACTCTGACTATGACAATGAAATAGATGCTAGTAGTTAGCACTCAGCATTTTGTAAAAAAAAAAAATTAAATTAAATAATAATAAAGGGGACTGCTCGAAGTACGTTTGATAGCGCTACAAAAATGCATAGGTACTCAAGTAAACAGACATTGATTTTTTTAAATAAAGTTTATGAATTTTTTTTAAAAAATATTAACAATTTCATGTACTTTATGCCATGTAGAATACTTTATTTATATAAGAAATCAGGGATAATTGATTTTACTTATATTACAAAACTACTAACTCGCAGATCAAATTTTACACACACACACACACACACACACACACATATGACAATAATGTAATTTATAAACAGAGTCCAAAGCACAAGAAGCACATGCTGACAAATATGAAATATTTATAATATATCATATGGCAGTGGTCAGTGGGAGTCAACTGTTTACTGACCTGCATCATTTCTTTCCACAGCATCATCGACAGCATCCTCAACATCTTTTCGCAGCAGAAATGTGCCTCTTGCTCTGCGCACTAATTCTTCTTTTTTTCCACTGACAAGTTGTCCATGTTTTCGAAGAAAATCTTGTAATTGTTTCACGTTCATGCGTTCTATGTCTGCTTCCATCTTGCCGGAACTCGGTGTAGCAAAGGGAGGATACTCGTGCTTAACTTCCTTATTACAAATGGGAAAGGGCTATAGCGTAAACCGCGTGTTGTAGATCTGCCCGCGGTCCTCTGAAGTACCCAAGCTGGTGGAAGGAGTCGTGGTCCCGAAGCGCTGTGTACCCGTACATGGACAGGTTCGTGGGGGACCGGCCCCTGTTTCCGGCCTGCAAGCACGCCAGGATTTCCTCTCAAGTCAAACTCTCAGGTTTTGTGGTAAGAGGTTTGTTACGTGTCTCTTTTTAAAAACAGTTCCGAAAGTCGACATTCACCACCCCCCGGCACAAAACCTACACACACACACACACACACACACACACACACACACACACACACACACACACACACACACACACACACACACACACACACACACACACACGCACACACACACACACACACGCAAACACACCATCACACACACACATACGCAACACACACCACACACACACACACACACACACACACACACACACACACACACACACACACACACACACACACACACACACACACACACACACACCTCGATAGCACCTCGCCTCGATCGATAAATGATTCAGTAAACACACCACATTGCCAAAGTTTTCAACTGAAAACTACATACCGGTACCAGTTCAGGAGTAATATACTGACTAGCAAAAGATATGCGACATCATTCAAGTCATCGGAAACACTGAATGAATTTGCATTTCTTTTGACCGTCAGTATACACCAAATAAAATATAGTTTTGCCACTACCCTTGAACTCTCATGATCGATCTATCTCACGTCAGTAAGAACTAAGTTGAAATAAAGAGAACATCTCCGCTGCAGGAGACACATCCTCATCACGCCCACAGACTGCTTTGTTTTATTATGTCCCGTGTTTGTGACATTATGTTTTCTTAAAGAGTGGATTGCCGTGATTTTGTCACATTAAATACAGAATGTTCTTTGTCTGAAACCAGGAACCACCACCTGAGTGGGTGCCGAACTCTAAAAACCCGTGTTGGTACGAGGGTAAGGTACTGAAGTGTGCTCCGTATTTCTACCTGGCCGGCGTGGCGAAAGGTGGAACGACTGACATTTTTGCGTGAGTATATTCAGTCATAAAACTGTATTGTTTTCATCCCTACGTCACACGACCAATTACTTTAGCGCAAACCGTACCATGTGACCTCGCTACAACAACAAATAAAACTCTTGTTTTCATCCCTACGTCACACGACCAATCCTTTTAGTGTAAACTGTACCACATGACCGAGCTACAAAAACCCTTGTAGGGACTAATGGCGGACGTTTTATTGCCCTCTTTTTGATGCGTCTTGGAGGCCAGTTTTGTTCTGTAAAAGATCACCAAACGTTCTAAAGTACAAAGTTACTTAGTGTTTTTCGAAACACCAGGCACACTACTGGAGTTGTTTGTAGCACACATTTGCAGCAATAATGTGTAACAGATCACTAAAGAAAGAATCTTTGCGGAATCGAAAGCACATGAGCATCTTATGTGACTATTTGATTAAAGTCACTCACCTCTTCCATTGCACCGCCGTGAGATGGCCTTAGTCGCCTGCTCGGCGTTAATTCCCAATAACTAACTAACTCTTCCATTGCATTACTCTGACAATTTGAAGACAATGCTGCTGGTCCTACAGACGGCAAAGTCATGAAAGATTTTAAATTACATCATATGTCTATTATGCATACATGTATATTCGTTTGACGTCAGTCATACCTGGCGTGATCCAAGACGGAAGATTTCAGCTTGATTTTTTTTTTTCGAAAATAGTGGATTAATGAAAACAAATAAGTTATTGGTAGCAGGGTTTGCAGCAAGGACCCTTTGTAGGCCTTCGGGAGGTCAAAGGAACCATTGTACCCTCAGGTCTTCTGGGTACAATGGTTGCTTTGAAAAAAACCGTTTAGGGCTTAACGTCTTTTGTCCACCACGAAGGTGATTTCAAAGACGGGCACCGAAAAGAGGTCTGTACAATTTGTGACCCCTGCTGGGTTCGAACCCACGACCTTTTGGACGAGAGTCGAACGCTCTACCACCGAGCCACCCAGCTCCCCAATGGATGCTTAGACTTCCCTCAGGCCGACAAGGGCCCGTGTAGCAAACCCCTGCTACCCATAACTTATATTGTCCCATGCCAAGAATAGAAAAGGGAAAGTTTGATCCGAGATACAAAACAAAGTACGTCGATTTCTTCCGATTGTGTGTTCATACAAGACGTGATTGTGTGTTCATACAAGACGTGTGTTCCGCAGTGGACTGCTGTGTACTGCCGACGGACGTGGCCACAGGTCCCCTGTACATAAAGCCATCGTGTCACTTCACTGTCCTCTGCTGTTGTTTGTATATTATGTGCTCCAGAAGGAACGTGGTCTTGTCCCCTCAGCATTTTGCCCACACGTTGAATGTGCGTCAGGCTGGGAATGGAAAAGGGCGAAACTGCGTATGGAACGTCTAGTGGCTGCGGGAAAATTGGAGAAACAATTTTGTGATATGTATCGCGGGTCAAAATAAATATTTCCACATTCGGCTTGGTGTGGGGAAATATATTTTTTTCTGCATGTGAATTATGAATCTGAAATACATAAATTACTGTCTCCGATTTTCCCGCAGCCTTTCGACCAGGTGCATGTGTACCCTCTCTCATCCGCACCTTCAGTTCCCATACTGACGTAGACCTAACCTGTGGGCACATCGCTTGAAAGAGGAGTAGCGTTGCTTATCACATTCAGTCCTGACACACCACAGCAAGACATGGCTCGACCATGACAGTTCAAGGGTGGTATCAGAGTAGCTTGGCGCCTGTAGGCGCCAAGCTATTCTGGCACCATCCTTGAACTATACTGATCAACAAATGAAACGCGAAGTAGCCCCTTCAAATCACATTTAATCCAACATTTGAAAGTCGATTTCGGACAAACCATACAACGCATGTTATCGACATTTTGGGACTGAAATCATGAACACCTGCGTAATCAGTGTGGAAGTTTATTCTCTATTTGAAGCAAGCATGGCACAGCACAAAGTCAATATGGCGTGTGACCCCCATTGGCGTTGATGACGGCTTGGCAGCGTGGGCGCATAGAGTGCATCAGGCGGTTGACAGCTGCCCTGGGGATGTTGTTCCAGGCCTGGACAATGGTATTCTCAAGTTCTGCGGCTGTCGTTGGTCTGGGGCGTACAGCGTTGACCTCCCTTTCCAGTTGGTCCCAGTGATGTTCGATGGGATTGAGGTCCGGGCTGAGAGCAGGCCAGGGCATGACTGGGATGTTGTGCTGCTGCAAGAAGTGCTGGGTGATACGTGCATTGCGTGTACGCGCATTATTTTGCTGCAAGATAAAGTTTCTGCGTCCCTGAGAAAATGGCAGGACATATGGGTGTAGTACTTGGTCAATGTAGCGCTGAGCTGTGATGCCATTTCCGCGACCTGGTATGAGTCCACAGAAGAACACAGGTCCTACTGTTTGGTTCAGGGTAATCCCACCCCAAATCAACACGCTTGGCCCACCCCAGGCATTGTTCTCCAGCACATTGGCATCAGCATAGCGTTCACCCCTTCTCCGCCACACTCTTATGCGCTCATCTGCATGGCTGATGCAGTAGCGGCTCTCATCCGTGAAAAAGACGTTCTGCCACTGTCGCCAGGTCCAGTCGACATGAGCCTGTGACCACTGTAGGCGTGCACGGCGATGACGGTCAGTAAGAACAGGTCCACGGGCTGGACGGCGGTTGTGCAGATTATGCTCCTCTAGCCGTCGTCGCACTGTCTGGCCACTGATGGGTGTCTGGTGGTTGCCGATAACGTCTCTTGCTGTTTCCTCGCCCGGCTGAAAGCGATTTCGCATGTGAGCCCGAAAAATATGGCGGTCTTGCCGTGGAATTGTCACACGTGGTCGTCCGCTTCGCGGAGCGTCAGCAGAAGACCCGTTGGCATGATAGCGTTGCTGCAGCCTGTAAATGGTCAAAATGTGACATCTAAAGACCACTGCCACAGCTTGTGGATCTTCTCCGGCTTCCAAACGCCTAAGAGCTCGTTCTCGTTTGGGAGCACTAAGTCTTGGCATGGTTGATGTGGCAACGGCAAAAGTGACAGAAGGCGTAACACTGCTGATTTGTTATTGCCTTGCATTGCTGAACACAGTTCATGACCCAACATCACTCTGCAACAATACGGGTGCCTCGTGCACAGGGAGGGTAACACGGTTACTACAGTACGGTGACTGCATGCTTTGTACATGTTGTTGCTCGTACACTGGCTATCAAAAATAGTGTAACTTGTATTTTCGTGGATTTATCATACAAATAAAACATACACTCGAATTTCGCGTTTCTTTTGTTGATCAGTATGTCATGGTCGGTCTGTCTCCTAAATTATACTGCAGTCCTCAGAGGACAACTGCAAAAAGTGGGTATTTCGTACCTGGGACACAATGGGTTTATTGTGCGTCCTGCATTGAGAACTATAACACGCAATGACTGAAATGTGGCAGGAGAATCAACCTGCATCCGGACGTAATTATGGGCCAGCAGAAGGAGTACCACTGGTGGGACCGGTATCGCTTCGGCAACACCGAGGGCGACGAGGAGCTGGGACCTAAACGGGGTAATCGACAATTCCTTAACTCATTCTACCCCAGACACACCACAGCAAGATGAGGATCGACCATGATAGTTCAAGGGTGATGCCAGAATAGCTTGGCGCCTATAGGCGCCAAGCTATTCAGGCATCACCCTTGAACTATCATGGTCGATCTGTGTCCTGCACTGCAATGCGGTCTTCTGAGGACAACGGCAAAATTGTGGGATTTCGGTGCTGGGGTAGAATGAGTTAACCCCTTCACTGCTTCTGGCCATGAATTACTTGTAGATTGCAGGCCGATAGCCCTGTGGATATAAATAGTGCTGGCTTCAAGAGACATAAATCCTCATGAGCCCCCGCATCTGCGGGGGCTCATGAGGATATAATATGCCTCTTTGTGCTGGGTGGAATTGGGTGTTTCTTGGCAGTGGTGGTGTTATTCAGGGTTGAAATCGTTTCATTGCGACTTCAAATACATTTTTTGCTGATTATGTCACTGTATTCATTAAGTAAGCCCGTTATTGCAAAAACATGCAACACATGCCACTCGCAAGAGGCATAGATCTTCATGGGCCCCAGCAATTGTCGACGCTCATGAACATCTATACCGCTTGCTATCTACGGGCAGTTTCAGTCTGCAACGGTTTCGGATATTTCGTTCATGTAAGGGGAGTAAATGCGTTTCTTAGGCAAGACACTTTGTTTGATTTATCTCCCTTAAACTGTATTTGTTTGTTTGTAGTTTTCATTCAGGATAATATTTCTTTTATGCATCAAAGACTTCAGTTAACATCAGGCGTCTACAGATCTATAATTTAACACTTTCTTGCTGATACTGGTAGTTATAGGTCGTCGGAGACATCGGAGAGCACAACGTTTTTCGCGATTATCTCCACAAAAAATTCACTTTTTCTATACCAGTATTAGAACAAATTAGAACAAATATCATTCAGGGTCAGCTGACCTAATACGATTTACTTTTAAGAAATTCGAACATTGTGTAAGTTTTGCTGTACAGTCTTAAAAATCAGATTTTTTAAAAATATGAAATCACTGATTTTACATCCCTAAATGTGCCCCAGATATTTCAAGCCCAGTATAAGAAAGATCCATTTTCACGTTAATTGGTCAAGTTTTGGGACCTGAAACAGCGCAGGCATACGTGAAGTCTGCATGCTTGACCTCGATATTGAAATCTGCCGGGGTTCTATGTGGAGTATTGAAAATGGAGTGTTCTCGTCTTTTCACCAAATTTTTAAAACTCTACATCAAAATCGACAAATGATAGATGTTAGTTAAAAATAGCCCATATTCGGTCAAATATCACTAAATGATATTTGTTCTTAAAGTGGTATAGACAAGTGTTTCTTTGCGGAGATATTTGGGAAAACATTGTGCGCTCCGATGTCAAACGGCCTATATCGGTGGTAATCTCTGCTTGCGTCCTCTACGTTGTTCCTGCTCCTGCTTATGTGGATATTGCGTTCTGCGTGTGATTTCAGAGCCGACACCGTTTGACGAATACTTGCAGCAGATCACTGGCCCGCAAATCAAGACAATTGAAGAGGAGATCAGAGCCGGGGGAGAATCTACCAGAATTTTTGGTACTTTAACTGCTTCACTGTGGAGAAAGGTGACCACGATCCGACTGCAAGAGACATAGATCCTCATGGGCCTCCGCTGTCGCGCGGGATCATGAGGATCTATGTATTTTGCATGAGACCAATGTGTATCCGTGCTTCTCGGACGGTTGTGAGTTTTGATCGTTGAATGAACAAAGATTTCAGATTTATAATATGCGTCTAGTGGCAGGAAATGGGTTAAATTTGTCATTTTTACTTTAGAATATGGTCACGGAAACGACACGAAATGTAGGTCGACTTTCCCGCTCACCCTGATCCAAATATGATCTCCAAGAGACTCAGATTCGCATTCGCTTCGGCTTCACAGAGGCCTGAAAAATCTTTGTCATTTGCCGCAGCACCGGTCAAGATTACTCAAGGGCGACAATTATCCGTGAGAAGCTCGCGACGACAGCACATCGCACGCACTGCCCTTACATGACGAGCTATGCCTGCTCCTTCACGATTGACTGTCGTCCGCCTATTCTTAACCCCTTCCTTGCCACTGCACGCAGGCTGTGTTTCTGAAATATGTTTTAATTCTACGCTGAAAAAAAAAAACTTCATTCGCTCGAGAAACGTGGACACAAAGTGGATCAGCAAGAGGCATAGATCCTAGTTGCGGGGGCCCATGAGGATCTATGTCTCTTGTAGTTGAATAGTGTGTTTTTTAAAGTCTCTTCTATTTATAGAAGACTCTTTAGGATGGGTCGCGTTGGGGCGAATTCAATAGCATGCCCATGACGACACGGGCGGGCAGATCTAAAAATCTGACGACTAAAGAAACCAGATGAAAATTACGTCGCGAGTAGTTACGCTAACCTCGCTGCTGAACGTACTTTTGGCGGGAAGCGTCGTGTGTATATGTGTGTGTGTGTGTGCGTGTGTAGTATGTATGTATGTAGACACGAGTATCTCCTGGTTTTGTGCACGTACAGGTCTGAAACTTTACTAGAAATGCTTTATTCAAGATGTGGTACGAGGAGCTTTTGAGCATGTTTAAATTGGTTTACTCATTAAAGGGAGAAATCGCCGTTCATAGAAAGTCGGTTGAGCCGCATTTGAGCCCGTAATTTGTGTTATATTCATTTGAAATTTTGAACATAGCTAGATTGCATTAAGATACTGGATGAATTCGTTAGCCAGCTTTGTACCTCTTCAACCTTTTCGTAAAAAGTAATTCATCGCAGAAACAAATGTCGAAACGAAGAATTCTAGACTTCAGACAGTGACGGTGATGTAAAAGCACTAGACACGGGATGGATGCAGTGAGGTCCATTTAAAGAGACTCAATTTCCTACACAGACGAGCGGCCAAAATAATCTGCCCTGATCCACACCTAAGCAATGAAGAAAAGCTCTCAAAAGCAGGTCTCCTGCCTCTTCAAGGTCATTTTAAATATAAGAAAGCAATCTCTTTCTGTTCAAAGTTTGGAAACGCAAAACACCTGAGTACATCTCCACTTTGTTCCGTAAGTCTGAGTCCAAGCTTGCAAGTTTGGAAACATCAGAAAGCTTTTCATAGTCCCAAAACCAAGGATCGATCTATATAAAACTAGCTTATCCTTCTCAAAGACACTTATCTGGAATGCGATTCCCGACCATGTAAAATCCACCTCCTCGCTAGCCTGTTTTAAAAAAGGGTCTCTGCAAATATTTTGTGGGTCACTCGTAGGGATGCCGTAACCACTTGTATTATATGTCTCTTTTTATTCTGGGTCCAATTTATTCCCATTTAAGTCTGTTATCCTTTTCATTTATCATTTGGACTACTTAGCTCTATGTGAGAAGGGGGGCGGGTGGGGTGGGGTGGGGTGGGGGTGTCTGTGAGTCTATGAGTATGTCTGTCTATGTAAAACTCCGTGCAAAACGCTTTCCTTATGATTGCACGTGACCTCGTAACAAGATAAAAATTACGTCATGTCTAGTTACGCTGACCTCGCTGCTGAACGTACATTTGGCGCGAAGCGCCGTATGTGCGTATTTATGTATGCATGTATGTATGTATGTATGTATGTATGTATGTATGTATGTATGTATGTATGTATGTGTGTGTGTGTTTGTGTATGTATGTATGTATGTATGTATGTATGTATGTATGTATGAGTGTGTGTGCGTATGTATGTAAACAAGAGAATCTCCGATATTTCTGTACAGACAAGCTTGAAACTTGGCGAAATACTTCCTTAAAGGGTGGGTAAGAGAACCTCCGAGCATATTGTAACTGAATGTCTCACTGAAGACAGAAACAACCGTCTATAGGAAGTCGGTTGACCCAGATTAGAAACCGTAATTTTTGTCATATTTACTTGAACTTTTGGATATAGCTAGTTTAGAGAAAGATATTGAAGAAGAGCATGCAAGTGACCCGTATACTTAGTACATCATGTAGCTACGTAAAGTCAATCTGCTTTCACACAAATTATAGCAAGACTGAAATTGTACTGTGAAGTTTAGTTTTGTCACCATTTTCTTAAGCCTATGAAGCGAAAGTGAAACTCATATCACGTAAAAATCTAAAATTACGCAAAAACTCAAACTTACGTCATGACTAATGACGTTTGACAAATCAATGACGCGTATGTCCTGAGCCCCTTATAGAAATCAATGACGCATTGGCAAATCTGCGAGACGTTTTCAATAGAAGATAATTCAACATCAGAATCAGGTCAAAGACAAAAGGTAGAGACCCTTGACAGCGAGGACAGCTCTCATATAGAAGGGACTTTGTGGGTTATGGTTCATCCCATCTTGTTGTCATGTTAATTTGGATTTTTGGATATAGCTAGCATGGAGAAAGACATTGGATGAGTTCGTTCGCGAGCTTTGTACCTTTTTCAACTTTAGCAGTAAACATTAATTCTTTGCACATTTTTATTATTATTATTATTAAAAAAGCGGCTTCTGGGGAAAACCAGACAGTGACAGCGACGATAAAGCAACAACGTCGTCACCACTAAAATATTGACGCAATGCTTTACATGACGTCTCTCTCTCTCTCTCTCTCTCTCTCTCTCTCTCTCTCTCTCTCTCTCTCTCTCTCTCTCTCTCTCTCTCTCTCTCTCTCTCTCTCTCTCTCTCTCTCTCTCTCTCTCTCTCTCTCTCTCTCGTTCCTACTTGGCGCTGGAAGTAAAAAAGGTACGCATATACACTCCGTGTGTGTGTGTATGTGTGTGAGTATGTGTGTGTGTGTGTGTGTGTGTGTGTGTGTGTGTGTGTGTGTGTGTGTGTGTGTGTGTGTGTGTGTGTGTGTGTGTGTGTGTGTGTGTGTGTGTGTGTGTGTGTGTGTGTGTGTGTGTGTGTAGGTGTAGGTGTGAAGGTGTCATCAAACACGCTCGATCTGACATTATAATAACGACTTATTTAGTTGTCTGGTTTTGACAGTGACTCAGTAGTTTAAAGATTAATTCCTTATGTGACAGAGACACATGGTTGACAGCTACACCTGGTTGCACTAGTGCTTGGTCGTATAATTATGTGAAACTGTTACACATAATAGTACAGTGAGTTTGCACTGCAAACTGTAAGTTATGCAACTATTTTAAATTGCATGACTACTGTACTTGTTCTGTTTCGGACAGCCCGTACACCTGACTCAGTTTACGATCATCGAAGTGAAATCAAACCACTGGTGTATCTGTTTTCATATTCACTCCGCACTCTCGGACTCGTATATTATATGTTTGCAGTGGCGAAGCAAGTGTGTTTTAATAGCATATGGACTTCATTTCACGTGAACTTTGATATTAACTCTTGTCTGTTTCTTAGATTTCGTACTTGTAGTCACTATACTTTCACTTCCATTTTTATTTCGGGGGTGCTACATCACACGGTTCTTGAAGTTAACCGTTCAGTTTACTTACCGACACTTGATTTAACTTCATTTTAGTTGTGTGTGTGTTTGTTTTTTGTTTGTTTGTTTGTTTTTCCTGTTGATATTTACTTGTATGTGTATTCGTTTTCTAGTTTTTGCTTTGGTACTTTGTGTTGATATTTTGTTACCTGGTTCTTTAAACATTGTAAAGCCATGCGCGGACCATCGAAAAAAGGACAAAGATTCCGTATCGGTCAGCTCAATGTCTACCACCTAGCAAACAAAGTTCAAGATGTCTGTGTTTATGTTAATTCCCCCGACTATTTTCACCTAATGGGTTTAACCGAAACTCGGTTGGCCTCCCATATCAGTAATGAAGCCATCACCATCCCAAATTATTCTATTATTAGGAGAGATCCGACAGTCCAGGGTGAGGCAGGTGTAGCGGTATACATCCATCAATCAATTCTACACATAACCCGCAGGAGACAAGACCTAGAAACGGATGATGTAGAATGTATTTGGGTAGAAATCAAACACTCTAAATCCCCTCCTTTACTTGTCGGGTTTCTGTATCGAAACCCTGCAGCCACCTTTGAGTGGTACGATAGCTTTTTACACATGATCGATAAAACAGACATTCAGACCAAAGATGTTCTGCTTCTTGGAGATTTTAATATTGACTTTCTGAAACCTCATCCATCATGGGAGTGTACTACTACCTTAGTCGGTCTCCAACAAATGGTGACATCCCCCACGAGAGTTACGCCAACATCAGCCACAATTATAGATCATATCTATACCAACAAACCTCTCGCAGTTAGCAACACTCAAGTTGATAGTCTGAGTGTCAGCGACCACTATCCAGTTAGCTGCATATGGCTGTCAAAACTTCCAAAAATGAAAAAGCAAGGTCACACGTGCATCACTTATAGATCATTTAAAAACTTTAATGAAATTGCCTTTTTGACTGATTTAGATAGAGCACAGTTCACGGACGTTTATAACGATAGTGACCCAAACAAAGCATTGGACACCTGGTACCGCGTCTTTCTCGGTGTGCTGAATAAACACGCGCCCCTAAAGCAAAAGAGAGTTAAGTACGCCGCCTTACCACCCTGGCTAACTGCGGATCTGATAGAGGCTATGGAACACAGGGACGAGCTAAAAAAAAAACGAAGCGTTTTGCTGAATACAAAACACAGCGTAATCGCGTAAAATCAATGGTTTTAGAAGCAAGAAAATCTCTCTTCAGTAAGGTAGTTAAGCAAAGTAAAGACTCCTCCACTGTATGGCGTGCCATAAATTTAGTAACCAAAGGTACAAATAAAAGTAGTGCGTCTTTACCACCCCATCTCACTGCAAACAGTTTTAACGACCATTTTGTCTCTGTGGCGGAATCACTAATGCCACTGGGAAATAACTCACATGAGTATATTTGTCCAGACAAATTACTAGACTACTGTAACCAGAAAAATAAAAACAACGAACCTTTCATCATACCGTCTATAGCGGTTCATGAAGTGGGCAGATTAATTACCTCGATGGAAAATAAAAAGTCATCCGGGCCTGATGAGATCAGCTCAAAAATACTCAAGACATCTCTCCCATATATCGTTGAGAGTCTCACGTACATCTACAATCTCTGTATAAAACAAAACTGTTTTCCGGATGCATTTAAAGATGCAAAAGTAATCCCACTACCAAAATCAAAAGATCTAAGTGAAATTAATAATTTTCGTCCCATTTCATTACTACCAGTTTTGTCAAAGCCTTTAGAGAGGCATATTCATAAACATCTATCTAAATATTTAGAAAACCGAAATCTTATCCATCCATTGCAGTCAGGTTTCAGACCAAACCATTCCTGCCATACCGCGCTGATTAGGATGACAGACACCTGGTTAGCATCTATCAATGAATCCAAACTAACAGGTGTAGTCTTTTTAGACTTCCGTAAAGCTTTTGATTTAGTAAACTATGATATATTGATAAAGAAAATTTCGTTGTACACCAACAGCGCTGCCACGTTCTTCAAATCCTACTTGGATGACAGAAGACAAAAAGTCCTTCTTAATGGTACATATTCTAATCACCGCTTAGTCAAGCATGGCGTGCCCCAGGGCTCTATTTTAGGCCCTCTTTTATTTTGTTTGTTCATTAACGACCTTCCGCTCACAATTAACGATCATAATGTTTCATGCGATATGTTCGCGGATGATGCTGCAATACACATGCCCGACGAGGATTTATTTATTATTGATACACGCCTACAAAGCGCACTACAAGACATTGACAGCTGGTGTAGTAACAACTCCATGATCCTAAACCCAGCGAAGACTGAATGTATGGTATTAAGTACCCGTCAAAAGCACCAGCTAGGCTCTCTCTCACTCAGCTTGTCTCTTCAAGGAAACCCCATCAGTCAAGTAACAGAACATCGTCTTCTCGGTGTTACTGTAGATAACCAGTTTAAATGGCAGTGTCATATTACTAACATATGCAACATAATATCAAAGAAACTTTACATTTTAGCCAAATTAAAATATATCACTGATGTAGAAACACGTAAACTGTTCTTTAACGCCCACATCAGGTCACATATCGACTATGCTTCTACAGTGTGGGATGGAGCAAGCGAGGTCCAATTGAAGAGACTGAACTCTCTTCATCGTAGAGCCGCAAAACTTATCCTACCTGATCCTAACTCAACTACCGATAATAAACTGAAAACCTTGGAGATTCTTCCCCTGAAAAATCACTTAATGTACAATAAGGGAATAATTATGTTCAAAACATTGAATAGCAAAATGCCTGATTATATTAAAAAACTATTTTCCTTTCCATCACCAACGTACTCAAGATCAAGGCAATTCATTATTGTACCACGACCTAGAATCGATCTCTACAAGACAAGTTTAGCGTTCTCAGGCCATAGCCTGTGGAACAATTTGCCTAGGAAAGTTACAACATCAACAACCCTTTCGTATTTTAGAGCCAGTATTTTCAATTACCTCACGTCATTATCTTAATACTTTCACTGCGACCCTATAATACTCAGTGTGTGTGTGTGTGTGTGTGTGTGTGTGTGTGTGTGTGTGTGTGTGTGTGTGTGTGTGTGTGTGTGTGTGTGTGTGTGTGTATGTGTGTGTGTGTGTGTGTGTGTGTGCACGTTTTTGTTGTTGTTGTTGTTGCTAGTTTTGTTTTGTTTTTATATAATTTATTCTTCTTCTTTTTTTTTCTTTTTTTTTTCATATAATATTTTCACACTTTGTGCATTATTTGTAGATTAGATTAGCAACGGCAAGTTCGAAAAATGGTTGTGCCAGCCAAAACTTTCACCGTTGTAAAATAAAAAATCATTGTCATTGTCATTGTCATTCTCTCTCTCTCTCTCTCTCTCTCTCTCTCTCTCTCTCTCTCTCTCTCTCTCTCTCTCTCTCTCTCTCTCTCTCTCTCTCTCTCTCTCTCTCTCTCTCTCTCACTCACACACACACACACACACATACACACACACGCGCGCGCACGCACACACATACATACACACACACACACGCACACACATACAAACGCGCCCGCGCTCATCGACGCACCGTCAGTCAAACATGCGCGTGTACATATAGATTCTTACATTGGTTGGTGTCTAGGTGATACTGAGAATCTCACTCAAGTGGTTTTAAAACCTTATCATACGAGCGAAAGCGAGTCGGATAATGCTTTAATACCACGAGACTGAGATTCTCATTGTCACCTACACACCTCAGTAAGAATCTATTTATTACTCGCCTTCTTCTTTGCACAAATCCGATGTAAGTAGGTTTTCGACACACACTTAGTCACAACACAGCCGCCATTGTGTCTTGCCAAAGATCTTGGCATAATTTGCTTTGTAATGTGACGTCAATATTTTGGATGCCAGACTAATGTTCGTAATAGTAATAGCGCAATACATTACGCCAGAGTGCCAGTCGTCACCATGAAATGATGTCATTGGTTCATCCCATCTTGTTTTTCTCTGCAATGAACGGTTTACAATGCCTAACTGTGATCCAGATACCACCGGCAGAAGTCATGTTTTAGACGCCCAAGAGACATGCTTTAGTGACTCCATGAACTTCTTCCATTTCAAAACAGGTGATGGTTCCCCTTCCTACTTATGGGATATAGAAAACTGGCCGTTTCTGGAGGGCAACCAGGGGTGCGATGAGCCGCGCGTTACCATTGGTCAGCACATCCGCCATTTCTCTCCTGACGCTAAGATCATCATGACCTTCAGGCATCCCACTCAGAGGCGAGTCTGATTAAATGCACAGAAAATACACTTTGTTCCATAAAGACGAGACGAACAAAACTACACGTGATTCGAGGAAAACAGTGATAGCAGGGAGACTAAGAAGATAAAAGAAATGCGTTCCGTTAGCGTTAGTGACGCCACAAGACGCATACGACTTCGGTTGGAAATCTTCGTCAAATCGCAAGTTCTCACGAAACGACTTTCGTATGTCGACTATGACTGACCCCGCTTGATGTGACACCATATCGTGTAAAATTTCACTCATTCGAAGCGTGCCGCCTCCGGAAACGCAGCTTATGCCGAGTATCCGGAGACGGCACATCTCGAATGAGTTAAGCGGAAGTGTCATTTTAGAAGTGAAATATGTCAATAAAATATGCTTTTATGTCAGTTTTCCTAACCACACTTTCATCGGCTCTTGCCGCGAAGCCCACAAGATGGCGGCTCTAGCTTCGAACCGGCTGCGGTCGATTCACTTTGACTGTCGCTGTTTATGCAGTCAAAATCTCACGAGTTTTATTTGGCATGACTGATAATTCACTTCTATTGTGTATGCGAAGGCATACATGACTTATTCGTTTAAAATTTTGTCTCAGTGGGCAGAAATCGATAGCGATTACCGAGTAGAGTGCGTGCCCGTGAAGAGTATCTTCTTTGCACAAAAAAAAAAACCGTCTTTCGTTAGGCATCTAAGCCGCATCAGTCTAGGCGCCAAGCTAATCTGGCACTATCCTTAGACTAAAATAGGAGCGTGTTAGGTGAGATGCTGCCGGGGTTGCGGGGCTCGTTTAGATGCATGCGTACTGCACTTCGGTCGCCCTCGGGCTCACGACGGCCGAGGTGGGCCCGCGCGCGGCTGTGCGCGGGCCCACTGCGGCCGTCGTGGGCCCGAAGACGCTTTGCTACAGGGTCACTGTGCTCCGGCGTGGAGGTGATTTCCTGCTAGAATCACCTACCAACAGCCAGAGAGTTAACTTTTTGGTCAGTTGCCTAAACAATGATTATATATTGTTTTTTTATTCTGATTTCTGTTTTCTTTTAATTTCTAACTTGTCTGTCTCCAAAACATTTTCTTTCTTCTAATTTCAAAGGCTGTATTCTCGATTTTTGTCCCGAATTCACCGTGTGTCCTACTTGCGGAGCGCCACGGCTAAGGATTTTCATAACTACGTGGTCAAAGGAATCAAGATGTACAATGAGTGCTTCCAGAAGTCCTCCATACGGGCCTGTGCCTACAACAACACGCTGCGGGTTGATGCCATTGTAAGTTAAGGGGGAACGACTCAGCACTGGACAGACAAACAGTTAGATCCCCTGCCCCCACCTATCAGGTACCCGATGCATACAATTCTGCCAGCGCTCGCCTCACCTTGTGAGTACATTGTAAGTTAAGCGATTCCTTACCAAGAAAACACAACCGCTCATGACGATCTATATGTCTTTTTGCTAGCCCAAAGTTGTATCAATGTTCTTGGGATTGATGGATATTTTTGGCATTGGATTAACTATGATTGGGAAAGAAACACAAACTGCGACCTCACCGCGGTTGGAAAAAATAACCCAATGAAACACTCTAGTGTTAGGTACAAAAGACTGTTTTCATCCCTACGTCACTTTAGCGCAAACCGTACCATGTGACCGTGATACAAAAACCTTTGTAGCGACAAATAGCGGACTTCTTGTAGCCCTCTTTGTGACGCATCTTGGATGCGATTTTGTTCTATAAAAGATCACCAAAGTAAAAAGTCACTTACTGTTGTTCGAAACAACAAGCACACTCAAAACTGGAGATGGCAACGTCATGAAATATTTTGAATTACGTCATAAATCTATTATGTATAAGTGTATATTCCTTTGACGTCAGTCATGTCTGGTGTGATCCAGGTCGGAAGATGTCTTCTTGAATTTCTTTTACGAAAATAGTGGAGGAATGAAAACAAACACGTGATTGGTAGCAGGGGTTTCCTGCACGGACCCTTGTATGCCTTCGGCCTTGGGGGTACAATGGTTCCTTTGACCTCCCTCAGGCCTACAAGGGTCCGTGTAGCAAACCCCTGCGACCAATAACTTGTATTGTTTTCATCCCTACGTCACACGACCAATCCCTTTAACGCAAACTGTACCACATGATCGAGCTACAAAAACCTTTGTAGCGACTAAAGGCGGACTTCTTGTAGCCCTCTTTGTGACGCGTCTTGGATGCCAGTTTTGTTCTATAAAAGAGCACCAAAACGTTCTAAAGTACAAAGTTACTTAGTTTTGTTCGAAACCATAGGCACGCTACTGGATTTGTTTGCAGCACACATTTGCAGCATTAGTGTGTATCAAAACCACTAAAAAAAGAATCTTTGCGAAATCGAAAGCACATGAGCGACCTTTGCGACTATTTTATTGAAGACGTTTGAAGTCGTTTGAGGCAGTCACTCGCTTCTTCCATTGCATTACTCTGACAATTTGTAGACAATGCTGCTGGCCATGTAGACGGCAACGTTAATACAGATCTTATATTACGTCATAACTCTAAAATGTATTATGTATATTCTTTTTACATCAGTCATGTCTGGTGTGATCGAGGTCATACGGTTTCAGCTGTTTTCGTTTACGAAAATAGTGGAGGAATGAAACAAATACATGTACGTAAATGGTAGGAGTGGTTTGCTGCACGGACCCTTGTAGGCCTTCGGGAGGTCAACGGAACCATTGTACCTCGAAGGCCGAGTCCTTCGGGAGGTCAAATAAACCATTGTACCCCGAAGACCTTCGGGGTACAATGGTTCCTTTGACCTCCCGAAGGCCTACAAGGACCGGTGTAGCAAACCCCTGCTACCAATAACTTATATTGATTTCATCCCTACGTCACACGACCAATCCCTTTAACGCAAACCGTACCATGTGACCTGGTCTGGCTACAAAAAAACAAACTTGTAGGACTAATGTCGGACTTCTTGTAGCCTTCTTTATGACGCGTCTTGGATGCCAGTGTTATTCCATTAACGTTCTAAAATATAAAGTTACTTACTGTTGTTCGAAACAATGCAGACGGCAACATGATGGATCTTATATTACGTCATAAGTCTATAATTTATACATGTATACTGTTTTGACGTCAGTTATGTCTGGTGCTACATGGACCCTCGTATGCCTTCGGAAATGAAATAAAATGAAATGAAATGAAATGAAATGAAAATGAAATGAAACTTTATTTCTCAATGGATGAAGTAATTAGCACGAGTGCCATTTTTCATACTTGCCGTTGCAACTCTACAAACACAGGATAATAATTGAAATACTAATATTACCAAATTACACAAAGAAAAATTAGGAGACATTAAACATGAAGAGACTTTAAACAAAATTCATTCATTCATTCGGTCATACAAACGAAAAACAGAAAGCACACGCAACGCACGCACACACATACACGCTCGCGCGCACACACAGACACGCGCTAATGATAACTTGACCTATATACGAAGCAAATCATTTGGATCAGAGTGAAAATTCACTTTAGACAGCAAAAATTATTTGGATTATAATAGAAACTTGAATTATGTAATTAGGCGATTTTTATTAGTATGGACAAACCATACGGCAGCATGCACTGATTATACGATAAGCACATGTTTTATACGGATACTTGTCGTAGATTATGTATCAGCAGACAAATACTTGAGGAGGCATTCCTTAAAAGAGGGGAGGGAGCTAGCGTGTGTTATACATGTAGGCAGTTTGTTCCAGAAAGATGCGCCTGAGAAAGATACACTGGTTTTAAATAGATCTATCCTGGGGCGAGGTGTAATAAAGTTTCGTCTTGAAGTAGAATAACCTGAACTTGCCTTGGTAAAGAGCTTACAAAGATATTCTGGGTGAATCTCATTCCAGATTTTATACATAGCCACACCCTTGTTTAAGAGGTGATGCTTGCTAAGAGGTAGCATTTTCAGCTTTTCAAATCTTTCGTCAGTTGTCAGGGCTGAATCAGGCCGGCCAGGATATGTTTCGCTGCTCTCTGATGCAGGGAGTTAAGCCTCTTCAAGCGTATGTCACCGCTGCCATCCCATATCGTGGACGCATAATCGATGTGGGATTTGACATGTGCATTGTAAAATAACTTGCGGGCATCAACATCAATAAAGTACTTCAACTTTGAAAGCATAAAAACATTTCTGGCAACAGTTTTACATACAGCATTTATGTGCGATTGCCACTTCATCTGGTCATCAACAATTACACCAAGTAATCGGTGTTCCGTGACCTAAGTAACGATGTCGTTAAGGTCATTGTAGCCACTGTACCCCAAAGGCCGAGGTTACTTTGACCTCCCCCAGGTCTAGAAGGGTCCGTGTAGCAAATCCCTGCTACCAGTAATATATATTATAGCTGTATTAAGATGACACGAACGTTTCGAATAATTCAGACCCTTTTGGGAACAAAAGTCGGAGAAACTGATTGAACAATTCTTACCAATGCTCTCCATACGGGTAATACTTTCATACAGTTTGTGAAATGTGCATGTGTGTGTCTGAAAATTGTGCATACTACCACATGTAGAGTTGACAACAACGTTGACTGCATGCGCAAGGTGGTCATTATATATAAATACCAATAATAATGTTAAGAAGTAGTAGTAGTAGTAGTAGTAGTAGTAGTAGTAGTATCATGATCATGATGATCATGATTATTCCTCAGTAGCAACACGTCTTCGGGCCTCCCGCAGCGGGCCGGCGCACAGGTGTGCACGGGTCCACTGCGGCCGTCGTGGGCCCGAGGACGTTTGCTTATTATTATTATTATTATTATTATTATTATTATTATTATCTTTACCAAGGTTCGCCTAGTAGAGGGCATGTACCCTGTGTTTCTGGCTGACTGGTTCCGGATATGGCCGATAGAACAAAACCTCATCATCCGCTACGACGACTACGCCAAGGACATGAAGGGCAACCTGAGGGAAATCTTCGATTTTCTGGAACTAGGTAATTAAAAACATAACACTGTCTGCTCTGTTAAAGTAGCTGCATATTTCGAGGTTGAATAATGTTTGTCCGTGGGCCAGAAATTGTCAAAAAGGGAGAGCATTGCTTCGATCCAGACACACGAATAAAGCTGACTTTTTGTACTGTGCGTTAGTTAGGAACATTGTATAACACTGACGTGTTTGGCGCTTTTATGTCACTGTCATTATCAGAGTCGGGAAAGGCACGCAAGGGTCTCTTCCACGCTGCTTCTTCCAGGGCTGACGCTTTGGTGGGAGTGAAATGTGGTTCGACATTTTTCAGAACTGAATTAATTATTATTCAAAAAGCTGAAGAGGTGCAATGCTGGCTAACGAACTCATTCAGTATCTTTATTTAGTCTAGTTATTTGCAAAATATCTAGTAAACATAAGAACAATTACGGACTCTAATGCGGATTAACAGTTTTTTTTTTTAAAGATCAGTTTTTCAATAATTTTTTTAAGTCATTAAAAAACTGCCTCGATATAACTATTTTAAAGACAATAACCTAAAGTTTCAAAAGCTTATTCATGCACAAACGCGGGCTTTAGTCGCGGTTACACACACACACACAACACACACACACACACACACACACACACACACACACACACACACACACACACACACACACACGCACGCACGCACGCACACACACACACACACACACACACACACACACACACACACACACACACACATACGGCGTTTTGGCGCTGGATCTGCGTTCAACAGCAATGCTAGCGTAGTTAGACGTGGCGTAATTTTCATTTGTTGATACACTTTTACAGTGTGAAGCCTGCCCGCCTTTGTTATCGCGTACTATGTCTTAATAAAAAAAAAAAAAATTTAATTAAATAATTCATTAGGTCAGGTCAGATTTTGACATATTGCAGTTGCCTGTGTCCGAAACTGTGGCGATCCTTTTAGCTGAGCTTTTTGTGTTTAGTGGGCTTCTTTACGACCCCCTCCCCCACCCCCACCCCCCACCCCCACCCCAACACCCCTTCCCCCTCCTCTCCCTCTTGGCTTGACTTCGCGAACGAACATTCTATAGGGGTTGCCCACGACGTCTGCAGGCATGTTCGTGGCTGCGGAAGCCAAGGCAGGTTCGACCGCAGTGGCTGCAGTGGCTTCTTTACGCCCACATGACACGAAAAGCCCAGCTAACAAAAATATTGCTTTAATTTTGATAATTCGCGGGTTACTCTTGATCAGTTTTGAGGCACTCCAGATCTCTCTATCTCACTGTAAGATTGTTCAAAATAAAAGGTTCTTGTATTTTCTGTTTCAGGAAAAATAAAAATCACTGAATTCAATATGATTGTGGACCACGCGTTTTCCAATATCGGCAAAATGTACGAGACCATAGGACCCATGCTGCCAGAGACAGAGGCCATACTTAATGACTTTTACGAACCATTCGTTCTCCAATTCTCGGAAATCCTCGGTGACCAGCGTTTCACTTGGGCAGATGTCAAACCGCTATAATGTGTGAATAGTCTGTGTTAGAAGTCTGTAATGATAGCACGGCCATACTAAAAAGTGTATGTGTGTGTGCGCGTGTGTGTGTGTGTGTGCATGTGTGTGTGTGTGTGAGTGCGTGCGTGCGTGCGTGCGTGCATACGTACGTACGTACGTGTGTATTGGTGTTTGGGTGTGTATGTGTAAGTGAATTATGTTAAATATTGTGTAGGCTTAAGAGTAGTTGTATAATTAAATTCGCTTAAAATAAAGCGCAGCTCATCGCAAATTTTCTGCCGGACTTACTATCTTTTTCTTTCATTACTGTATGTGTCGTGTAAGCACGATCAGCGAGAGAGTGAGAGATGGAACGAGACAGACAGAGAGGCTGACAGACAGACAGACAGACAGACAGACAGTGTGAGAGAGAGACACAGAGACAGAGACGGTGATAAACTCACAAACACTGTTTTAAAATTGAATGGTCCATCTACAACCCGTTAGTTTATTCTGGGTATGAAACTTACATGATTACTACATGAACATCTTTTTGTTGTGATATTACTTCACAGGCGGAGACGAAGTCAGTCGCAGTTGCCCCGCGCACGATAGTGCGCGGGCCAACTGCGACTAACGTCGTCCCAAATACCATTTTGTCTACTGGGGGGTGGGGGGGGGAGGGGGAGGGGAGCGCATGGAAACTACCAGTCCTAAGCTGCTACGTGACTATAATGTCTTTCCACAAAAACCTATCGTCTTGTAATAGCTCCGCCAGCCTCGCGTTAAAAGGGGCATAGAACTCGTTCAGGATTTCTATAGTTTCAGGTAACATAGGGCCCACAACTCCGTAGTTCTGTCCAGT
Source organism: Semisulcospira habei (assembly GCA_036245525.1). Taxonomy (NCBI): domain Eukaryota; kingdom Metazoa; phylum Mollusca; class Gastropoda; family Semisulcospiridae; genus Semisulcospira; species Semisulcospira habei. Next base: position 195,451,000 of record BTPG01000003.1, on the reverse strand, counting down.
GTTGACGGACACGTGCTCCACGATAGGCTTCAACTGCGCGTCAGTGAGAGGGGCTGCAGATTAGACAAAATAATAAAAAGAAGTTCAATTAAATGTAATTAATACTGCTATACTGAATATATACTTGCTACCGGCTGAGGTAGCAAGTAGGTAGTAGCAAGTGTTTGCACGGGAGAGAACACACTACTGTGTTCTCTCCCCTTATCAGTGTCTATTCTTACCTATTACACAATATGTACTTCCTTTAACAAACAGATGCTGTCGCAAACATTTGCTGTCGCACACAGAAACCATACACGAAAATGTATTTATAACTTTCCCTTACTGGAGAACATACTGACCTTTAATAACAAATCAAATGTTATCCCCTATAGAAATCATAGAACAAAACCAAAATTAAAGTTTCATGTTTGTGGGACTAAGTAGTTATTGAACATATTTTAGTGAACTTAGCCAAATCGTAATTAATTCATTCGAGACGTGCCGCGTGCGGATACGCGGCACGTCTCGAATGTGTTAATCTCGGCACGTCTCGAATGTGTGGACCGCAAAGAGTTCGGGTAAACGGCAAATTGTTTACTGTTAAATCGGTTTTTACAGGCTCACGGCAAGGCTGTGTGCTTTGACCACTCTTATTTATATTGTACACAGATGACTGCAAGAGTGCACACAGTGACAGACACTTGATTAAGTTCTCAGACGATTCTGCTCTGCTGAGCCTGTTCTATGATGACGAAACCAGTCACGGTCCAGTCATGCAGGATTTTTTGGACTGGTGCCGTGACTTCTTTCTGTGCATCAATGCTTCCAAAACAAGAGATATGTGCATAGACTTCAGAAAAAAAAAACTCAAACGCAGTCAGACACTGTCATTTTTGATGAAATAGTGGAAAAAGTGACCGTGTACAAATACCGCGGAACCACTATTGATGACAAACTTAAATGGGACAATGTGATGGTTTTTGCACAAGAAAGGCCAACAGCGCTTGTATCTTTTGAGGAAGCTGCGCAAGTTTAATGTTGACGACTATGTTTTAACTCTCTTTTATCAGTCTTTTATTCAAAATGTACTCACCTTTTCATGTGTCTGTTGGTTTGGGAACACGGGCCTAAAAGATAAGACTAAGCTCCAGCACATTATCAACATCAGTAGCAAAATAACTGGTGTTCAGCAGCACTGTCTTTCTTTTTTGTATGAGAAGCAGGTGCTTAACAAAGCCTTTTACATTGCATCTGATGATACTCATATTTTATCCGAAGAATATGCCTTGTTGCCTTCCTCCACGAGATACGGAACTGTGACGTGCAAAACAATTCGCAGACGTCTTTCTTTCGTGCCGTCATCTATCCGTCTCCTAAATGATGTCATGGCATAGACCTATAGTCATGGCATCATTTGAAGAACGGTCAAGATGTCAGCCTCAGGTCTATGAATTTTGCAATGTCATGTGATACGCACGTGTGTGTGTGTGGGTTGTTTGTGTGTGTGCGTGCGTGTGTGTTGTGCGCGTGGTATAAGGTAGTGTCGTCTCAGTTAGTTTTTAAGAACGTTTTCTTTCTAGGTGGATATTATGAACATTACAGTTGGTTGTGATGTTATATACGTGCACATACTCACTGTAATCGGTCGGTGTGTTCTAGTCAGTCAAATGTATTTATTTGTTTTATGTTCACATTTGTTATTTCTTACAACTGTTTTACAAAAATTCCGCTGCAAACAAATTTCCCATCTTGGGACAATAAAGGTATTCGTATTCGTATTATGAGCACACATGGCATAGCATTGATTTCTGGCCTTCTAAGCCGTAACCTGGGGTCGGTTGGCTGAGTCAACTTAAATCCTGTGCAAGCCTCTAAGCAAGAAGCTCCGGTACAGCGGAACACCTTGCTTACAGGCTGCCGCAGGATTTAAGCTCACTCGTGCAACTTAGGTCTGATCTCTAATTCTGGACGTTGTGAAGCCTAGCCGTAAAGTAACAAAATGGCAGATCTGTAAGCATATAGATTGCAACAGAAGAAGCAAAGGAATAGGAGAATGTTTCGCACCCATGCCGAGCCAGACGAAAGCGTTGATCATAGTGCCCTGCACGTTCTCCGAGTAGTCCTCGTTCCGGATGACCATGATTTGGTCCCGCGTGAAGATGCGCAGCCAGTCCTCCACGTACACCGAGTACAGGCCCTCGTTGATGCGGATCTGTGGAGTAAAACATGATTCTTGTTATCATTCGAAAAACGCTGCAGAAGGGCAGTGAGTCCATTTTCGTGAAAAGCGAGATTTTCATTACAATACAATGAAAATCTTGCTTTTCGCAAAAATATGATTTTATTGTTGTTGTTGTTGTTGTTTTGTTGTTGCTGTTTATGTTTGTTGGGGGGGGGGGGATTGTTTTGTTTTGTGTTTTGTTTTGTTTTGTTTCGCTTTGTTTTGTTTTGTGTGGGTTTTTTTTCCCCCAACAAAGGGCACAGCTGATGGTGGTCAACAAAGATAAATAGGAAGCTGTTTTGCTCTTGTTACCATCAAGAGGGGCGGATCAGTTACTTCGAGAGGGGAGGGGGGAGGGGCTACAACATTTTGTTTGGAACCTTCAACCTGACACAAAAGGCTTCCCCGACGCTAGACCTTCTTCCAGTGGCCTAAAAATCAAACAACGGGGAGGGAGGGGGTGGGGGGGAGGGGAAGAAGGCGTGTGTGTGTCAACACTCTCGCCACTCGCCAAAATATCAAGCAACCAAACAACAGGACTTTGTTATAGCATTTTAAACAATTTTGGGTTGGGGGGGGGGGGGTCCGGAACCCCTAGGATCCCCCCCCCTCCACCCAGATCCACCCCTGATCAAGTGTTTTCGTTTCTTTGTCTTTGTTTTCAGCGTTTAACACACACACACACGGAAGACACTCTTCGGTGTGGATTTAAATCTTTAAGTGCCCGAAGATCCCTAAATAGATACAAGATAAATGCTAAGGAAACTAAATAAGTGCACAGTTTCGTGTTTTATATTCGCTCGTTACTTTGTTCGTTCGTTCGTTCATCCATCCATTCCATCCATTCCATCCCATCCCATCCCCTCCATCCAATCCCATCCCTCCCATCCCATCCATCCCTTCCCTCCAATCCCCTCCCTCCCATCCCCTCCCTCCCTCCATCCATTCATTCATTCATTCATTCATTCGCTAATTTTTTTCCTTTCTTTATTTAGACGCACTCCGGTCTTACCACAGCTTCATCGTAGACGGTTTCGTTGTAGGTACATTCCCGTATAGACCACCTCTTGAAACATTCCTTGTAAATTTTGACCCCCTTCACCACGTAGTCGTGAAACATGGCTGGGGTGGCGTTCTTAAAGGCCGGCACTCGGGGAATCCGAGACAGGAAGCGGGAATATAACCTGCAATAGAAGGGCTAGCTGTATAGTTATCTAGTGCGATAATTAGTTCGTTCATTCGTTATTCCAACGGTTTGTTTGTTCGTTCGTACGATCGTTTGTTCGTTCGATCGTTCATTAGTTTCTTCGTTCGTTCTATCGTTCCTTCGTTCTTTCATGAATTGCGCTCTTGACACAACTGCACACAGACCGACATTGGCGTGCGTAACTAGCATAGGCAGAAAAAACATAGGACTTACAAGAGACATAAATCCTCATGAGCCCCGCGACTGCGGGGGTCCATGAGGCTTTATGAGTCTTGCAGCTGGGTAGCTTTTGGCAGTTAAAGGATTGATGCCGTGCAACAAAAACAAATACTCTCACGGTGATGCAATAAAGGGGTATAACCGCCCCCCACCACCACCACCACCCCCCCCCCCACCACTACCACCACCTCCCCCACCGCCCCCCTCGTCCCCCCCCCCCCAAAAAAAAATAATAATAAATATAAATAAATAAATAAATAAATAAATAAATAAATAAATAAATAAAGCGTATATAATGATCTATTATTTTCAACTTGACTTGTTACCTATAACACCGCTCGGCTGAAAAAAAAAAAACTCGTATAGAACTACCCAAGGCGCAAAAGGCCATCGGGTCGACTTCGGCCCGATGGCCTTTTGCGCATTGGGTAGAATTACAGGCAGTCTTTTCCGCCGAACGGTATCGTCAGTAGCAGTGAAGGAGTTAATGGATTCAATACCTCTGCGTGGGTTGTCTAAAAAGCAAGAAGATTCTGGACTCCGGGTAAGCGTCCTTGATGAAAGATCCGGCCACAATTCTTGGCTCCGTGCAGCCCTCGTTGCCGATAAAGTTCACCCACTGGGAGTTGTCCCACAGATATGAGGGTGACCCGTCTCCTGCACATAGTTTTAGATCAGAAGTCATAGGTATTGGTCGTTTGACATCGGAGCGCACATCATTTTTCGCAAACATCTCCGCAAAGACCTTCTTTCCTATACCAATCTTAGAACGAATATCATTCAGTGGCAGTTGACCTAATAGGCTTCACTTTTAATAAACCCGAACAGTGTGTCAGTTTCCTGTACAGTCGTAAAAATTCCAATGTTTTGCATGAAATGACTGATTTTAATACATTCCTAAACGTGCCCCATATAAAGCCCAGTATGAGAAAGATTCTTTTTCATGTGAATTGGCCAAGTTATCAAACCTGAAACAGAGCAGGCATACATGAAGTCTGCATGCCTGACCTCGATAATGAAATCTGCCGGGACTCTATTTAGGGTATCGAAAATGGCTTGTTCTTGTCTTTTCACCAAATGTTTACGACTATACAGAAAAATCGACAAATCATAGAAGTTCAGTTTTTAAAAAAAAATTCCCTATTAGGTCAATTGGCACTAAATGATATTTATTCATAAAGTGATACAGAAATGTTTCTTTGCGGAGATATTTGGTAAAACGTTGTGCGCGGCGGATGTCAGGCAGCCTGTACCAGACGATCCAGCTAAGCTGAAGTTGTTTGTTTTTTTTTAAAAACAAAAATTCATATAACTATTTATATTGTCAAGTTTTAGAGCCAGCAAGTAAATCAGAACGGTCAAAGGTCTGACAATTCAGGAGAGATATAAAAAAAAAAATGTACCGCAGATGAGCTCCGAGAATCCATCCTTGGTTATCTCCCGTTCCAAATCCTCGATTTCGTCCCCTGTGATGATCTCGCTGTATTTGGACAGCGGCATGGGCTCTGGAACGCACAACAAAAAGTGACGCACTTTGCACTTAAAAGGAATAGTTATGTAATACAGAATAAATTCCCAGTAAAGTATTCGCAGACAGGGTTCAGTTTAAACGTAATACATTCTTGTTCTTTTTTAAGCGGGGAGCTGGGTAGTTCGACTCATGGTTAACTCATTCAGCCCGACGGCCGTATTTCCCAAATTTTGGAGGCGTCAACTAATGACTATGCACCAGTTGCAGGAGATGGATGGACCATGATAATTCAAGGGCAGTGCCAGATTAGCTTGGCGCCGACAGGCGCCAAGCTAATCTGGCACTGCCCTTGAATTATCATGGTCGACCAATCTCCTGCTGTAGTGCGTCAGGGCTGAATGGGTTTTAAAAAAAGGTCGCGGGTTCAAACACTGCTGGAGTCACATTTTTTTTTTTTTTACTCTGTTGGTACCCCTTCTGTGAAAAACCTCTTTGTGGTGGGTGGTCAAAAGACGAAACACTCTAAACGTTTAACCCATTGCATCCTGAGGATGACATTGTCATATGTTTTTACTCATTCAGCCCGACGGCCGTATTTCTCAAATGCTGGAGGCGTTATCTAATGACTATGCACCATTTGCAGAGGTGGATCGACCATGATAATTCAAGGGCAGTGCTAGATTAGCTTGGCGCCGACAGGCGCCAAGCTAATCTGGCACTATCCTTTAATTATCATGGTCTACCCATCTCCTGCTGTAGTGCGTCAGGGCTATTCGAATGGGTTAATATCATTGAAGGCCTACGTCACAGTTCTAGAGACAAATGGACCATCATAGTTGAAGGATGGTGTCAGAATATCTTGGCCGCCTATAAGGCACCAAGCTATTCTAACACCGTTCTTCAACTATCATGGTAGACCTGTCATAGCATGTCAGGGCATTTTGGGTCGATGTATAAGTTTCCTTTCTAAGCGTGTTTCTTGCATTGCTGGACTTTTCATTGCATCACTCACCGTCATTCTTGACTCCCTCCTCCTCAAGAAATTTCAGCTCCATACTGGATCCGTATCTGAGCCGGTCCCACCAGTGGTACTCTTTCAGCTCCCCCCACATGATGTCCGGGTGGTATCGGATCCTCCTGTAGAAGTCCGTGGTCCCGCACTTGGCCACCCCGGCCACGTAGAAGAAAGGGAGACAACGCAGCTGTTTCTTCTTGCCCGTGCCCTCCCACCAGCAAGGGTTGCGGCTCTCTGGGATGAACTGACCTACACCTTTCTGAGGTGAAACAGAGGTGAATGCCAGTGAAAACGTCCAACTTCATGAAATCAAGATCAAGATTGTGACTGCCAAGCCCTTCACTGACAATGGACGAAAAATAATGGTTAACTCCGTCTCCGTCACTCTCGATAAAAAAAAAAATTGAACACTATCTGCAAGAGGAATAGATCCTCGAGAGCCACTGAAATTGCGGGGGCTCAAAGATGTATGCCTCTTGGTGAAACCATGCACTTTGTAACCATTTTACTTTGACGGCTGTGAATTCATTACGAAGATTCCAAAAACAGTCTGTGTCCGGTAGCGATGAAGGGACCGTGCAGAAATTCAACTAAAAAAAATTCCAATCTTTTAAGAAACACGTATACGAATGGTATCAGCAAGAGGCAAAGAACCTCATGAGCCCCCGATTTTGCGGGGGCTCATTAGGTTCTCTGCCTCTTGCGGGGGCTCCTGAGGCGCTTTGCATCTTGCATTTGGGTGGTGTTCGCATTTTGTTTTTCCGGCAGTGAAGGTTTTAAATTACATAAAGTAACAAAGGAGCAGGCTTCACATTAAATTAACTGTCTTTGTTCTCGTGTTTCTGATGCATGTCTATAGGCGCCAAAGCAAGCTATTCTAGCACCAACGCATGGCTATCACGGTCGATCTAAACCTTCGTGTTGTCTGTAAAGCTAAATAGCTTCATGTGCTTAGAATAATACTGCTCCAGGAAGATAAAACAAGATGGGATGAACCATAACCCACAAAGTCCCTTTTATATGAGATCTATCTTCGCTGTAAAGCCGGGTCTCTACCTTTTGTCTTTGACTTGATTCTGATGTTGAATATATCCTTCTGAAAAAGCCTCGCAGATGTACCAATGCGTCATAGTGAACTCTAGAAGGGGCGCGCGCAGTGCACACGCGTCATTGGTTTGTCAAACGGCGGCATTTGTCATGACGGTTTTTTGTTGTTGTTGTTTTTACGTCATTTTATATTTAACGTGATATGAGATTCGCTTTCGCTTCAAGACTTGGGGAAAATGGTGACAAACTAGAATTTCACGGTGCAGTTTCAGTCTTGCTATAATTTGTGTGAAATTAGGTTAAGTTTACCTAGCTACATGCTATACTAAGTACACCTGCATGCTCTTCTGAAAGCGCGTCGATGTGTGTGTGTATGCGTGTGCGTGTGCGTGTTTGCATGCGCGCGCTGCAAACAGCTTCAAGAGGCATAGATGTTCATGCACCCTCCGGGCACTTGAGGATCTATGCCTCTTGGAGATGCGCGTATGTGTCATTGGTTTGTCAAACGTCATTTGTCATGACGTATTTTTTTGTTTTTACGTAATTTTATATTTAACGTCATATGAGTTTGCTTTCGCTTTAAGACTTGCGAAAATGGTGACAAAACTAGAATTTCACGGTACAATTTAGTCTTGCTATAATTTGTGTGAAATAAAGTTGACTTTACCTAGCTACATGCTAAGTACACCTGTATGCTCTTCTGAAAGCGCGTCGATGTGTGTGTTTGCGTGAGTGCGTGCATGCATGTGCGTGAGTGCATGCCCGCGCTACAAACATCCTCATGAGGCATAGATGTTCATGCGCCCTCCGGGCACATGAGGATCTATGCCTCTTGGAGATGCGCGCATATGTGTGAAAAAGAGCGAGAGAGAGAGAGAGTGAGAGATGATGATGATGATGATGAAACTTTATTTTTCAACGGTAAAAAGTTTTGACAGAAAACAAATCGTCATTTTACAAACTTGCCGTTGCTAACTACAGGATAAAAAGGAAGGGAAACTATAAAATATATATGTACATACAAAACCCAATAGCATCATTATATACAGAAAAAATAATAATACTCATCACACACACATGCACACACGCACGCACGCGCGCGCGCCGCTCACACATACACCCACACGCACAAACAAACACGAGCACACACACACATGCGCACACACATATAAAAACCATCTGTATGAAATACATGAGGTACAGGAAATATTACAGTACCTGAGAAACGTACTAAGTCTGACTCATCAGGTAATCAAAAAGTTTTGTTTTAAAACTTCCTGGTGAGGTAATAGTTTTCAAATGTGCAGGGATAGAATTCCAAGCAAACGGACCAGAGAATGACATACTAGTTTTAAAAAGGTCAATTCTTGGCAGTGGTAGGGGTAAGGTATTGTTTCTTGAGGTCCGTTCACGTTCTTGGTGAGATATAAATTTAGTGATTAGATACTGGGGTGTCATATTATTCAGTATCTTATGCATAAAGACGCATTTGTTTAATGTAAGTTGCTGACGCAGACCGAGAATGTTTAAATGTCTAAATTTGTCTGTGGTAGGGATGGGGCGTCTATCTATCATTTTTACAGCTCTTTTGTATATGGAGTTTAATCTCTTCATGTGGACATCACTGCAGCCGTCCCACACTGTGGAGACATAATCAACATGGGACTTTATATGAGCATGAAAAAACAATTTACGGGTATTTGTATCCGTTACATGTCTAAGCTGGGACAATAAGAAAGTGTTTTTAGCAATGGTCTTACAAACAGCATTTATATGGGTCTCCCAGCACAGTTGTTCGTCAACATGTATTCCTAAGAATTTACGCTCAGTGACTTGTTCAACAGGTTCAGCGTTTAATTGTAATTGTAATGGCTGTAGTCGGCGTTGATGTTTTTGCCGCGTGGCGATTAAGATACTCTTTGTTTTTGCTGGGTGAAGGACTGCATTGTAAACTATGGCTAATGTCCGTCGTTTTTTTTTTTGCCAGAAACATGAAGACTCGTATCGTCAGCAAATAGATTACAATTAACGTCAGAATTAGTGATATGCAACGGTAGATCATTAATAAATAGTATGAATAGAAGAGGGCCCAAAATAGATCCCTGGGGGACGCCGTATTTTACATTTCCTTGCTTAGAGTATCTTCCATGGGCGTACACCATTTGTTTTCTGTCTTCGAGATATGATCGGAAGAATGCTATAGCGGTTGCGTCCAAGTGATAAACGGTTAGCTTATTTAGGAGAATGTCATGGTCCACAAGGTCAAACGCCTTTTTAAGGTCTAAGAAAACTGCTCCTGACATCAGGCTTTTATTGATTGATTCCAGCCAGCTATCTACAATATGTGTCAGTGCTGACTGACAAGAATGTTTCGGTCTAAAACCAGACTGGTGAATATTAAGTAATTTACCTTTTTCCAGAAAATCAAGGAGATGTTTTTGAATGTGCTTTTCAAGGGGTTTTGACAAAGCTGACAGAAGGGAGATTGGACGATAGTTATTAATATCTTCAAGATCTTTAGATTTAGGGATTGGGATTACCTTTGCTTCTTTAAGAATGATTGGAAATGTACTTTGCTTTATGCAGAGGTTGAAGATATATGTTAGTGATTCTACTGTATACGGTAATGAGATTTTTAGGGTTTCATTATCAATACCATCAATGCCAGCAGACTTTTTGTTGGGCATGCTAGAAATATATCTGCCGACTTCCGCAACTGTAATATCAGGGATGGTGAAAGTATTTGATATAGTTGTTTTTTTAAAGTGTTCTCTGAGAGAACTCGGCACTTCATACGGTTTACTGTTATTTGCAGCTGACAATGCCAATATTTCGGCTGTCGTTAAGAAATGGTTATTTAATATATCAGCTGACATATGAGATGGGATTTCGGGTGCTGATTTACCCTTCGTTATGACGTTCAGAGCTTTCCAAACAGATGCCGTGTCCTTTTTGTCTCGAATCATTTGTTGGAAAAAAGACTTCTTAGACGCTCTAACTAAATATTTGACACGATTGCGTTGTTTTTTGTATTCTTCGTACTTTTGCTCTTTTTTCAGTTTGTCTCTAAATGACATGGCCTGCTTGATATCCGCTGTTAACCACGGTGGTATGGTGGAATGTTTAACTCGTTTTTCACGTATTGGCGCATGTTTATTGAGGACACTGAGAAACAGATCCATCCAGCACGACAAGGCACTGTCAGGAGATTGGTGATCATAAACCTCAGTAAACGGAGCATTGTGCAGGTCCCACAGAAATTCGTCTTTATTAAAGTGTTTAAAGGAGCGATATTTTATAGTTTTATGTTTTTTAGTTTTTTGCTTGTCTAGTTTCATGGAGACGTTACAACATACTGGGTTATGATCGCTGACAGCTAAGGAGGGAACCTGCACATTTGATATTTTATCGTCATTTGTCACGTAAATGTGATCAATTAAGGTTGAGGATGTAGATGTGGTTCTAGTGGGTTTTTTAACTAATTGTTTTAAACCGAATAAGGCTGTTGTTGATGCCCATGCAGCATGGTGCCCTTTGGGCTTAAGTAGGTCAATGTTAAAGTCTCCCAGAAGAACAATGTTATCTTTACTTTGATTAACTTTATCCATCATTTCTACGAAGTCATCATACCAGTCCCAGTTGGCTGCTGGATTTCTATAGATAAAGCCAACCAGGACTGAGGGGGATTTAGATGTTTTCACCTCGACCCATAAACTTTCAACTTCGGCTGACTCTAAGTCCTGTCGTCGTTTAACGTTACTAATTATCGAATCATGTATATATACTGCTAGTCCAGTGTGCTGGGGACTTGAGGCATCTCTGCGGAGTACTGAGAAGTTTGGGACTGAGATGGAGTTATCCCTGACAGTGCTTTTGAGCCTCGACTCGGATACACCAAAAACATGAAAATGTGTTGGCGTGTTCAAGAACACGGACAAATCTGGCACCTTATTAACTAAATGGTAAATGTTGAGGTGACCAATTCTCAACTCATCAGGTCGTTGTGGGGCAGTTTTTACATTATATTTTGGCATGTTGGTAACAGAACAAACGTAGCTGTAATATTCAAAAAAATAATAAAAATAATGTCAATGTATAAATGAATAAGAAAGCGACAAGAAAACGTAGGAAAAACAACAGCAACAACAATAAAGCAAAATTAAAATCTACTGATGTGTAGAGAGAGAGAGAGAGAGAGAGAGAGAGAGAGAGAGAGAGAGAGAGAGAGAGAGAGAGAGAGAGAGAGAGAGAGAGAGAGACAATGACAATGACAATGACAATGATCCTTTATTTGACAACGGTAAAAGTTTTGGTAGTAACAACCATTTTTCGAACTTGCCGTTGCTAATCTACTGATTACAGAGTTACTATCGTACTAATTGTTTTCTACTACTAAGAAGGAAAAAAAAATTTACATGACACAGCACAAGCCAAGAATGAAAAAAAAATAATAATAATAAAATAAAAATAATGTTGGGGGGAAGTGACATAGGAATTACCAACTTTACTGGTCGGGCATAATGACATGTTGTGAGGTTTAATTAAAATAATATAATAAGAATACACACAACCTAATACGCATACATAACGCATGCACATTTGAGCACGCCACTCTCTATCTCTAATATACACGTGCGCACACGCACAACGCACACACACGTGCACACACACACGCTTAATCTAGTCAGTCATATGAGTAGCTGGCTACATACAAGCTGTACCGAATAAATATGAGTCATCAGTCGAAACCTGTGATACACGCAATTAATGATCTAATGAGAAATAGTATTTTTCAATATGTGCACAGTCACGGGGATGCTGCTGACAAAAATAAGTACTTGATGAGACTGACTTTAAACGAGGAGAAAGTAGCTGATGTCGTGACGTTTCTAGGCAAGGCATTCCAAAGACTAGAGCCAGAGAACGTCAAACTCGTTTTATAGAGATCAATTCTAGGTCGCGGCACAATAAGGGATTTTCTTGATCTGGAGTATGTTGATGACTGGACGGTAAATAGCGATGTGATATATCGGGGTAGCTTATCGTTTAATGCCTTGAACATAACCATTCCCTTATTGTAAATTAGATGATCTTTCAGGGGCAGAATTTTTAAGGCTGCCAATTTTTGGTCAGTAGTTAAGCTGGGATCAGGGAGTATTAGTTTGGCAGCTCTCCGATGTAGAGAGTTCAATCTTTTCAAATTGACATCTCTCGAACCATCCCACACAGTAGAAGCATAGTCTATATGCGATCTAATATGGGCATTGAAGAACAGTTGACGTGTCTCCATATCAGTAATGTGTTTAAGTTTTGCTAAGATGTACAGATTTCTGGAGACAATTTTACAAACGTTACTGATGTGTAGCTGCCACCTAAGCTGGTTGTCCACCGTGACTCCTAGCAGGCGATGGTTAGTAACTTGGCTGATGGTTTTTGCCTTGGAGGGACAGACTGAGTGAGAGAGAGCCAAGCTGGTGTTTTTGGCGGGTGCTAATTACCATGCTCTCCGTTTTTACCGGGTTTAAAATCATAATATTATGACTGCACCATTCATCAATATCTTGCAGTGTGTTTTGCAGTCGTGAATTGATGTTTGATATATCCTTATCTGGCGTGTGTACAGCAGCATCATCTGCAAACATATCACATGTAACGCTTTCATTTTTTATCGAAAGAGGAAGATCATTTATGAACAAGCAGAATAGAAGGGGACCAAGAATAGAGCCCTGTGGTACGCCATGCTTCACTAAACCTTGATTCGAGTATGAGCCATTTAGTAATACCTTTTGTTTTCTACCTTCGAGGTAGGATTTGAGAAACGACGCCGAGTTGTTGGTGTACATGGATACTTTCTTGATCAGTATTTCGTGGTTTACTAGATCAAAGGCTTTACGAAAATCTAGAAACATGACTCCTGTAAGTTTTGAGTCGTTGATGGAAGATAACCAGGTGTCTATCATCCGTATCAGCGCAGTGTGACATGAGTGTTCTGATCTGAAGCCCGACTGCAATGAATAGATTAATTTTCGGCTTTCCAGGTATATAGATAGATGCTTGTGAATATGCCGTTCTAAGGGCTTGGACAGAACAGGTAGAAGTGATATGGGCCTAAAATTATTAATTTCACTAAGATCTTTAGATTTAGGTAGAGGTATTACTTTCGCGTCTTTAAATGCGTCTGGAAAACAATTAAAATTAATACAGAGGTTGTAGATATAAGTGATACTCTCTACAATGTATGGGAGTGATATCTTGAGTATTTTCGCGCTAATCTCATCCAGTCCTGATGATTTTTTATTTTCCAAGGATGTAATTAATTTACCAACTTCATGGACCGCTATAGTGGGTATGATGAAAGGTTTTGTGCCGGCAGTTCTCTGCTTGCAGAAATCGACTAAGTTGTCCGGGCATACATAGTCATGCGACTCAGTTCCCGGCGGGATTAATGACGGAGACGAGAGAGAGAGTGAGAGAGAGAGAGAGAGAGAGAGAGAGAGAGAGAGAGAGAGAGAGAGAGAGAGAGAGAGAGAGAGAGAGAGAGAGAGAGAGAGAATCAATGAATCAATGAATCTTTATTTTATTTTACAACGGTAAAGATATTAACAATGCCAGAGGCAATGCCATTTTTCAAATCTGCCGTTAAAGAGAGAGAGAGAGAGAGAGAGAGAGAGAGAGAGAGAGAGAGAGAGAGAGAGAGAGAGAGAGAGAGAGAGAGAGATTTACGTCATATTTAGAGTATCAGTGTCTGCGTGGTGACGGAGTTGATTCTTTACGTCACCGGCACTGTCTAACTTTCTCTAGAAGTCAAGATTTTTTACTGTTTAATTTGTTTCTGAAAAGAATTAATTTTTACTAAAGAAATTGAAAGGATACAAAGCTGGCTAACAAACTCATCCAATGTCTTTCTCCAAACTAGCTATATGCAAACGTTCGAGTAAATATAATACAAATTACGGACTTTAATCTGGGTCAACCGACTTCCCATAGACGGTTGTTTATGTCTTCAGTGAGACATTCAATTGCAATATGCTCGGAGGCTCTCTAACCTAACCACTTAAGAAAGTATTTCGCCAAGTTTCAAGATTGTGTGTACAGAAATATCGGAGATTCTCTTGGTTACATACATACATACATACATAGTGATTACATACATACATACATACATACATACATACATACATACATACATACATACATACATACATACATACATACATACATACATACATACATACATACATACATACTCACATACGTACATGCATACGCACATACGGCGTTTCGCGCCAAATGTACGTTCAATGAGCAGCGAGGTTAGCGTAACTAGTTAGTTAGTTAGTTATTTTGGGTTTAACGCCGAGCAGGCGACTAAGGCCATCTCACGGCGGGTTAGCGTAACTAGACATGACGTAATTTTATCTTGTTACTTCAATTGTTAGAGGTTTAGCCTGCCCGCCTTCGACATCATGGCCATCTATTAAGTTCGCCCCACCGCGACCCGTCCTAAAAAGTTCTTTCTATAAATAGACTGAAGGGACTTAATAACAGCAAATCCGTTTCTGTGAAAAGCAAGATTTTTATTGTAATACAGTGAAAATCTCGCTTTTCACAAAAATGGACTTGCTGTGTCTTGCCTTACTCGGGCAATATAATTCAAGCCTCACCAAGTAAGTAGAAGTGGCCTCTCTCTGCGGGTTGGACTTTGGCTTGGCACAGGCTGGGTCAAACAGCGGCTTGCTGCCAACGAACTTGCTGTCCAATCCGTACACCTTTGACCTCTTAACAGAACTGGCGTACCACTCCGGATACTTGTATCTACAAACACACAAAACTAAAACAGGCATTCAGGCACCACTCCCACATCAGCAAATCAATCACTCTGCCCACACAGAGTAAATCAGGAAATAAGAGAAAAGGGCAGAAGTGAGGTTGTCCCTAAGTCAGAATTATGTCCAAATCGCTCCATTTGCAAGTAGCATATGTTCTCATAAACTCCTGCAGCCACAGAAGCTGACGAGAATATATGCCTCTTGCTCGCAAGAGTTGCCTCATTGACATTCACAATCGGAGGAACTTATCTGGTGTCAACAGTACGATTGCTTCGAGGACGCATGCCGAAGTGATCCGGGCTATCCAGCGAAACAGTCCCTTTAGTCCTCACTATAAAAAGCCCAACTGCAGTCTTTATTTACTATAAGCAGGGCCCAGTTTGATTTGATTTCTGATTTATGAATAACACATATTGGTATCATTATTTAAAAATCCACGATATAAATGATTTAGTATTTAATAATAATAATAATAATTACGGTATTTATAATGCGCTTATCTTATAATAATTATAACTCTAAGCGCGCACTCACAACTCGCGCACGCATGCGCACGCTTTAGACAATGACTTGCGTACCACAAACAGTGGAATACATTACGACGGTCAGCTTGGGGTGGGGAGTGTGGTGATATAGTGCTAAAACTGTTGAAAGAGGTGAGTTTTGAGGGCGGACTGGAAGGAGGAGAGAGAGTGTTTCTGACGGAGAGAGAGTGGGAGAGTGTTCCAGGTGGATGGACCGTAGACGGAGAAGGAGCGGGGGCCGAAAGTGTTAAGTTTGGTGCGAGGGATGTGGAGGCGGAGAGGGTCAGAGGCAGAGCGGAGGGAACGGGAAGTAAGTTGGAGAGATAGGCAGGAGCGCAGTTGTTCAGGGATTTGTAGCAGAGAGACAGAATTTTGTACTGGATGCGTTGGGGGATGGGGAGCCAGTGAAGGAGTTTGAGCAGGGGTGTGACGTGGTCGGATTTTTTCTTTCTGAGGACGAGGCGGGCAGCATTGTTCTGAACGCGTTGGAGAGTGAAAATGGTGGAGTGAGGGAGGCCGGAAAGGAGAGAGTTGCAGTAGTCGATGCGAGATAAGATGAGAGAGACAGCAAGTTTGGTGGCAGCTTCGGTAGTGAGGTATTTTCTGATCTGACTGATGCGGCGGAGGTGGAAATAACATGCCTGGGCCGTGGCGGAAACGAAGCTGGTCATGGACAGAGAGGAATCGAGGATAACGCCGAGGTTCTTGGCCGAGTCAGAGAGGGAGATGGGGGTGCTATCGAGTTGAAGGTGGAGAGAGGGAGGGAGCTGGGAGAGTTTCTGGCGAGTGCCTACCAGCATGGCTTCCGTTTTGTCGTCGTTCAGTTTTAGCTTGTTTGCTGTCATCCAGTTTTTCACGTCTTCGTAGCAGTCAGCCGTGCGAGTCAGTAGTGACTGAGTGTTGTCGAGTTTGTCTTTGTCTAGCAGTTGTGAGTCGTCAGCGTAGAGGTGGTGGTGTATGCGGTGAGACTGGATGATGTTGGACAGAGGAGAGGTGTAGAGTGTGAAAAGGACCGGGCCCAGGACGGACCCCTGTGGGACTCCGCAGGAGAGCGTGACTGGGTTGGAAGAGACGCCGTTGATGGTGACGGACTGCTGTCTGTCGGAGAGGTAGGAGAGAAACCAGGAGTGAGCAGAATCAGTGATGCCAAAGGAGTGGTGGAGTCGGTGGAGGAGGATAGAGTGGTCTATAGTGTCAAAGGCGGCAGAGAGATCGAGTAGTGTAAGAAGAGAGATGTTGCCCGAGTCGGTGGAGAGAAGCAGATCGTTTAAGATATGTAGAAGGGCTGTTTCAGTGCTGTGATGTTTGCGATAGGCAGACTGGAATGGACTGAGGAGGTTGTTGTCGGTGAGGTGGAGGTTGAGCTGGTTGAGAACAACCTTCTCAAGAAGCTTGGACAGGAAAGAGAGATTGGAGACTGGGCGATAGTTCTTGAGTTCGTTTGGGTCGAGGTTGTGTTTTTTTAGGAGAGGACGGACGATGGCGGACTTGAAGATATCGGGGACGGAGCCGTTTTCTAGAGATGCGTTGATGATGTCGGTAATGAAGGGCAGAAGTTTTGGAAGGCCGTCACGGTAGAGAGAAGCTGGGAGGGGGTCTAGCTCGCAGGTTTTGAAGGGCATGGACTTTATGGTCTTGAGTACTTCATCCTGAGAGACGGGGCGGAAGGACGAGAGGGGAGTGCCGGAAAAGGGGGGGGGGGTCGGGAGGGCAAGGCGGAGAAGGCAGGGTGTCGAGTGTGTCGCGCAGAGTTTGGATTTTGTCCGAAAAATAGGTAGAAAAAGCAGACGGGAGTTCTTCTTTGCTGTGTGTGTTGGGGAGAGGAGAGTCTTTAGAAGTGCCTAGGAGTGTGTTCATGGTGGCGTAGAGGGTTTTGGAAGAAGTGGATTCCAGGATTTGGTTTTGAAGGTATTTGCGTTTAGATTCGGAGATCATTTTGCAGACTTTGGATCTAGTTGTTTGGAAGATCTGTCTGTGAACGGTGAGGTCAGATGAGCGCCAGCGGCGTTCCGCTTGTCGGCGCTCGCGCTTGGCTTCAGCTATGTCGTCAGTGAGCCAGGGGGAGGGGAGTCGGTTGGGTATGGAGCAGGTAGTGACAGGGGCATGGGTGTCTAGAAGTTTTCGAAGGGAGGAATCGAAATGGGATGCAAGATCGGGAGAGGGGGCGGGGTCCAAGAGAAGGTCGACAGCTTCGTCGAAGAAGCTCTCGCGGTTGACAGATTTTAGTTTGCGACGAGAGACGATGAGCTTGGTTTTTTTCGGGGGAGGTAGATTGAGGGAGACGAGAATAGCGAGGTGGTCAGAGGGAAGCACAGAGGAGGTGTCAGAGTCGAGAAAGAGTTGATCGGAGGTGCGGGTGATGATCCAGTCGAGGGTGTGGCCGAGTCGGTGGGTGGGTTTAGTGATGTGTTGTGTAAGATTGTGGTTTGAAAGTGACGTGCAAAGGCGTTTTGTGTCAGGGTGGTCGGGTTTGTCAAAGTGGAAGTTAAAGTCGCCTAGAAGGATGTGTTTTCCGGGTCGTGTGCTGTAGTGGTCGAGGAGGAGGTCGAACTCGGTGAGGAACATGGAGTTTGTGAGTTTGTTTTGAGAGCTTGGAGGGGGGCGATAGATACATGAGAAGATGAGGGACTGGCCAGGGAGTGTTGCTACGGCCTCGACAGATTCAAAGGAGGGATGAGCAAAAGGTAGAGACTGAGAGAAGGAGAGGTGAGCGGAAAGACAGTCCCTGTAGATGATGGCAATGCCACCCCCTCTGGAAGCGCGCGGGAAGGAGGCCAGGCGGTAGCCACTCGGAGTGACGCTGGCGATGATGGGTTCATCGCCAGCTGAGCGGAGCCACGTTTCGGTGATCGCGACAATATCTAGGTCATTGTCTAGAATGAAATCGGAAATCACGTCAGCTTTGCCATCTTTGCAGACAGACTGGGCATTGAACAGACACAGTTTTAGGTTGGAAGAGACAGCAGAGGGAGAGGGAGAAGAAACGGACGAAGAAGAGGACAGAGGAGGAGGAGGGTAGGGAGGGGGGGAGAGAGGATGGGGGGAGGAGAGAGGAGTGAGGGGTGGAGGGGGGAGGAGGAACAGTCGGGGAAGGAGAACCGGGTAAGAAAGAGGATGCGAGAGGAGGGTGGGGGGGGGAGAGGGGAGAGAGGGAGGAAGGGGAGTAGGAAAAGATGAGGAAGAGCGAGGGGGAGGGTGAAGGGGAGGGAAAAGGGGGAGGAGGGGACGAAGAGGAGAAAGCAGGCGAAGGAGGAGGGGGTGAGGGGAGGAAGGGGGGTGAGGGTGGGGGAGGGGGCAGCCGAGGAGGGCAGGGAGCAGTGAAAGAGGAAGAGAGGAGAAGAAATGGGAAGGAAGGGGGAGAAGGCGGGGAGGCGGGGGGAGGCGGAAGGGGTGGAAGGGCATTGGAAGAGATGAAGAAGTGTGTGGTCGTGTGTGTGGTGGTGCGTCCTGCCTTCTGCTAATTCCGCCCCTGCGGCCTCTCTTACGCAATCGGATGCCGCGTAAGGCGTCTGAAACACTGTCGGCGGCACCGGATGCGCAGTGGGTGGCGTGGCGACGTAGAGATAGCAGTTGTTGGCGTGTGTATCTGATGAGCATGATTGTTTGTGAGGACAAGGAAGAGAAAGACGGGAAGAGGGTGGAGCAGGGTGTATGAGTGTGTGTGTGTGTGTGTGTGTGTGTGTGTGTGTGTGTGTGTGTGTGTGTGTGTGCCGATGTGTGTGTGTGCCGATGTGTGTGTGAGCGGTGCGGTAGGGAGGGGACCTGATGATACGCAAGGGAGAAAACTGATGTACAGTAGGTGTGTGTGTGTGTGTGTGTGTGAGTGTGTGAGTGTGAGTGTGGTAGGGGAGCGACGCTGATAATACGCAAAACCTACACTGAAAGGGGCAAAAAGGATACGGGGGAGAAATAACAAGCGGCAGACAATCCCGGTCGGTCAGCGGCGAGCTCGGACAAAAGCGCCGAAAAACAAAAAGTGGGAAGGGCGAGATGTCGACCGGGAATAACAAATTTGGAGCTGCACACGTAAAACCTATAGGACGGTAGGGACACGGACAACAATCAAGCAACAGATGTGGCCGCGTAAGGCAGACAGACTCACACAGTAAAACACTTCACACACTAGCGCGCAGCACTGACATAGAACAGGGCAGCGGAAAGGCCCGCGGAACAACGCGGACCCACGCTGCGGAAGAGGCAAAAATGGCGACGTAAAACAAATACAAGCGACAGACTATTCAATACGATACCACTCGAACAGCATCCAGATCCAACGAAAAACAAGCATACAATCCTCATCAGCACACTCTTATACGACACTCAGCAGCTTTCAGCAAACATAAACACAGTACATCCAAAGAAAAGGCACTAAACACTGAGAGCACAAAAACACGTGGTGGTCGCGCAATACAAGATGGCTGCTTTCATTTGCTCCCCTTCATACATGCAGACTACTCCAAAAAGAAAGAATGACACTTAGAAAAGACGATTACTACACAATTAATTCAATTTTCACCTTTAACCCATTCAGCCCTGACGCACTACAGCAGGACATGGGTCGACTATGATAATTCAAGGGTAGTGCCAGATTAGCTTCGCGCCTGTAGACGCCAAGCTAATCTGGAACTGCCCTTGAATTATCATGATCGATCCATCTCCTGCAACTGGTGCATAGTCATTTTAATTTAGGTGACGCCTACAAAATTTGGGAAATACGGCCGTCGGGCTGAATGAGTTAAGTTAAACCCTCTTGAAAACGCGTGTGTGTGTGTGTGTGTGTGTGTGTGTGTGTGTGTGTGTGTGTGTGTGTGTGTGTGTGTGTGTGTGTGTGTGTGTGTCTCTGTGTGTGTGTCTCTGTGTGTGTGTGTGTGTGTGTGTGTGTGTGTGTGTGTGTGTGTGTGTGTGTGTGTGTGTGCGCGCGCGTGATTTTCTTTGTGATCACTTGGCTGTCACCTTTTTGGTCTGGATTTCCCCTTCGTACGTTTTTCTGCACTAGATAGACAGGTAGGAAATAGGCTGGCAGGCAAGCAGACAAGCAAACACGCAGGGTACCGTTTGGGAAACAGATACTAACATACAGACAGGTGTACAATTATGCAAAGTGAATATGCTTACGGTGTCGACTTGTCCTTGAGTTTTGACGAGCTGATCTTTTGAGGAGGCTTGGGTCTCTCGCCGACTGGTCTGAACGATGGTTTGATGTTTTCATCCGGGTCTGCCTCTCTCAGCGTCTGCTAATATGAATTGAAATCGTTCAATGTTTTCACAAAAGTGAATTTCTTGTTATTTGAGGGGAGGTGATTCTGGAAATGACCGTAAGTGACAAAGATCTGTTGTTGTTGTTTTTTAATTCATAATGTATTGTACACACCAATTATACAATGACGCGAACACATTCTTGCATACACACATTAGTCTAATTGCACAACAGCAAAGGTGTGACCATGATTTGTATAATAAGTTGTCCATAATTCATAGTAAACGTGTCCTACATATAGATATCACAAAGAAATTAGTTGTAAACAACTTACAAGATATGAAGTTTTAAAATAGATATAGGGATCCAAATCGAAAGTTCTAGGGTTGTGTCAGAAAGGCTAGGCGCCCAGAGGCGCCTAGCTATTCTGGCACAGCCCTTGAACTACCACGGCTGGTCTGTCCTTTGAACTGCTATTTCAGAGAACAACGTGGCATACATATAGAGGTAGGGTAGGTAAAGGAGGAGGGGGGGGGGAACAAGACTAACCTGTTCATCCCTCTGTTCGCTCAGTCCCGCCACCTTTAGCAGCCGAACGTCCCAGCGAACGGCTCCTGTCTCCTCGAGTCTCTTCAGCTGCTCGTTGCGTCGCATGCGGGCCTTGTGGCCAAACCGGTTCAGCTTCTCTTCCTCGCTCGCTTCGTCATCATCTGCCTCATTAACCACTTCACTGCAAATAGACTTTTTTTTTTTAAAGATTACAGACTTTCAGATGACCGATTTGCGCGAGCAACTATTTCGCTCCCTTCAATGTTGAGAAAAAGATGTGAACACAAATTCAGTTTCAGGAGACGTAGATCTTTATGTGCCTCCCCCCCCCCACCCCCACCCCCCCCAACCCCCATCCCCACCGCAACCCCACCCCCACCCCACCCAGTGGCGGATGCTTATGAGGATCTACGCCTCTTGCTGACGCCATTTGTATCCATGTTCTTTGGACGGCTGGGGCTCTTTGGCGTGGAATTAATGAATATTTCAAACACAATATGACAGGGGCGGATCTAGTGGAGAATCCTAGGGGTTCCGCACCCCCCCCCCCCCCCAACCTCAGGCGCAAATTTCTTTAAAATGCTATATCAAAATCCCTTCTTCGTTAGCCCGAAAACTCCCGCTCCCCCCTCCCCCCCCCCCCCTCCCCCGCTTGCGTGCACTTGCCTACCCCTCCCCCCTCCCCTCACAAACACACACACACACACACACTCTCTCTCTCACACACACACACACACACACACACACACACACGCACGCACACACACACACACACACACACACACACACACACACACACACACACACACACACACACACACACACACACACCGGCAGGTGGTGAGAAATGTTAGGTTGAAAGTCTCAAACAAAAGTTGGACCCCCCCCCCCCCCCCGGAAGCAACTGATCCGCCCGTGATATGTGATCACTTACAGTGTAGTAGGGTTAACACATTCCACCCAAGGACCGAAATCCCCAAATTTTGATGTTGGTCTCTCAAGGACTGTATTACAATTCTAGAGACAGATCGAGCATGATAGTTCATGATAGTCCATAGGCCTATGGACGCCAAGATATTCTGGCACCACCCTTGAAATATCATGCTCGATCTATGTCTGCCTGTGGTGTGTCGTTGGTGAATGAATTAACACCTTTACTGCCAGTGGAAAAGGATTGAACCTTTTAAGACCACCACGCACTGAAACCCCAATGCCCGTTTAGGTGAGGAGGAAAACAGAAGTGAATACAGTCAGTAAGTGGTTCATGGGTACACATGCCACTTGGGGTTGGGTGGTGTTCTCTAAGTCTTGGCAACGAAGAGTTTTAGGACCAAGTCATTACTCTTGGACATCGAACAAACAAAGTCGAAAACAAAAAGCACCAAAAAAACTAAGCGAAAATATGGAGTAAGACAATTAAACACGAACAGCAATGGAAGTTTTTTTTAAATGTGTATGGATCGACCATACTTAGTCATGATAATTCAAAGGTAGTTCCAACTGCCATTTGGCCACAACCCATGAAACGCCATTATCGATTCATCTCCTACAACTGGCTCTGTCACAATAGATGCCACCACCACACACCGCGTATTTATTACAGTCCCCTCCCCCCCCCCCCCCACAACCACCGAACAAACACACCCAAGCACACACACCCTCCCTTCACCCCCACCCCATCCCCATCCCACCCCTCTTAAAGAAACAAGAAGCCCACAACAACTGGCTGGCATCTGTTATGACCATTTATAAAATACAGATCAAATATGTACACACACACACACACACACACACACACACACACACACACACACACACACACTACACACACACACACACACACACACACACACACACACACACAAGTCATCACAAACTCACCCTTCACTCTCAGTGGTGTCCTTCGCCTTCTTGCCCACGGCTTTTCCTTTGCTGCCCCTTGACCTTCGCCCCTCCTCCACATCGTCAGACTTGAAATATTTATGTACGAGCAACAGCACGATTACTACAGTCAAGCCGACGGCCACAAACCTCAAGGACACCCGCATCCTGCAACACTCAATCAAAATGTACATCAGACATTAGAATGGAAGAGAACCTAACAAAAGAAATGCGACATTTTTTGAATCATCGGAAACACTACAATGGAGACAGTAAAAATACATTGCATGTACAGTCATGCATTTTTTTTAAAATAAAAAATAAATAAAAAGAACGCAAAGAAATAAGACTCGCAAATTCAATATATAAGAACCTCCGCCGTCTAACAAACACAGATTCAAAATAATGCAAGCAAGAGGCATGAAACCTCATGAGCCCCCGCGACTGCGGGGGCTCATGAGGTTCGATGCCTCTTGCAGTTGGTTTGATTAGACAGTCGAGGGGTTACAAAGCAATTTTTAAAAAAATATTATGTGTATTGGCGGCAGGTATAATTGATCAAAGCGAAGGCTGCCGCGTCTGTAATGCCTGTAACTGTACAGTACATTTAAAATAATAGATTAGATACACATCAAACAAATATAGATTTGAACCATCGACGCGTACATCTACTCTTTATTGTGACATTTTCCCCACGATTTTGACGCTTTTGTGCACAGGCAGTCTGTTCAAACCTTAAGTAAACAGTAGCATACAGTCGATAAGTTTCAGTCTATGTCCGATACAAACAGTCATAGCTGAGCATCCATGCAGTTAACGTAAAACATATTTGTTAAGCAAAATTACTCACTGATCACTAAATGAACAAACACTTAGGGGGGAAAAAAAAAGGCGACAGCATGTCAATCCACTTACCCTCTTGCCTTCCAAGCACTAAAAGAAAGATGTCTGCTTGACCTTTCGAACTCTGCAGCATCCCATAATATCACGGCGAACCATCTCAAGACAATCTGTCGCATCGTATTAGTCTCCGCTGTCGCTTGCAAGGACGACGTTTCCATCTGGATGTTTCTGACACTTTCCGCATGTCCGTCCCGAAGAAGGTTACCCTAGTAGCAAAACGACTTCGGGTCCACAACGGCTGCAGTGGGCCCTCGCACAACCGTGCGCGGGACCACTGCGAACGTCGTGGGCCCGACGACCTTTCCTTACTGAGTAGTTAGTTAGTTATTTGGGTTTAACGCCGAGCAGGTGACTAAGACCATCTCACGGCGGTCCAGGAAGAAGAAAACTACAAACATTTATGTGTGATACTGATACTTCTAAGTGTGCGTGTCTGTGATTTTGGAGCTCACGGATTCAAACTGTAATGATCTATAATTGTAGACCAGCACTTTATTTATTTATTTATTTATTTATTTATTTATTTATTTATTTTAGCTGTCTTTCATTGCTCATGTTGGTGTTTGAATATTTCTTGTTGGTCAACTTGGAAAAGAAAATACGACATTAACTCATTCTACCCCAACACCGAAATCCAGAAATTTTGCCGGTGTTCTCTGAAGACTGCATTGCAGTGCAGGACACAGATCGACCATGATAGTTCAAGAGTGATGCCAGAATAGCTTGGCGCCCATAGGCGCCAAGCTATTCTGGCATCACCCTTGAACTATCATGGTCGATCCTTATCTTGCTGTGGTGTGTCTGGGGTAGAATGAGTTAATTATGTTCTAATGTTAATGATGCGCAGGGTGGGGGAGAGGTAGGTGGATAGTACTATCGGTGCAAAGTCGGAATCACAATTGACCATGCTTAACCCCTTCGCTGCCAGTGATCACGGATTTCGCGTCTGAAACCACTGCACACTGACAGACATTCGCGTCAGTGATCACGGATTTCGTGTCTGAAACCACTGCACACTGACAGACATTCGCGTCAAAAACAAAAGTGAAATGGGACCGAAAATGGGCACAAACAACACAGGACTAACAAGAGACAAATCCTCGTGAGCCCCAGGCGACTGTGCGGGCTCATGAGGATTTCTGTCTCTTGCGGATGAGTAAGTGTTCGCCTTGCCCCTGCAGTTTAGGGCTTAAATAAATGAAAGCCAAAAAAATATGTGCAGAGGTTGACACCCTACGCGATGCACAGCACCACAAAAATAAGTTATTTATTGATGTGTGTTTCGCTATTTTTCTCCAAAAAAATGTTGATCAAAACAACTCTTCTAAAAGCTGAACTATGGTCAACTTAACACGTATAGAAATTTCGATCGCCGGCTGAGTACAACTGTTTAACACGTCGTTAACTCATTCGAGACATGCCACATCCGGATACGCGGCATATAGCCGCGTATCCTGATGTGGCACGTCTCGAATGAGGTTGACTCGTGTAACTTCCCTGCCCTTGTGTTTGTGACTTTTACACTGCTGATGAGTGCAGACTCTGCCCTAATTAAAACAGTCACGTCAATCAACAACATTGATTTTGCGCGTGAGTCGATCGTTATGAAGGTGAAGCGAGACTCGTGGAATGGTGATAGCTACACATTTGTGTAGGATATCAGTGTTGTTATACATGAAAAAAATTAATCTGTTTATGTAGTTTATGGTATCTTCTAAACACCATGGGAGTACTAAATAATAATAATAATAATAATAATAAGAGAATATGGACAAAATATACTAGATGTTTGCGTATGGTATTTTGTAAAGTGCGTGCATGTGAGCATGCTTGGTTTGGGATGCGTGCATAGTTTATCTATAGGTGCAGATCACTGATATAATTATAGACAGGCACTGAGCAAAATATGCATAATAACATGGCACAGACAACATAATGCATATTAGATGTCTGCGCGCCTCAGCCGCACATCTGAATCAAACATGACAATTATTTGAAGTCTTGTTCCATAGTGGAATCTACTATTACACATTTTCGCCTGTCGGCATTATGACGGATCTCTCCCGCCGTACCTTTCTGCCAAGTTGTTTGTTTATCAGCCATCACGTACCCTCCGTTCCTCCAGTGAAAAACTTTAAAAATCCCCAAGCTTAACATGAAGACTTTTACCTTTTTAGCCCCAAGTATGTGGAACTCGCTACCAACTGAAATGCGGAATCTGCCCACATTGTCACAATTCAAAGTTCACTTAAAGACTTTTCTTTTATCTCGGGAATTTAACGTTTAGCTCACCTTGAACTAACTGTTGCCTGCCTTTTATTCAGATTATGGATCTTACGTGACAGGGAAGTGGATGTAAGGTGCTGGGAAGGGATGGGGTAGTTTAAAGTAGTGTATAATTGTGCGTGTGTCTGAGAGAGAGAATGTGCTGTTGTGCATGGGCAGTGAGTCTAGTGTTTTCCTGGAGAACAGCGCTATACAAGAATTATTTTTTTTATTATTATTATTATTATTATTATTATTATTATTATTATTATTATTATTATTATTATTATTATCATTGATTATCCTGGCTGATATATTTCTGGTTTGGTCCAGTTAATAGCCGAATAAGATATCAGTCCCAGACAGCGTTACACTTTCACCATGATGATGATGATAATGATGACGACGACAACTACGACGATGATGATTATGACGATCATTATCATCATTATCATTATAATCAATCAATCAATCAATCAATCAAATAAAAGATCGCGGTATTAATATTTTACAGTATTCAACATCATTCTGATGTAAAGCTACAACGGTTAGCGTGTGTTGGTCGGTGTATAGAGTTTCAGGTACCATATTGCATAAATAATGTTCTGGACGGATTAATTAAACAAATTATGTCACCCTTACAACATTGCATGTAGACCTCAAACCAAAACCGATTTATAGCATCGAACATTCAGCAAATTAAATCTGAAACTCAGGGCTCATGAGGATCAATGCCTCTTGGAGATGTTTGGAGTGTTGTCTATGCTCATGGTTATCTGCCGTGATTTCGCTCTCTTTCGTTTTTTTTAAACGGAACCTCACTAATATTATTTTACGAAAAAACACTACGACAACCTGTAAATAATGATGAGCCTTCCACGTGTGCACGCTGTGCAACTATGCTCACGAGTATTTTAAGTGTTTGAATCAATAATAAAGCTCGCACCATTTACACGCGCACGCGAACACATACACACGCGCGCGAGCGGACACACAAGCAAACTATTTTTCAGCAGTTGTTTTTATTTGGGCGTCTTCATTTGCACGAACATATTTTACTTGAATATTTTCTGATATGGTTTTTCGTAGATCGGTAAATCGCTGTTGGTTTTTTTGGGTTTTTTGTTTGTTGGTTTTTTGTTTTGTTTTGTTTTGTTTTGGGGTTTTTTTTCCCCTCAGTCCACGAACATGCATGTCTGACTATTCTCAAAATTATACTGATCCTCATTCGCGGCCATGCGCATCCGGATGCGGCTGGCCGCGAATGAGTTAAACCTTAATTGTTCTCTCCTTTGTACCTGTTCTGAGAATGTCTTATAATGATGCTACACAAAAAAGCCAATTTTAACCCATTCAGCCCTGACGCACTACAGCATGATAATTCAAGGGTAGTGCCTCTCGGCGCCAAGCTAATCTGGCACTACCCTTGAATTATCATAGTCGATCCATCTCCTGCAACAGGTGCGTAGTCGTTAGATGACATCTCCAAAATTTGGGAAATACGTGCGTCGGGCTGAATGAGTTAATGTTTGAAGCTTGAATGTCGCAAAAAATGAAAGTCTTTCCTAATTTTTGTGTGTGTGTGTGTGTGTGTGCATGCGTGTGTGCGTGTGCGTGTGTGTGTGTATGTGTGTGTGTGTGTGTGTGTGTGTGTGTGTGTGTGTGTGTGTGTGTGTGTGTGTGTGTGTGTGCATGAGAGCTCCCTTGACTCGTGCTAGGTGCAATAAAAGAAAACTCTGTTATGTGTGCCTACTCAAATGGATTGTGAAAAGAAGGGCAAAAATTGTTTAGCTGAGGCAAGACAACATTGAGACCCAGATGTATCAGCGAATATTTTCAACAAAAGAATAAAAAAAAAAAACGTTAAACGTTTAGGGCTTAATGTCTTTTGCTCACCACGAAGGTTATTTCAAAGACGGGACACCGGAAAAAGGCCTGTACAAATTTTGACCCCTCCTGGTTTCGAACCCACGATCTTTCGGACAAGAGTCGAACGCTGAACCACCGAGCCACCCAGCTCCCATTCAATAACAGACCGGACTAGGGTACATCGCTTTAACCCGTTCAATGCCAGAAAATTTTGAACACCAACCATCTGCATGAGGTATAGGTCCTTATGAACCACCCGCAATTGCAAGGGCCTCTAGCTGATAACACTTTGAGTTCGTGCTCCTGGGACATCTAGGATGTGTGTGTGTGTGTGTGTGTGTGTGTGTGTGTGTGTGTGTGTGTGTGTGTGTGTGTGTGTGTGTGTGTGTGTGTGTGTGTGTGTGTGTGTTGAATTCACGAAGATTGCAGAAACAAAGTCTGCGTCGGCTGGCACTGAACGGGTTAAGAGAGACCGAGAGTAACCATCAAAAACAGGGCACCTAACGGATTCACACTGAACAAAGTTTGACCCCAACCAGTTTCGAACTCGCGAATCGAGACTTGAACTTTACACCACGTGAGCCATTCAGCTCCCCTTAAGGGGGGGGGGGGGGCTGGATCCCAATGCGCAAAAGGCCATCGGGCCCACGTCGACCGTGCGCGGGCCAATGGCGGCCGATGGCCTTTTTTTTCACACTGGGATGGCTCAGGTTGTAGAACGTATATTAAATGCACTCAATTAATGTAAAGATTTTCGTAATTGTGCAAAATATACTAAAATCAGATTTTACTACCACGGTCAACCTTCATCGTATCAAATGTGTTTCAAGGATTGTCAGTGTACACACATTTATGAACAGGTTAATTGTAACGGGTCGATAAATCTCAGTGATTCAGAACAAATTATACTGTGAAATTGCTGCGGCACATGTTGGTGACACAGTCGACTCCCTCCTTATGGGAAGCATAGCTGTAACTAAACATGAACGAAACCCACTACAGGGCGAGGAAATCTTCGAGTTGTGTGCCCTTGACAACGGCTCCGAGCGTCAATTGACGCTCGAAGCCGTTGTCAGGGGCACATCACTCATCATTTTCCATGCCCTGTGATATCGACCCGCCGTGAGATGGCCTTAGTCGCCTGATCGGGGTTAAATCCAAATAACTAACTAACTGTGATATCGACCAGTAAGACAACGGGAAGAGGTGCTGGCTATTTGAACTCCGATCATGCAGCGAAGGCTATCTATCGTTGTTAACGAATATATACAGTCGACTTAGTTTATAACGAGGTCGATTATAAGAAAAGTCGAATATAACAAACTCACAAACCAGATAGGTGAGGCTAGCGCTGGCAGATTTGTACACAAAACAAGGGGAATTACTCAGCGCTGGACAGGCAAACAGCCCCCGCCTATCAGGTACCCAATCGCCAGCCCACAGACAAATACGCAGGTATAGACCAAGATGATCATCTGCATCCTCAAAAAGAATGCATCAGGTCTTTTATATAACCCATGTCTTTCTCCGGAACTTAGGAAGTAGGCAGGAGAAACATACATACACAAACACGAAGGTGCATTACTATAACAACTCTTATTCTGGTGTCCTCAGCACAATTTCTCTGAGGTTATAACAAACTTGCGTTTACCTCTTTCTTTTATGAGCTGTGAGCTGTAACAAGAATGGCCTTATCGGGACAATAAATATCTTGAATCTTGTATCTTCGGATTTAGGAACAAAATGTTGGGGGCCCCTTGCACTTCGTTGTGTCCGAAGTTCAACATATAAATATAGATCAGATTCATGAAAAGGCGTACGCTGTTCTGGCTCTCATGAGCTCATGCGAGTCTATGCCTTTTGAAAGTGGCTAAGGTATGTCATGAACACACACACACACACACACACACACACACACACACACACACACACACACACACACACACACACACATGGTGGGAGTAGCAGAGCTAAACTCTTCTATTTTTGTCTGTCCTGGCGTTGAACACGAAGTGTATTCGTGGGTGTTGATCACATTCGTCCCTGATCCAATTCGCTCCATCTCCAAGAACCACAGATTTTACATGAGTCCCCCAGCCACAAGGACTTAAGGGAATTTATATCGCTGGCTGACTGAGATGAGGTCCCAAGCTTGCACAGCTTCAACGGGCCGACATCGGCCGCCGTTGTCCCGCGCACAGGTGTGCGCGGCCCAACGACGGCCGATGTCGGCCCGTTGAAGCTGTGCGCACTGGGATAAGCACCATCTGTTTCTCCAATGGAGGGTGTCATTTGGAATTAAACTCATGACTAATTGCTGACAGATCGATAGGTTCTTTATCCCTGTATAGCCAATACTGGTTCGACCCTGATTGCAATTAGCAGGCGCAATCGTTTGTTTCGGCCATTTTGCAGGTGCGGGTTGGCCTGCGGTGTAGAATTAGTGATGTGTTAACTTTTTGCGAGCGCTCCGAAAGTTCCCGAAAAGTTGATAGGTCACTAATTCTCCAGACGGTGTTCACTGCGCCCACCGATTGGTAAGTAAGACATTACGTATTCAGTTTATTTAAAGGTTTGATCTAAACTGGTAATTTATGTTAAAGAGGGATACGTGATGTTGTTTGATATGTTTCCTTCAACATAAAAACACACTTAACATTGGCAAAGATAATTATATGCTAATTTGCTAGCTAATTAGTTCCTGGATTAGTCATTTAGTTTGTTAGTTACTGAGTTAGCGAGTTGTTGAGTTAGTGAGTCAGTGAATTAGTGAGTCAGTGATTTAGTGAGTTAGTTAGTTCCTCCGGTTAGCACTCCATGTTCAGTTGAGCGTTTTTTGTGTTTGTTTGTTTGTTGTTGTTGCTGTTGTTGTTTTGTTTTGTTTTGTTTCCTTACCGTGCGTCAGTCGTACAGTTCAAAACCAGAGACCAGCTTATACGTGTGCTCTTCCCCACCCCCACCTCATCCTTCCACCTCCCCCTACCCCTCATCCCTCCCTCCCCCCTCCCCCTCCCGCCACCCCCCCCCCACACACACACACA
Organism: Semisulcospira habei; assembly: GCA_036245525.1. Lineage (NCBI taxonomy): Eukaryota > Metazoa > Mollusca > Gastropoda > Semisulcospiridae > Semisulcospira > Semisulcospira habei. Next base: position 195,419,780 of record BTPG01000003.1, on the reverse strand, counting down.
CCTTAAACATAATTTCAGTTATAGCAAGCTACAGTTTGTAGCCAGGACAAGAATGAAAAAAGGTCTGCGCACCTATTCTTTTATCCTTGGAAAATAAAGTTTCATTTCATTTTAATCTGATCGAATTTTTTTCGGAAATCATAAGTAGTTCAAAACTGCGCGTGTTTTGACCCAAAACAGTGTGACAGAAGCCCGGACAAACATGCGATATATCATGGGGTTTTAATATACTGTTCTGCGTCAAAATTAAAGTACCATTACGCTTAAATCTGGAGATACATTTCAGCACCAATTGTGTGCCTTGTCGCGACACCTAATAAACTTTAACAGCAGTTTTGACACGCAGCAAAAGTACACGCGTAATCACACTTGTTTATTCTGCGCTGCCGCTAACGTGTCAGTCTATTTTTAGCTGTTTCTCGCACTGATAGCGTTGTTTTTCTAGAACGGAGTGGAGTCATTACCAGGATACTTGATATAAAGACGTCGTGTGCTGTCTCTAAAATAATGAACCATAGCTAGACCTGTATGCAGCGTTTCGTAACCATATTTTACAGAAATATATCTTTGAACAGTTACGGCGGTAGTGTGCCTTAAGGAAACGCAGTTTATATAAAACGTCCTTGGATTGTAGAGACAAGATGAGGGTCCATCTACGCGGCGTGGTGATTGCCGTGGCAGTCCTTCTCTCTCTGGTCGTCGTCGTCTCTGTCTTCAACGCCTACGACTCCAAACCGGCTCGGGTCAGATCTGGCCGCATGGCGGGGAGACCAAACCAGAACGCGGGCACTGAGGAGGAGGCGACGGAAGACGGCGCACCCCGGGGACGAAAACTAGGGACCTCTCTCAAGGCTCGCAGCAGGCATGTACCTGGTTCAATTGTTAGTTGTAAGGTTGGTTTAATTTTCCCTGGGGTGGGGGCAAAGTAGAAGGGGCAGAAGATGATATACTCCTCAGGGCAGCTTGAAAGGGTAGCTGGAGGTAGAGTGAAATGGCGAGGCCTTGATGGTGACATGTGCCAGTCCCGGAGTTCAAGGCGTAATATAACTCTTTCGAGGCGTGCCGCATCCGGATACGCGGCATAAAGCCGCGTACCTGGATGCGGCATGTCTCGAATGTGTTAAGTCAGGTAGGTCAAGGTCAATTAAATTTTGATTCCGCAACAGGCAAACCTCCTTCAAAGTTGGTCTAAATGGGTTTCTGGAAGGTGAGCTGACTTACACAATTACTTTTCCCTTTGTTCTCTCCTTAGTGCGTTTCCAATCTTTCAGACAGCAATTGTCGCTTTGACCTTTTTGCATGAAATTGACTTTATCTGCCCAAAACTAATTTTGCACTGTCTGGTGAACTGAAACCCTCGGCCTGGTCTTAAGCCAGAATTCTTAGCCTACTGTCACAGCCACCCAAGCCGACAGATTGAGTCCGTTGTCACGCATTCCTCTCCTGATCGCTAAGAGTTGTACGGCGTCAACACGTTCGAGCGTGCCGCATGCGTATACGCGGATGCGGCACTTCTCGAATGAGTTAAACCCGAACAATCATGCACCGTAGTTCCACGGTCTGACTTTAGCTTTAACCTTTAAAGGAATTCACCCCGCAGCAGTTTACGTCTGACCGACACGCGAGCTGGAGGGCCTCGTGCGCCTGGGGTTGGTGCCCGTCCTGGAGGGCCACGCCCTGGAGGACCACGCGGTCCAGGCGCACGTGCTGCAGAGGGTGAGGAGGGAGCAGAGGATAGACCGATGCCCCGAGGACGCCTGGGTGGCCCTGGACCACGTGCCCGCATGCAGCAAGAGGATACAGAAGGTAAGAACTGTTGGCAGTTGCAAGTGAAAACTATTTCGATCACTTGACATCCTACGTGACGGCTACGACACATCTTCAGCATTAATTTTACTTGCACGAACCTAAATCGAATCTCATGCTGAATAGCAGCATCGAGTGCATTGTACGACAAGATTAACTCATTACGTGCTGCCTCCGTGCTTAAGCCGCGTATCCAGATGCGGTACGTCTCGAATGATTTAATCATAGCGGTTTACTATATTCATGACAAAAATCATGATAAAAATTGATGATAAAATTCCACGATAATATTCATGATACAATTCAATGTAAAATGGATTAGTTATCTTTAGTTTCATTCTTCGTGTGAACCGCTCTGTATTCCAAATTGTACCTGCTTAGAGATCAGTGTGTAAGTTATTGTATTCTAAGTGTCATTATTCGCATGTTGTATCTTGAATTGTATTCATCTTTTTATTTTTTCGTGTTCATAGGTTTAGAGTATATTCTGATGTAATCATGTCGATGTACACAGCCTCTTCAGCTCTTTCTGGGGAAACTGCGCTTCACAAGAACTACAGATGATGATGATGATGATGATGATGATGATGATGATGATGATGATGATGATGATGATGATGATGATGATGATTTGATTCGTGCTCGAAAGAATGAGATGGATGCTGTAGTTTTCTCCTTTGAGATTAATGCTGGAATGCACTCCTCGCTGAAAATACAGTAGTTTGGTAAAAGTTAGTATCTTCCATCACTCGTGATTAATCCCTTGACAGCCAGTCGACCCAGATTATGTCCCTGGCTTAATTCAATGCTAAAGAGCCAGCCGTCCACGGAAGGTGGATACAAACTGGTGTCAGCAAGAGCCATAGATCTTCTCGACCCCCCGCAAACTGCGGGCCTCAAGGGGGCTTCAATTTCTTTTGCAGCTGAATTGTGTTCGGTGAAGGGGTTACAACCAGGTGAATAGATAGTGACGCTGTAACGGGACCTCTCCCGACTCGTAACAGCAATACTTTATACGATTTGAAGCTAATAATGTGTTGTTAACCCAGTGTGTCCCAAGGTCGAAATCCACAAATGCTGGAGTTGTCCTCTGAAGACTGTGTTACAGGAGACAGATTGACCATGATGGTTCAAGGGTGGTGCCAGAAAAGCTTGGCGCCTATGGGCGCCAAGCTTTTCTGGCACCACCCTTGAACCATCATGGTAGAAACCATATCTTGCAGTAGGGCGTCGGGACTAAATGATATAAGAGTGAACTGATAATAACATCGACAACAAAGCCAATTATGCTGCAGACTCAGAAGACGAGGAAACATCAGAGACTACACGACCACGGCCAGGGCTGAGGGCCAGGGGACCGGGGGCTAGAGTCGGGGGACCTGGGGCAGGGGCAGGGGCAGGGGCAGGGGTAGCTGGCAGGGCAGCAGATGTACTGGACAATGTGGCGGGGCCCAGGAAAAGGGGGCGACGAAAGGTAGAATCTGGAGAAGATGAAGACGAAGAGGAGGATGGTGAAGAAGCCACCAGACGGCCGAAGAGAAAGAAAGAGTGAGTTACTTTCCAAAACAATCACACACGTCTGAACGTTTTAGAATAATTTGACATGGGGTCACTATTATTTTGTGCCAGCTATTGTGTGTGTATTGTCGATTTAGGATGTCTTTTGTTTTGTTTTTATTTTGGTTTTGGTTTTTGTTTTGTTGTTTTTGTTTGATTGTTTGTCAGGGTTTGTTTTTGTTTTTGTTGTTGTTGTTGTCGTTGTTTTAAGGGGAATTATAGAGAAGCTAGGCCTTTTTAATTTCTCTGCACCAGTGTAATTAACCCCTATGTTGTCGAGAAAAAAATGAACACCAATTAACTGCAAGAAGTATAGATCTTCATGATCCCCCTCAACCGCGGGGGTCAGGGGGATCTATTCCTCTTGATGAAGCCACTTTGTGTCCAAGTCCCTTTGAAGATTGGGAATCCTTGACTTTGCAACAATTTCAAAAACCAAATCTGCATCCACTGACGGTGAATAGGTTAAGCCTATTTATAACCTTTCTTGTGTAACTAATGCTCAAACAGTCCAATCGAGAATCTTCTTTATATTAAATATAAACTCACAATCCATCGTCTTTAAGGATGAACAATAGTATCAAAGCAGGATTTCAAAAGTAATATAAGATAATTATTTGTTCATGTCTTGTAACTGGGACTTCGTTCCGTTGCGTGTCGGTAGCGGTTTTTGCCGCGATGATTCCTGTAGGAATCATCGCGACAAAAACCGCCACCGACACGCAATGGATTAACTCATTCGAGACGTGCCGCCTCGAATGAGTTAACAAATAAAAGCTAAGGGAGATCTTTTCAATGATTGATGACGAACTGCAACAAACCCTCTTTTATAGAAGCTCATATTCATGCCATGCAAACGATACAAGCATATTGTTTTTCGTATGGTGTTCAGGCCAACGTATCCAGATTGGTGGAAGACGTCGTATGCCCGCTCCGCTGTGTACGGGATGGAAAGCGAATTTGTCGGGGACCAGCCTCTGTTTCCTGAGTGTCCCGTTTTCGACAAAAGCGAATCCAAAGTGCAGCGATTCGGATATGTTGTGAGTCTTCAGTTTATAGTCCATGGCCAAGTGTAGATTAAGCAAGATAGGAGAAGTCTTCATAGTTTCAGAGCAGACAGACTGCTCTGAAACCAAGATGACTATATCTAGCCATGCATGCATCCATCTATCCGTCCATCAATCCATCCATCCATCCATCCATCTAGCCATGCATCCATCTATTCTGGATATTTTGTCCTCATAGTACTTGTGCTGTGAATCGTAGACTTTCATGAAACCATACACTGCCACCGGACGCATAGTTTGTTTATAATGAAGTCTCTGTCCAGTCAACAACCAAACGACGCAACAGTCCACGAAACAGGGATACAAATTGTTTTTAGCATGAGGCATGGATCCTCATGATCTCCCGAAGCCGCGGGGGCTCTTGCGGATCTATGCCTCTTGCAGTTGTATCATTTCTAAAGACAGTGACGGGTTGAATTCAAACTTACTGCTTGTTATTATGTACAGGATCCTCAGAACTACATGGCCAACAGCAAGAACCCTTGCTGGTTCGAGTTTAACGGCAAAAAGGACATGCTGAAGTGTGTGCCGTATTTCTATGTGGCCGGGGTGGCCAAGAGCGGGACCGCTGATCTACTGAACCGGGTGCGCAACCACCCGCAAGTCATGGCCGGGTCCACCATAGCCTACAACTGGTGGGACCGCCTGCGGTACGGTGCTCCGACTGCACTCAAATACACCAAGGAAGCGCGTCGAACCCTCGGTAAACTGATTGTGAAACTTAATACCTTGACTGTCGAGAAAAACGAATAGCTGCACCCAGCTACAAGACGTATAGATCCTCATGAGCCCACGCAATTGCGGGGGCACATGAGGATCTATGCCTCTTGCTCAAACCACTTTGTATCCATGGGGTTCTTTTTAAGTGTGGTGATCTTTGACGTTAAGTTTACTGTGATTACAAAGACACAATCTGCGTCCACTTCTAATATGACAACGAGCCAGCATCTACTGTGTAATATCCGAAGTATGTAATAATCGAAGTAATGTACTGAGAAAGAATGCAGTCGGGACCTCTGAAAAAGTATTGATATATCCGAATTGCGGTACATCCGACCTTGCTATTAGCAAAGTTTGAACTATCTTGCTTTTTTTCTGCATGCATGTATAGACCCCGTGCCATTGAAGGAGTACGCTAAAATGATTGTGGAATCAGGAGGAAAGAATGTGACACGGGGGCTCCTGTACAACGGGCAGTCACAAGTCGTCTTCGGTGAGTCAAAGTCGATGTCTGACTGGCTGGTTGATTAGCTGATTTACTAATTAGTTATTTAGTTGATGCGTTGTTTAGTTGATAGCCGTCTGATAGGCTAATTTATTTGGAGAACGGAGAGGGGGGGGGGGCGGTATGATTTTTATCATTCAATTTCTGTTTAGATCTATTTGGTCGCAGGCATTTCGCCATGACACGCGGTTTTTAAGTCGGCAAACTGTGTTACTTCGTGCTCATGTTGTGGTTTCTATGGTTTTGGTCTTTACTTGTTAGACTTAGAGCCCACCAAAAGTCCATTACTACAGATCAGCGAACATCCACCCTCTGAAGGAAAACTACAATACGTCCATTTTTGTGAAAAGGAACATTTTCATTGTATTAGACATTTAGCTGTTGCTTTTAGCTACCACAAGCTCATTTCCGTGCAGGTGACGGCACACCGACCTATTTCGTGGAGAACACACAGTGGACGGTGTTTGAAGGAAACCAGGGTTGTAACGAGCCGCGGATACTGCCCGCTTCATTCATACGTCATATGTTCCCAGAGTCACATATCGTGCTCCTGCTCAGGCACCCGGTTGTCAGGTGGGTGTTAGTTTCCTCCGACACTACCCTTAAACTGTCATGGTAGCTCCACCTCTCACAAATGAAACAGCGCTGTAAAGATGGGAAACTAAGTCAGTATTACGTTTGTAATTGTTACACCTACAGGAATCATCGCGACAAAAACCGCTGCAGTGAAACACAACATGGCTTTGGTAAAGTGAAGCGGATGCGAAATTCATTTCATGTCGCTGTTGTCACATTGTCTCACTGTGTGTGTCTGTATAGCTATAGGGCTCGGGACTCTGACGTCATCACGCCAGTCGTGGCGGCCATCTTGTGAGGATAAAGGGCTAAGCGCTCATAGGGAAATCGCTGTTTTTGTAATGTCAGGAAAGTCCTGACCTGCTGTAGGCAATAACAGCAAGTCTTGCGGCCATCACTGTAGGAAACCGCTCACCAGAATCTGTTTTTGTTTGTTTTCAAAGAGGAAGAAACATGAAGAAAAACGTGTTGAAACACTATTTCGCTACTATTTGATGACTATGGTATCCTCAAAAGATGGCGGCCGATGCCCCGACGCTGCTAGGCAACGCGGGGAACTTCCCGAGCCCTATACGTAAAGAACAAATTTAGGCTTGGTCCCTTATGCACAGTAAATATAGCAAAGGCGTGTTTACTGGTTTTGTAACGAATACAACTTATACTGCTGAAAGACAAGCCCATTAAGCAAACGTCTATCGGGCCGAAGTCGGCTGCAGCGAACCTACTGTCGTGAGGTCCAAAATCACCGACCGACACATGTCTACTCCCTTTGCGTTTATTTCTGCCCTAGACTGTACTCTCGATTCCTGGCCAACATTCCCAAAGTACCGGAGTTCGAGAACCGCACGTCGACCCTGTTCCACACGTTCTGTGTGCAGGCAGTGCAGATCTACCACGAGTGCTTCGCCCGCGCCTCCATCAGGCAGTGCGCCTACAACGCCTCGCTCTTCTCCAATGCTGTAGTACGTAGGACAGTCTTCGAATTAACTTAACCCCTTCCCTGCCACTGTGCGTACATTTTTTTTGTTGTTGTTGTTTCTGAAATGTTTCCTCATTCAACGACTAAAAAGCCCAAACCGTCCAAGGAACATGGATACAAATTGGTCTCAGCAAGAGGCATAGATCCTCATGAGCCCCGCAGTCGCTGGGGCTCATGAGGATCTATGTCTCTTGCAATTGGATTGTAGTCACTTTTTCTCGGCAGTGAAGGGGTTAACACTTGAACAATTTCAATTACTATACACGGATGTTAAATTCCCATATGAATAATAACCCTAATTTCATTGCAAAAAAAAAAGTACTCAAAATGATGAAACAAAATAACAATGTCGAGGCAGCAGTTGTCAAAGCTGAAATCACTTCAAGCCTCAACTGATACGCACGTTCGAATGAACTACGATCATGCAAGAACATAAAGTAAATTCAAGTTTTTATACTGTAGTTTTTAATTGCAATAACAGTGCCGCTAAAAATAATGATTTCACACCAAAAAAAGAATACAAATGATATTACAATATAGGCACTTTATCAAAATTCTAAATGGCCTCAAAGCGCCTCCAAGAGCTAAAACCAATGTTGTATTTAATATTAAAATGTGTCGGGCATAGATTCACAACTGATTGACTTATTTCACTATTATTTTTCTGTAGGTCCGTCTGTCTGAGGGCATGTACCCGATCTTCCTGGAGGACTGGTACCGGATCTTCCCCAAGGAGCAGATTCTGGTCATGCGCTACGAGGACTACATTACAGACATCCCGGACAACGTCGCTAAGGTCTTCAGCTTCCTGGAGCTAGGTATTTGGAAACCATGCGTGTGTTGGGAATAGTACTGAATCCATATTTGATGTTTTGTTGATAAATAAATCCTTTTCTAAGCGCAGTGAGCACGGCGTTATTTGAGATCGGCGCTCTATAAGATGTATTTTATTATTATTATTATTATTATTATTATTATTATTATTATTATTATTATTATTATTATTATTATTGTTATCATCATAAAGTAAACAATATACTCGTATTATTGAAAACAAATACTGATTCGTGAAAGGCGTTCAAGGTCTGCACCGAACGTGTTTTTTTTTTTTCATCTCTAGGTTTGAGGCTCCTAGAAGCAGAGTTTTTTTTAACCCTTTGGCTGTCGATAGCGGCTTTTGTCGCGATGATTCTTCGATGAATCATCGCGACACAAACCGCTACCGACTGCCACAGAGTTATATGCTGTTGCATGTGTATTTTCGGTTCGATATCAACAAAACGTAAGGAAATACACTGCATAACCCTGAAGTTTTTCTTTTCTTTTTTTTTTTCATCTGATCTGATCTGATCTGTTCCAGAGCCCCTGGATCCGTACGCCATGATGAAGATATCGGAAGTCCCGCTGATCCGCAAGGGCATGACACCGGAGCAGGTCGGCCACATGCTGCCAGAAACCGTCCACCTCCTGAACGAGTTCTACGCTCCCTTCCTCGCCAGACTCGCCTACATGCTGGATGACGAGAAGTGGCTCTTCGATGACGTAACGATCATGACGTCACAGATCGTTTTTAGCGGAGAGCCCACGCCGTACGTGCCGCCGGGTCACCGAGCGATTGGAGGTCAGACGATGCCAACCCAGACAGACTCCCCGCCTAAAGGAGGACAGGTCAGTAGCGAAGAATGATGATGACATGCTAACGTCCGACAGCACAGGCTTTCCAGACGTGCCTGCACTGCTTGTGAAAAAAAAAAAAAAAAAAACAGACATGAATGTATGTCGCCAGCGGTCAATACATTAAAAACCTAACACATGGGCTAAATAAGCTAGACCATTTAGCAACACATCCATATCAAGGCTACGGCGTGCAGACAGAGGGAGTTTAAAAGCAAATACAGTGAATGGACAAGGGTAGACAGAACACATGCCCGAATAGAGAGAAAAACCCCCTGTGGGCTGACCGGGTGACCCTGGACTAAAAAATACCTAACCCACCCAGTCCCCAGGCAACCCGGTGGGCTCAGTAGCGAGAGTTGGTAGTCAACTTGCTGATTTCCCAGAAACTTCCAGACACAAGGTCCCTCTACTAATGTGCTAGTTGTGAGACTTGCTTGCTTCGAGCCGTGAGATTATAAAGATTAAGGATCAGAAATTGTGACAGCAACATTTGTGTTGGCCGGTACAGATCTCTTAACTCATTCAACCCTAAGGAAGTATTTCTCAAATTTTGGAGGCGTCATCTAACGACTATGCACCACTTCCCCGTCTAAACTCTTAACCACACTGTGTCACATGTGTGCGCATAATTATCTTTATAATACGATTATTTATATGATCAACAGGCGCAGGCTGACCTAGACGCTAAAAAAGGAAACCCAGATGACGCTGATGAAGATGGAGAAGGCACCACGCTTGATGAAGACGAAGAGGATGAAGAAGAAGATGAAACATATGTAGAAGAAGAAGAAGATGACGGCGATTCTGATGTATAAACATGGGAAGATGACAACAAAATCTCTACCAAAAATATTGCAGAAATTAAAATATCAAATTATGAAGATGTAGTGTGCATCAAAAGGGCGGAAATTTGAAAGAATAAGCCGTCACTGTTTTTAATTGATCCTAATTCAGTAATAATAAGTGATGTCATTTCATTAGTCTTTAGAAAATCTGAACAACAGTGACAACTGATTGAAACAAATTAGTGCTGCACATTCAAGTGATGCTCAGAAGAGACTTTCCATGTAAGAACAGATAACATATTCATGAGTGTTAACGTTTAACGCTTTTTTCTGTCATTTATTAGATTTATAATCACCTTTATCAATGTTCCCGCACGCTATTGTTTATGTTTCGGTGTGTGCATTTTGATCTGCCGCAAAGTCCAAACATGTTATTAGTACACAGGCGAGCCGCCAAACGAAATGCGACATACTTCGAGTCATCGGAAACACTTCAGTGTTTCCGATGACTCCAATGATGTCGCATTTCTTCTGCTTGTCAATAATAACTCATGCCACCCAGTAGCAGGAGGAGGCACAGATACTCATGAGGCTGCGTTAGCTGCAGGAGCGTAGGAAGAAGTGTGCCCTGTAAGGCCGCCGCGTCTGTGTCAGGCGCATATTCACAGACCAGCAAACAGACATCTATAAGACTTTATTCTTTAAATTCCTTCGTACAATAAACATACATTTCACAGACAAATTACTAGTGTCAACATCCAATGCGACATGTAATCACACTGACTTACGTCTTTGACTCACTGCGTCCCAGGTACGTAAAATACTCACATTTTGGAGATGTACGTTTAGGTTTACAGTAAAATGCAGGAGTCAGAACGACCATGATAGTTCAAGCGTGGTGCCAGAATAGCTTGGCGCTTATAGGCGCCAAACTATTCTGGCACCACCCTTGAACTATTAAGGCCGAGCCATATCTTGCTGTGGTGTGTCGGGGATGAATGAGTTAAACTCACGCGCTAACTACGACATTTGTGTTAATAAAGTAAACACAGACGAAGGAGAAATATTCACTCATTTCTAGGATTGCTGGGTTACAGATATATTCACACACACACACACACACACACACACACACACACACACACACACACACACACACACACATACACACACACACATACACACACATACACACACACGCGAGGTTGTCGAAGGCATCCACAATTCAAACACAGTCATAATGATAACTCAAGTATAGATATTAGAAAATACTTCACGCGATTCTACATATTTGACATGATTTGTGTTCATTGGTGGAATTGGAAGCGAGTGTTTTATGCGGGTTTTACTAAGGAGGCAAGCGTTTGTTCAAAATAAAGTTGTACTTTTTACACTTCTGTCTTTTTCTGATTTGTGAGTAGTGGAAAAGGATTCTAAGTGCACATGACCTGTCCCAGTAGACACCAGGCCCTCAGAATTCAACACATTTGCGGTGTATTGATGTGTGTTCATGGTTTGAACAGCCTGTGACAGCCGTCACATACACGATCAACTCAAAGATAATTAGACCTAATGTTAATATGTCTGGACTAATCAATTCTTATCGAGACAAAGGTACACGCAGGTTAGCATAATTACAGTAAGTAATTACCGTGACTGGGAGAGGCACACAACAGCGTCAATGTCATTTGTGTCAATTGGTTGGAAATCTCTATATTTGCCCCCTTCCTCCCCTCGCCCCCCCCCCCACCCTCAACCTCTAACCACCCCCTCCCCCGACCCCCCGACCCTCCCCCCCCCCCCCGGCCCTCATCCCCACCCTCCTGACCCTACTCTCACACACATATACAACCATTCTCCGCAATACACATAAGCACACTGTACATTCCCCCTCCTAACCCATAAAACGCACATAACTACTATATAATTATATCTACTCCTTACTTAGAGCCAGCTGCGTCACATTTTCAATTTTTCTTTGACACTTTGTACAGATAATCCGTTCAGCCCTGACGCTCTACAGCAGGAGACGGCTCGGCGCCAAGCTAATCTAGCACTGCCCTTGAATTATCATGGTCGATCCATCTCCTGCAACTGGTGCAGTCATTAGATGACGTCTCTAAAATTTGGGACATACGGCCGTCGGGCTGAATGAGTTAACCCCAGTAGCAAAACATCCTGGGGCCTACTACAGCCGCAGTGGGCCCGCGCACAGCCGTGCGCGGGCCCACTGCGGCTGTAGTGGGCCCCAGGACCTTTGCTTACTGGGAATGTAGCGGGGTAGGGGTGGGGGGGGGGGTATTGACTACGAGAGCCCAACGGTTGTGTTTGGTTCGCGTGACTCGTCACCAGACATCAATCCGCTAATCCGGCGATAACCCTAGGTCAGTCACTAGCGGTTTCTCCCTTCGCAGTCGACCCTGTAAGCGAATGAGAGTTATGCTACAAGAGGTCAGTTTTTACCTGAAAATCGGCAACATACGATTGTGATCGGTAGTATATGCTTTTATCACAAACAGTTCTATAACATTAAAGAAGGAAATTTATTTTTTAAACGCGGGCACCCACGCAGAGAGAGCAAACCGTCGGCTCGGTATGACATCAGCCTTATAGTTGGCGCGTGCAAGAGATCCTCGGGCCGATGCTTTTGCTCGAAGAACCCTTTTATACATATCTGCCTCCAAGACTGTAGCACTCAGAAAAAGAAGCGCAGTCCAACTCGTCTCCGTGCAAGTGCTCATACCGGGCGTTTATAGCGCGAAACTTCTCGCCAAGGGACGTAACCTCGCTGTCCACATCAGACAGTTTGTCAGGGGAGATAAACGAGACGTCGCAAAATCCGCCGCTAAAAGACGCAACGTCGGTATTTCTCTCTGACAGATCATCAGGGAGCATAAGCGACAAGCTGTGTTCACCGAAACCTGAATCGAATCTCTGAGTTGCTTCCCCAGTTAGGCTGTTTCTAGTTAATCCCCTTGCGCACGCAGCCACCGGTGATATGAACAGCACCGGTGGCTGCATGCACAAGGGGGATAACTGCAATCGACGAATCTCTTTATCGCCTGTCGCCGTCGGAAGCGGACATCGCAGTGAACCAATCGCATCACTGAGTTGTTTTCCTTCTGCTGTGTCCATGTGGTCGAAGTCTGTGGGAAGGTGACGGTTTTTCAGCTCCATAGCACTGTTGCTGATACCGTGCAGGTCGGCCAAGAACTGACTGAAGTCTTTCATGAGCATGTACACTCTAGAATTCCTAAGAGGCTGCGTAGCCTGGGTCGTGTGGCCTGTCCCGTTGCTTTGCAGTTTGTCATGCACCAGATATGTTTGATATTTATAGTCTTGCCAAACTCTGAAAACTGGTGTGTTTGCTTGGTAAGTTACATTCTTTAATTTCAAGTCCAGTTCTTCGTTCTTTTCCAGCAGCTCAAACAGAGCGATCATCAAACTGGTCATCCCAAGTGTTTTGCGGTCGTCTGCTCGTCCCAGTCTCCAATTTTTGTACACATCATAGGAGTCTTGGGTGAGTATGAAAACAATGTGGTCAGCTTTGTAAACATGTTCCTGAATCCACTTACGTGGTCCAAGGCACAGAATATCGTCCAGGTGCCACCGGAAATACGTCACGTCGCAGGCGCAGTGTATTTGTAGATAAAGAGCAAGTGCGTCCGCAGCATGTGTTTCTTCTGGACTAGTTGAGTAGGACAGTAAACACACTTTTACTTTTAGCGAGTTCTTGGGTTCTGGCCTGTCAACTAAACATATGAAAGAAAAACAATGGTTACAATGTATGAAAATTGTATACGGGTCCATTAAAAAATCAAAGAGAAAGTGTTAATTAACCCTGCGGCTGTCGGTAGCCCTTTTAGTCGAGATGATTCCTGCAGGAACCACCTCGGCGAAAATTGCTACCCACAACCAGATGGTTTAGACACCTCTAGGCACAGCCCTGGCTTTTTCCATTGCTGAGAAGGGGACTATTCTGGCACTATTCTGAAACAGTCTTAATCGATCTGTTTCCTGCTTAGAGTGTTAGGTTTAACGCCTTAAAAAACGATCCAACTGCAAGAGGCATATCCTCATGAGCCCCCGCCTCTCTGGTGCTCATGATGATATCAAAATTTGCGACCATTCTGTACTGGCAGGGAAGGGTTTACTCATTAATTAAAGAAAAATTATGCGTAATCGCAGGCTTGGAAAACTTGCCTAGATACGCTGGATGTTCACAAATATTGTTGTTCAGGCAGGGATGGTTATCGCCGGAAGTCTTGCCAAAAGTACCTGCAAACAGCAAAAGTTATATAAGTGTACATGTGTGAATAATAATTATTTCCTTTGTTTTGCGCGAAATCTGATTTTCTGTCAGTTTTATTACGTTGCTATGTGTAGGTCTCTCAGAATACACACATCTAGACTAAGTCTGGACACCAGAGTCGCATTATGTTGCGTGCGGAAATTTTAGGCCAGTACAAAGAAAAGAAACGCCTGCTTTACTAAAAACGTTATAAGTTGTCTCTCTTGGCTCGAGGATCGCCAGAACACATTCATACACACGCAGCTAAACAGACGATTTCTAGATAAGAATGTGCACGAGTTTGACGCATTCAGTAGTTTAACAGCTCGGACAAACATGCGATACCCATGCTTTTATCCAATGGTTGCGTCAAAACATTTCTTTTTATAACACGACTTTCGCGTTTAAAAACGGACTTTTAATCCACTGGTTGCGTCAAAACTCGGGCAACTTTGACATCTACTTCTGATTTCTGAACAGCGTCTATAAGATACTACCCTCGAGCCATCGCAATCGATCCTTTTCGTTCCGGTTTGCCTGAGAAAGTAAGGGTTTGCCAGGCCAGGACACATTGATCTCTAAGGTTGTCCTATGAAGTCTGAAGTGGTGCAAGAATAGTTAGTCAAATGAACACTACATATGAAAACTACGTAGTAGATAAAGGGATAGAACGACCCTGATTGTCCAAGGGTGGTGCCACGATAGCTTGGCACCATCCTTGAACAATCAGGGTCGTGTTGATGTGCTTGTGTCAGGCCTGTGCGTCTCCTAACCGTTTCTACGTCGTAGGTAGCAGAACATTCCAGCCGTCACCAGTGCAATGACAAGAACACAGGTCGTCACTAACGCCGCGACGTAGACTACCCAGGTCCTGCTGTCATCTGTAGAGGGTCTGAGGTACTGGGTCTTGCTGTCGTCTGTAGGGTGCCCAAGGTAGTCGGCCAGTGGGGCTGTGATATTTGACGATAATGGGGGCTCGTTTGTGTGGAGGTCGATGCTCGCAGGAGAAATGTTAGTAAGGAAACTAGAGTTCTGAAGATGCGAAGGGCTCATGGTTGAGGTAGGTTTTGGTACATATGTTTGGCTTCCTGGAAGAGTTAGTTTAGTTACCCAGTGCGCAAAAGACCATCGGGCCGACGTCGGCCCGATGGCCTTGCCTTCGTACACTGGGTGTTAGGGTTTAAAGCCGAGCAGGCGACTAAGTCCTTGCCACGGCGGATTCCTGGAACAGATGCAATACTATTAGTTGTATTAAGAGTTAGGTTTTGCCAGCCTTTCTTCTTGCCTCGAGGGGGGTGGGTGGGTGGGGGGGGGGATCAATGTCGGAGATACCCTTGAAAGGATCCCAAGCTTTACGTGTGACGTAGGGATTCAGGGGATGCAAATCTCAATACTTCCGACTATCGGTCAACAACCTCGCGCGAACTGCATTCGCCTTGAATTTATCTCTCAGGAGTTTTTTTTTTAATTTATTTAACACATGTTCAGTCATTCTTTTGTATAACATTGACATATTGCCAGAACACAACGCGTGCATGCAGTTATTTTGTCCCATGACCCCCAGGTTTATTTATCCAGCTTTTTGTTTTCTCGACATTTGGAATACGGTAAGTACGTACAGCATAGGGCCTTTGCTTCACTTGAATTTTCCTCTCGTTGATATTATCTAACTTATCCAATTATTTAGTTATGTTTTTGTTTGAAACTGGTACCAACGGTATTACAGGACACCTACATATGGTTCTTTTCGTTGTGTAGCCCCCTAAATTGTTTATACATTAGCACTTTCTTGTTTATAGGTTTGACTAAATGAAGACTAGTTTGTACTCAGAAATGTGATTGGCTAAATAAGTATTTGGGAAAGGGGGGGGGGGGGGGGGCTCAGCGAGTAACGTTGTCATCGTAACATGTAAAAAGGGAGTCTACTTATTGCATGGTACCATGGTAACGGGGGAGGGGTGGCTGGGGGTGGGGGGGCGCTTTACTCAGCGAGTAAGGTTGTCATTGTATCATATAACAAAGGAGTCTACTTATCACATGTTACCTTGGTTGAGAACGGGGCGACCAGGCAAAAGAAAAGTCGAATAGAGCCAGGCCAATGAGAACATGTGTAAAGAGGCTGAAAGAAGACAAGACATAATATGTTCAGGATATAGTTTCGGATCAACCGTTTAGGAGTCTAGTTTTTCCTTATGCACTCTTTATTTTATATCAACAACACACCTTAATTCCCTCCGGTGGTCTATTTATTTCCTTATGGGGTGCTTAGCCATCAGTTCACTACCTTACAATTTTCGAATTAACCCTTTCGAGACGTGACGTGTAGGGATATGTGGCATAAAGCTCGTTGCGCTAACAAACCGGACCCTACAGCCAAATATGCCCAAAATTTGGTTGTCCTTAGAAGACAGCATTACTGATCGGGAGCCAAATCACAACAACTATACACTGCCGAGAAAAAGTGAGCACGATCCGGTGCATGAGACATAATCCTCATGAGCCCCCGCAATTGCGGGGGCTCATGAAGATCTATGCCTTTTGCTAACCCCAGTTTGTTTCGATATTCAATAAACGGCTTAACCGTTCTGGCGCTAAGTTTTAAAAAAATCCAAAACAGAATCTACCTCCACTGCATGGCGTCGATCGAAGAGAATATGACGGTTTAAGAGTGGTACCAGAAAAAGCTAAGTACTCAATAAGCAAAGGTCCACGTGTGAAGAGCCTCAAGGCCAAGCTAATCTGGCACAATGATGGCTTGGTTCATTTCATTTCTTGTGATAGCATGTCAGGTCTGACTGTCTTCACAAACCAGGAATAATGAGTAAGGGTGACGCGTGGCCCCGGGTACGTGTCGGGTCGTCGCCCATCCAGATCATGTACGCTCCGGGCTCCAGGCTATCAAACGTTGTTGGGGTGTTTGCCTGAAACAACATCAGAAAACACGGTTTCTGCCGTCGTATGGTAAAAGTCAGTATGTCCGTGATTGAGAAAAGCGAGATTCTCGTTGTATAATAATAAAAACCCCGCTTTCCTCAAAACATGCACACACAGACTTTTGGAATATAATCAAATAATAATAATAATTACGGTATTTATAATGCGCTTATCTTATAATAATTATAACTCTAAGCGCGCACTCACAACTCGCACACGCATGCGCACGCTTTAGACAATGACTCACGTAACACAAATAGTGAAGATACATTAGGATGGTCAGCTTGGGTTGGGGAGTGTGGTGATATAGTGCTAGAACTGTTGAAAGAGATGAGTTTTGAGGGCGGACTGGAAGGAGGAGAGCGAGTGTTTCTGACGGAGAGAGAGTGGGAGAGTGTTCCAGGTGGTTGGACCGTATACTGAGAAAGAGCGGGGGCCGAAAGTGCTGAGTTTGGTGCGGGGGATGAGGAGGCGGAGAGGGTCAGAGGCGGAGCGGAGGGAGCGGGGAGGAGTGTAGGGGTGAAGTAAGTTGGAGAGATACGCAGGAGCGTAGTTGTTCAGCGTAATCGAATCAATCCAAGGAACATTGATATAAATAGGGTCAGCAAGAGACAAAGAACCTCGTGAGCTCCCGCATCTGCGGGGGCTCATGAGGTTCTTTGCCTCTTGCAGTTGAGTGGTGCTCTCATTCCAAGGAATGAAGGGGTTAAGATGTTCTTTGTTCTTCTCTCAATGAACGGGTAAATTTACGTTCTTTGTAGGTCAGCGCTTTTGGTCTTAAGCTCTGGCAAACCTTGATAGGCTGTGGTTCATCCACCTGCCACAAAGCAGACCTCTCGGCGCAGAATGTGACGTTCACAGAGGCTACTTCCTGTGCGCACTGGTACAGTAGGACGCGATATGACGTCAGATCTGCCTCAGGACGAGGGCTGACAATAACGCCAATAGAAGCCGGCCGGTCGGAGAAGGCGGACACTGTAATAACCAGATTTCCTGGTAGCTCCGTAAAACTGTTTGCGTCTGAAATGTTTAAGTAGGCACATTATTATTCGTTCGGAAAACAGTCAGTTGCTCGGCAAAATATCAGATAAATTGTACTTACGATATTATGACCATATTAAGCCCAAGCAAAAAGGCAGGCTCGTTCAGTAAAGTTCCTCCCAAACCAAAGCGGCGCAGTTGGAGTGCGCCTGAACTGATGAGTTCAGCTCGTATTCCTTAGACAATAGCTGCTGTCCCTGCACCCTATAACCATCCATTATCACTCCGGTCCGTGAAGGTTAAAGCCCGAACTAACCAACTAACCAATTCATGTAGCAAAAGTCTTACATATGTATTCCGAGGCGCCTGGGTGTTGGATCACAATCTTTTATATAGCCCTTACTTTTGATTTTACCTCTGCATAGTAAGCAGTGAAAGGTTACCAAAAGCTCTATTACATTTTATGCGAAGAGGGCAAGCAAGAGGCATAGATCCTTACGAGTACCCGGGGCTCATGAGGATCTATGCCTCTTGCACATGAGTCGTTCGCTTCCAGATATAACTAAATCTCATTCGTACCAGCCCTGTAGGTGTTGATTATAGCAGTGACGGTCCCTTCCAAGCAGTCAGAGGCTGATACCCCCAGGATTTGAACTTGCACATACCAGTTGTACACGTCTTGAAGATGGGGAGGAGTGAAACTGTATGAGAACTCGTGCTGAGACAAAATAAGAAACAGAAGAAGTGTCTATGCTGACTAGCAAAAGAAACGCGACATTTTTGGAATCATCGGGAAAAAAACACTAAAGTGTTTCCGATGATTTAAAACAATCGCATTTCTTTTTCTCGTCAGTATATGTTAGTGGAGAACAATAGTGATGGTGATATTGGTCATGGTGGTAGCTATTACGATAAAGACGGTGTGTTTTTAAAAGTCATTTTTAAATTCGGAACGATTTGTAATTGACATAAATCGTGTGCTGCTGTGTGGCATTGGTTTTTACGGTTAGAGATACGTACTTTCCAAATCATGCGCTGAGCACTTAAACGCAGGTACACATAAGCACACGCATGGACGCTCGCACGTTCGCACGTTCGCGCACGCCTATACAAACACACACACACACGCACACATACACACGCACGCACACATGCACGCACACACACACACACACACACACACACACACACACACACTGTCACACATACCACGCGAACGCACACACTCCAGTCAGTGCGTGCTCTTTTCATGAAGCTGTAGGCTTGCAAGTCTCGCCCTTATCTACATAATGTGTGGGGGAGTGGGGGAGGAAATGGAGGGGCTTGGAGAGAGAGAGAGAGAGAGAGAGAGAGAGAGAGAGAGAGAGAGAGAGAGAGAGAGAGAGAGAGAGAGAGAGAGAGAGAGAGAGAGAGAGAGAGAGAGAGAGAGAACACCACGACATCAATTTCCAGTATAGTTAGCGCTCGTTCCACTCAAAGTCTGTTGCATCTGAGAACAGACGAGTAAAACGTGTGTACCTCTTGCGATCTTTTTGTCCATGTTGCTCGAGAGATGTCGAGGAAAACACAGGATGACGACTGTTCTGCATCGTCCAGCGCCGTCACCGTCAGTTTGAACCCCCACACCTGCTCCAGTGAAGCTACAGTGATACAGGTCAGTCGACTTAATAATCAGTAAGTGCAGGGTCGGCTCTAATTCCTGAAACCACCCAAGGCGCACAAAAGGCCATCGGGCTGACGTCGGCAACCGTTTGCCCCGCGCACGGCCGTGCGCGGCGCAACGGTAGCCGACGTCAGGCCGATGGCCTTTCGCGCACATACCCAATCTGCCAAACACCAGTGTATCCATTTTTGAAAAAAAAAAAAAGAAGATATTTATCGTATAACATTGAAAAATCGCTTTTCTCAAAAAGGTAAATACAGCAGAAATTGTGTTGTTTAGCCCCAAGCATGATCACCATAAAACATTAGCAGCGATCTGATTACGTACATTCTGATAGATTTGTGAAACCTCTTGGTTGCCTTTCGTGCACTTGGCAGTGAATGACAACGACAAACCAAATCTTCCGTGTGTGTAGTAAAACTGTTGCCGCTAGGGTTTCACGTGAAAGAAAAACAGAAGATAGTGGTAGAAAACCCTTTAAAATAGTAACAGATAACGACGTTTCGGATCAAAGATCCTTCCTCAGGTGACATGGAAACAAACGTAGAACAGAAAAGAACACGACAGAAAGAAAAGACGTCATCCTGTATAGAGAGAATTTAGAATGACGTAAAAAAAAAAAAAAAAAAAAAAAAAAAAAAAAAAAAAAAAAAAAAAAACACACACACACACACATAGTGACGCAAATACACATGCACAAAACACGTAGCACAAAACTTACGTCTATATACATACACGTCACTGCAGACATTCGCATTCACTCGTGCCTGCTGCAGCTCACGCACATGCACACACACACACACACACACACACACACACACACACACTCAAAGATAGCATCCAGTATCAACAGTGAGGTCAAGTCTGGCACCAACTACCCATCAGGCCGAGCATACATCCCTAGGGGTGAATGTTCAAGCCGCGCGGATGGTAAGTGCCAAGCCTGTCCGCGAAAAAGGATTCTGTCATTTTGCGGCGGATGAAGTGGGATGTATTTTGCCAAAGGATGCGTATGCTGAAATGTGTGAGGCTATGAGGAGGTTGGTTGAAATGACGTCCAACCTGGTTGTTGTATCCGAGGCGGATCGAACGAACATGCTCCTCGCAGCGTTCAGGGAGTGTACGGTATGTCTCCCCCACATACAACATCTTTGGGCAGTGAGAACATGAGATGACATAGACAATATCCGATGACTGGCATGTGAATGATCGGTGGACATAAAAAGATGACAGGGGTCCGGTGATGACGGGGGATGTGTTGATGTATGGACATGCTTTGCAGTGTGGTTGCTGACAAGGGTGTGTGCCAGGTGGTAAGGTGTTAGATGTGCGAAGTGAACTGTGAACAAGATGATCGCGCAGGTTAGTGTCACGTTTGTAAGCGACCAGCGGAGGCTCAGGAAATATGTCTTTCAATACTGTGTCATTCTGAATGATGTGGAAGTTCCTGAGGAAAATGTTTTTGATGGGGATGTTGTGAGGATGATACGTGATACACAGGACCGGCCGGTCCTCTGCAGCACTGTGAGTTTTCTCCCTCAAAGCTTCACTTCTGCTTGTGGCCTCAGCTTTAGAACGAGCGGTGTTGTTGTGTCTTCTCACACCAGGGATACCCCCAAGACATCGTCGGAGTCAACACCGCTCGTTCTAAAGCTGAGGCCACAAGCAGAAGTGAAGCTTTGAGGGAGAAAACTCACAGTGCTGCAGAGGACCGGCCGGTCCTGTGTATCACGTATCATCCTCACAACATCCCCATCAAAAACATTTTCCTCAGGAACTTCCACATCATTCAGAATGACACAGTATTGAAAGACATATTTCCTGAGCCTCCGCTGGTCGCTTACAAACGTGACACTAACCTGCGCGATCATCTTGTTCACAGTTCACTTCGCACATCTAACACCTTACCACCTGGCACACACCCTTGTCAGCAACCACACTGCAAAGCATGTCCATACATCAACACATCCCCCGTCATCACCGGACCCCTGTCATCTTTTTATGTCCACCGATCATTCACATGCCAGTCATCGGATATTGTCTATGTCATCTCATGTTCTCACTGCCCAAAGATGTTGTATGTGGGGGAGACATACCGTACACTCCCTGAACGCTGCGAGGAGCATGTTCGTTCGATCCGCCTCGGATACAACAACCAGGTTGGACGTCATTTCAACCAACCTCCTCATAGCCTCACACATTTCAGCATACGCATCCTTTGGCAAAATACATCCCACTTCATCCGCCGCAAAATGACAGAATCCTTTTTCGCGGACAGGCTTGGCACTTACCATCCGCGCGGCTTGAACATTCGCCCCTAGGGATGTATGCTCGGCCTGATGGGTAGTTGGTGCCAGACTTGACCTCACTGTTGATACTGGATGCTACCTTTGAGTGTGTGTGGGTGGGTGTGTGTGTGTGTGTGTGTGTGTGTGTGTGTGTGTGTGTGTGTGTGTGTGTGTGTGTGTGTGTGTGTGTGTGTGTGTGTGTGTGTGTGTGTGTGTGTGTGTGCACGTGCGTGAGCTGCAGCAGGCACGAGTGAATGCGAATGTATGCAGTGACGTGTATGTATATAGACGTAAGTTTTGTGCTACGTGTTTTGTGCATGTGTATTTGCGTCACTATGTGTGTGTGTGTTTTTTTGTTTTTTTGGGTTTTTTGGGGTTTTTTGGGGGGTTTTTTTGTTTTGTTTTTTTTTACGTCATTCTAAATTCTCTCTATACAGGATGACGTCTTTTCTTTCTGTCGTGTTCTTTTCTGTTCTACGTTTGTTTCCATGTCACCTGAGGAAGGATCTTTGATCCGAAACGTCGTTATCTGTTACTATTTTAAAGGGTTTTCTACCACTATCTTCTGTTTTTCTTCCGCGTGTGTGTGTGTGTGTGTGTGTGTGTGTGTGTGTGTGTGTGTGTGTGTGTGTGTGTGTGTGTGTGTGTGTGGTGTGTGTGTGTGTGTGTGTGCATGTGCGTGAGCTGCAGCAGGCACGAGTGAATGCGAATGTATGCAGTGACGTGTATGTATATAGACGTAGGTTTTGTGCTACGTATTTTGTGCATGTGTATTTACGTCATTATGTGTGTGTGTGTTGTTTTTGTTGTTGTTGTTGTTGTTTTTACGTCATTCTAAATTCTCTCTATACAGGATGACGTCTTTTCTTTCTGTCGTGTTCTTTTCTGTTCTACGTTTGTTTCCATGTCACCTGAAGAAGGATCTTTGATCCGAAACGTCGTTATTTGTTTCTATTTTAAAGGGTTTTCTACCACTATCTTCTGTTTTTCTTTCAAATCTTCCGCTCTTTGGCAAAAACCATTGTGTCCGTTATTGAGGAAAGCGAGATTTTAAGTCTGCATAACAATGAAAACCTCGGGGTTTTTTCTCAAAGATGTACAATGTATACAGCAGAAATCGTGTTGCTTGAGCCCCAAGCAGTACACGTCCTACTATAAAACATAAGCAGACATCTGATTACGTACGCACTGATAGACTTGTGAAACCCACTGTCTGCTACTGACGATAAACCGATCGTTGGAAAAGACGCATAACGCTAAATACGACGGACACTTCGCCGGCGTCTTTTCCGACGAGCGGTATCGTCAGGAACAGTCAAGTTGCAATACCGGTACCGGTTTCAGGCCACTTCAACTTCAAATATAAGCGATCAAAATTTCCGAAACCTCAGTAGCTGAACTGACCTTAGGACCACGTGACTGTCCTGTGTTTGTCTTGTACTGTGTTTGTCTTCAAAGTGAATGTGTGTGTGTGTGTGTGTGTGTGTGTGTGTGTGTGTGTGTGTGTGTGTGTGTGTGTGTGTGTGTGTGTGTGTGTGTGTGTCACGTGAGCGTGCGTGTTGGGTGCAGTTCGCGGCGCTTTGAGCCGATTCGCAGAACTGGGAAAAAGCGCCTATATAATAACCGGTATTATTATTATTATTATTATTATTATTATTATTATTATTATTAGTGCATTCGTCAGCAGCAGCCAATGGGGTTAATGATTTCATACGTGTGAGGCTTCCAAAACGCATTCGAGATGTGCCGCATCTGGATACGCGGCATGAAGCCGCGTATCCGGATGCGGTACGACTCGAATGCGTTTTTTTTTTTTTTTTGTTTGTTTTTTTTTTGTTGTTGTTTTTTAATCAAACAAACAAACACGGTAATACATCGTAATCGGAGGTCGAACGATCACCATATGTACGTGTAAAGCTCAAGGGTTGTCATTAAATTACCCCATTGTCGTTCTCTGGTATTTTAGGAACTAAAATGGACTGTGATAGTTTAGAAATATTATTAAGTCCATATTTGTGAAAAGTGAGACGTTTATTGTACCATTACAAAACACATGAACTATCACGGTTTAAAAATCTCTAGTTTTTGTGTTTCTGAAAATAACTGTACGATCACCAAACAAACAAAACAAAGAATCTTACTTGATGGTTGTTTCCATGCAATCTGAATGACGTTGTGGTGCTCGTCAGTTGTGTCTGCAGACCTGTTAACGTTCACATTCAGGTCACGTGGGCACGCCAGCTTATTGACGTCACTCTCTTTGAGGTCCAGAGACACTTTGTTCAGATCTGCTACCTTCGCTTCGCATTCTGCATACAATAAACAAAACGTGTGGCCTATACAAAACTGAGTCTTACACACTACTGTGAATAGCATGGATTGTAAGTCCTAATGATAATAATAATAATAATAAGGAAGATTTATAAGGCGCCAATACATGGTAAGATGCTCTAGGCGCCGTACATATGAACAAAACATACAAATATTACACAAAAAGTGACAAAGCCACATGTACAATTACACAAAAGAACAGAATTATGACTAAATACATGAACACTGATAATCAAAGTGGGAAAAGATGGGTTTTAAGACTGTGTTTAAAACTGGCACTAGACTCACTGTGTCTCAATGATTTAGGAAGATCATTCCAGGCTGATGGACCCTGGTAAGAAAAAGATCTCTGCCCAAATCCTTTAGTCCTTACTGTAGGAATACGAAGCATTTTATTGTCAGACGAACTGCGCAATTGCCTCGAAGGGATATAACAGTGAAGGAGCTCTGAGAGATAAGTGGGTCCAGTGCCAGAAAGAGAAACATGACAAATGGACAAGACTTTGTGCTTGACTCTCTCCTTCACTGGCAACCAGTGGAGAGCGTGCAGGATGGTGGACACATGGTCTGACCTTTTCGCTTTCATGACCAGACGTGCGGCTGAATTTTGGACTCTCTGGAGCCGATCAAATAGATACTGCGGGCATCCAGATACGAGTGAGTTGGCATAGTCAATGCGAGACAGAACAAATGAACAAACCAGAGTTTTTGTAGCCTCTGAGGTAAGGAACTGTCTAATAGAGCTAATACGACGCATCTCCAAATAGGCTGCCCTGCAAATGTTTATCACCTGTTTATCCATGGACAAGTCCTGCTCAATTGCAACACCCAGGTTCTTCACTGACTGAGAGAAGCTGACGGTCGTGTTCTCAATCATGATATGCTGAGGCAAAGCGGTAGAAGAAGACATTCTGGGTGATGCAATGAGCATGGCTTCCGTTTTTCCTTCATTCAGTTTGAGCTTGTTTTCTGACATCCACAGCCTCACATCAAGAATGCAAAGTGACACGCTCTGGATGATTTCGTTGACCTGACTCACACTACCTGACTTATAAAGCTGTGTATCATCACTGTATGCGTGATGTGAAACAGAGTGTCCAGCAATAATGCTGGACAAAGGCTGTACATACAGTAGTAAAAGCACTGGGCCTAATACTGAGCCTTGTGGGACCCCAAAACGGAGGCTGGCAGGTGCAGAGACATGCCCATCGACAGACACAGTCTGTGATCGCTCAGTAATGTAAGAGTGGAACCAAGACAGGGCAGTGCCATCAATGCCGAAAACAAGCTGGAGACGATTAATCAAGGTAGTGTGGTCGATTGTGTCGAACGCGCTAGAAAGATCAAGTAAAGCGAGCACTGACACCTTACCATCATCCAGAGCAAGTAACAAGTCATTCATGATTCTGAGAAGTGCTGTTTCAGTACTGTGACAACATCTGTAGGCTGACTGAAATGGATCCATAAGATTGTTCAAGGCCAGGTGATCCAAAAGTTGCGAAAGCACAATCTTTTCGATCACCTTTGACAGAAACGGTAGGTTTGAGACAGGTCTATAATTCTTAAGGTCGTTGTGATCTAATGAGGGTTTTTTTCAGTAGGGGTTTCACAACAGCACTTTTATACATTGAAGGGAAAACACCAGATGCAAGCGAAGCATTGACAATGTGAGTAACATACGGCAGTAAACTATCCAAACAGTTGTACAACAAAGTGGTAGGCACTGGATCGAGCTCACATGATACACTTGAATAAGTTTTCAGCAAACGTCTTTTGCACACTTCTTCTTCTTCTTCTTGTCGTTCGCAATGGGCTATACGGTCAGTCCAGCACCGGCGATGAATGACGTCGTTTTCTCCAGGTCTTCTCGACAGCCGTAGAGTTTGGTCTGCAGTGGAGTTGGCGACGGCCACACTTCTTTTCTTTCATCGTCCATTAGGGGGCATCTCTGGAGAATATGTTCCGCTGTTTGCTCTTCCTGACCACAGGCGCAGGTTGGTGATGGCGCCAGCTTGAGCTTTCTGTTCATGTGAGCGTTCAGTCTGTTGTGGCCGGTACGCAGTCTGATCAGGACGACTTGCTGCTTTCTGGTCATTGTGTGGTAGTCGTCTCTGTTTGACCTCGGCCTCATCAATGCCTTGATGATTGTCTTTTGCTCACTATAGCTGACGCTGTTTTCTTGTTGATCTTTTGTGGCTCCTTCTTTCGCCAGCTCGTCTGCCCTTTCATTTCCTGGTGCCCCACAGTGGGCTGGTATCCACTGGAGAACAACTCTTCTGGTTTGTCTGACCTTCTGCAGAGCTCTGGTCAGCTGAGGGAGCTTCTCGTTCTCGAGGGCCTGAAGGACTGAAAGGGCATCGGAGAAGAAGACAACTTGGTAGCAAGGGTCTGTGGAATTCTGAACAATGGAGTCGGCCTGCATAAGTGCTTCGGTTTCTGCCTTGTAGTTTGTGCAGTGTTTGCCGGTGGCTACACTGGATGTGGCTGTATGTCCCCCAGGGAACTGGATCAGGATGCCAGCACCTCCATTGGAAACGGCATTTGTTGCTGATCCATCATTGTAGATGTGGATCCATGCCTCCTTTGGATACTGTTCGTCTATTAGGGCTAGGGTGAGTGCCCGTCGAACGGTGTCATCCTGACTGTCTCCTGAGGCAGCATGTGGGACACTGGTGCAGATCTGCATATATGGTTTGTCCACTGCCCAAGGATTTTCCTCTTCTTCTGTGATCAGAGGTAGATTGCTCTGTGGAAGGACTTCCCTGTACTGTCGAGAAAGTCGCATGCTCTCATGGACAAAGCTGCTTCTTTTGAGCCGGTTCTTGGTGAGGTTGCTCAGTCTGTGCTTCATGGGGTAGTCGGGCAAGCACTTGAACTTCTCAGCCTGTACCATGGTTTTGGCTTCTCTGCTCTGACTGAGAGGTTGGATTGTGGTCAGCTTCTCCATTTCCTTGATTGGAGTGGATTTCATTGCACCAGTGATGAGTCGAAGAGCCTGGTTTTGCACTCGGTCGAGGGTCTGCAGGTTCATCTTGGCTGAGGTTGACCACGCTGTGGAGCCGTACTCGAGGTGGGGCCTGACTGTTCCGACTGTTCCCTGGTATACTGTCTTCAGTATCTTCTCGTTCGCTCCCCAGGTGGTGCCTGCCAGTTTCCTGAGTATGGCCAGCTTGCGCCGGGCCTTCGCCTCTGCCTGTGCAGTGTGTGGTTTCCAGGTCTGACGTCTGTCGAAAGTGACACCAAGGTAGGTAGCTTCTTCATCCTCTCTCAGAGGCGTTCCACCAAGCTTGATGGTTCCAGCTTTCTGCTTTGGGGACAATGTGAAGAGGGTGGTGGAGGATTTCTCCTTGTTGACGGATATGCAATCTTTTGCACACAAAAAAAGAAGGTCTTAAAAGACAGACGCTCTCTCTAGTCTTGAAGAGCAAAAACACCTCATTAACTCATTGTGCCCGAGGTACGAAATACCCACATTTTGGAGTTATCCACTGAGGACTGCATTACAATTCAGGAAACACATCGACTATGATAGTTCAAGGGTGGTGGCAGAATAGCTTGGCGCCTATCGGCGCCAAGCTATTCTGCCACCACCCTTGAACTATCATGGTCGAGTCATATCTTGCTTTGGTGTGTCACGGGCAGAATGAGTTATAAGAATGGGGCTCTCTCAAGTCTTGAAGTGCAAAATGACCTCATTAAAGGTCATTAAAGACCACAGCCACCTAAATGATGATCTTTTTAGTTTCAAATGACAGAGGATCACTCATAAAGGTGGTCGCTCAAGACAGGTTCTGTTGAAGCATGATGAAGAAGCAAACTCCTTAACTGCAACGTTACACAATATTAAGCAAATGACACCCACATGTCATAAATAGCGGTGAATACACTTATATAATTCCAAAACTTACAGCTTTCTTCTGAACCACGCTGTGCATTACGCCACCGGCATTGAAAACACTCCCGGTGGCCGCGTGCGCTAGGGGTTAAACAATAACCCGTTCAGTTTAGTGCCGAGAAAATGTGACCACCACCCAACTGCAAGAGGGACAGATCCTCACGAGCCCCGTATTTGCGGGGGCTCATGAGGATCTATGCCTCTTGCTGAAACCACTTTGAATCTGTGTTTCTGGGACATCTTTGTTTGTTCGGTATTAACGTAACCAAGAGTGCAGAAACACAGTCTGCCGCGTTAATATTGGAAACATTTTGGCTGTCACAGTGGCTTGGAAACAATGGCGTTACATGAACTTACCGTCATTTTTGTAGGTAACACATTCCGGCGCAATCTGCAAAGTCCAAGAGGAAAGGATGTGTTATTGCGTAGGTATGATAAAGAAATACTCTATTTAACTTCAACCCTAGGGCTCAGCTTAACACGAAGAATGGCTTGCTTCTTTTATTCCCCCCCCCTCCCTCCCCCTCCGCCCCCCCCTCCCCCCCCCCCCCCCAAGAATAAATATCTACAAATCAAGCCTACTATTTTCAGATAGTTCTGCCTGGAACTCATTGCCTTTAAACATTAAATCATTAAATCATTTTCATGTAAATCACATTTTAAACGTGCTTTGCACACTCACTTCCAATCAGCGTGACTTCACAGTTCGCCATAATAAACAGAATGCGTAAAAAGTAAATGTCAATATTTTCTCTTTCTCCATACATTTGTTAACTAAACGTCTATTGTATTGGCGGTGTCGCTAAAAGCTATTGATGCTGCTGACTCCATGATGCTGTCTTAGATGTGTACAAGACTAATGTTATGCACCAATTTATTTACCTTGTTTTTGCATCGGTGGCACAGTTACAAATTCTCCAACGCCATACATACATACATACATACATACATACATATATACATTTGTGTGTGTGTGTGTGTGTGTGTGTGTGTGTGTGTGTGTGTGTGTGTGTGTGTGTGTGTGTGTGTGTGTGTGTGTGTGTGTGTGTGTGTGTGTGTGTTTTAAATAAGTCAGCTATTGTGTTCGTACATTTTTTTTCCTTGCATTTAATTTCTTTGTGTGATGCGCTCGTTTTCTTGTTGTGTTTTGTCTTGTATACATAACAGCGTGTAAGACAGGCATTGAGTTGCCTAATTTTTTTATCCTGCAATAAACGATTTATCATTGTCATCGTCATCATCCTCCTCATCTCTCTCTCTCTTTAACGATTAGAGATCGACTATAATTCAAGTTATTTTTGACAGTTGCAGTGATTATAAGTGGATTTGGTTTATTCCGTATGTCGCACATGATCACTCCTTTCAGTGACTGAACTGTTTCACTGAGTTTCTGATATTGAACACTTTATATTTACATTTGCGTCTTCAAAGTGTGTACACCATCAAACAATTACATGCATGCCCACGGGCTGAAGGTCGGGCACCTTTCACCTTTACAATAAGGTTCCTGACATTTCAATATTCTTATATCAGCCTTCACACTTACATCTCTTTGGGCTAACTGAATCACGTCTGGACTCAAGAATTATGCATTCCAAACTTTTCTTTATTTTATTGTCGGTGTCGATAAAAGCTATTGATGCTGCTGATTCTATATTTATGACACTGTCTTAGATGTGTATAATATTAATGCTATGCGCTAATTTACCTCCCTTGCTTTTTGCATCGGTGACATTTTTTTCCGTGATTTTTTTTTTTGGGGGGTATGCTGTGTTTGTTTTCCTGTTATGTTCTGTTTTGTTTACAGGACAGCTTGCTCCCCCTCCCCCAACACACCCGTAGGCGTTGGTCATGTGCATGTATTAATGCAATGTAATTGTTGTGTTTGTTTGTAGATGTAGCATGGGCAGTTTTGAAAAATGGCATTGCATCTGCCATTGTTAATATCTTTACCGTTATAAAATAAAGATTCATTGATTCATTCTCACTCTCGTTTGACAAACCAATGACGCGAATGCACTGCGCGCGCCCCTTATAGAATTCACTATGACGCATTGGCACATCTGCGAGGATTTTTCAAAAGAAGATATTTCAACATCAGAATCAAGTCAAAGACAAAAGGTAGAGACCCTTGACAGCGAAGACATTTCTCCTATTTAAGGGACTTTGTGGGTTATGGTTCATCCCATCCTGTTGTTTGTTTGTTTGTTTGTTTCTAGTATTATTGATTTGATACGTATGTACATTTATATGAATATGTAACTGTAGTCTTATATCCTGTTTATATGTGTATCTGTCTGTGCTGTTAGGCCATTGACCTGTGGGTGTACGTGAGAGAATGAGATGTGTGTGGGTGTGTGTGTGTGTGTGCGTGTGTGTGTGTGTGCGTGTGTGTGTGTGTGTGTGTGTGTGTGTGTGTGTGTGTGTGTGTGTGTGTGTGTGTGTGTGTGTGTGTGTTACTGTTATATTTGTTGTAGTGTATAGCAAGGACCAGATTGAAAATAGGTTTGTGAACTAATCTCTTATCGTTGTAAAATAAAGTTTCATTTCATTTCATCTCTCTCTCTCTCTCTCTCTCTCTCTCTCTCTCTCTCTCTCTCTCTCTCTCTCTCTCTCTCTCTCTCTCTCTCTCTCTCTCTCTCTCTCTCTCTCTCTATCTATCTCTCTCTCTCCCCTCCCCCCCCCCTCTCTCTCTCTCTCTCTCTCTCTCTCTAACTCTCTCTGTATGCTTGTGTGCTTGCGTGCGTGCGAGCGTATATGTGTGTGTGTGCGGATGCGTGTGTGTGTGTGTGTGTGTGTGTGTGTGTGTGTGTGTGTGTGTGTGTGTGTGTGTGTGTGTGTGTGTGTGTGGTTTGTGTCCGCGCGCGCCTCTGTGGGTACATGCGTCTGTGTAATTGCACATAATTGCAGAACCCGCCTGTATTCATAATTATCTCATTTATCGTTACCGTCAATAGCCTCAGTGATCAATACGTTATCAGTTTCTTTATGAGATGGCAGGCTCACTGCTGTCCCTAAAAAATAAAAAACCTCCGGTAAACGTCATCTCATAATTCTTCAATCTACTTTCTGTTTTCAACTCTCGGTAATCGTCCACTGACGTGAACTGGCCTGTGATTTTGGACCTTACGGCTTAAAGCCGTAAGTCCAAAATCACAGACCAACACACCCGTAAATCATGTCCTCGTGTTTATCAGTCGGAGGGATCTTAAAATCCAGTAGCAACCTTCGTTGGTTGGTTAGTTCGGGGTTTTACGTCCACGGCACCGAAGTGACAATGGACGGGCCTAACGGGCGGCTTAGGGAGACGGGGGACAGGGAAATCTATTGCCTATGGAGTATGCCCTGAACACGGATCAATTCAGACGCACTGCAACTGTGCCACTTTGATTTACCAGGGCCTTTCAACGGACATGATATAGAACAAGTCCGTCTTTTTTCCCCCTGAATTGCAAGTCCAGCCACCGGGGCCGGGACGGGGACTCGAACCCACGACGCGGCAATTCCCTTCGCTCTCTTGCTCCGACGCTTAACCGCCTGAGCTATTTCGGACTCTAGGAGCAACCCTGAGCGCGCTTTCGTTATATGATAAAAATCATGTTATTTTAGAATTAATTATGTACTTGCATCGGACCCCTTCTCTGCCCACAACACCACTCAACTGAAAGAGGTATAGATCCTCATGAGCCCCCGCAGTTGCGGGGGCTCATAAGGATCTATGCCTCTTGCTGAAATTACTTTGTATCCATGTTTTTTTGACGGCCGGGGATCTTTGACACAATGATTTCGGAAACGATGTCTGCACCTTCTGGCACTGAAGGGATAAATGCGTCTAAACTGAAGAAAACCTGATACCAGTTATAATAATATTTTGAATGTTATTCGTGAAACTGGAGCACAAAAAAGGACTGGAGTGGGCTGGGAAGAGAGGCATTGAATAATACTGTCGTGATAAAGTTTCTAAGTATTTAATAATAATAATAATAATAATAATAATAATAATAATAATAATAATAATAATAATAATAATAATAATAATAATAATAATAATGCAAAAGTCTTCTCTCAGACACATGTTGTGACTGAAATGATTCGATTTCTTTGTCATTTGTCATGTATATTTTTTATATTTATAATTACACAGGGGAAAGTTGCAGGGGGAGGGGGGTTGGGGGGAGGGGGTAAAGGGGAGGGGAGGGGGGGGGCATGTTTCTCTCTAGTCTCATGGAACATTGTAATGTGTTACTTTGGCCTTGCTTTTTCGGTCATCAATACGCCAAAAACAACTGCGCAGACCATAGTCTAAACCATGGCTGACTTGCCCCGTTTGGACAGCAAACATTTTCGTAAATAGGTCTGTAAATACCAGCACGAGACAGATTCTTATAAGCCCTTGTTTCTACATTGGCTCATGAGAATATCATTATGCCTCTTGTTGATGAAAAATATTGGTTGAAGGAAGCGTGCAAGGGTCAGTTACATGAGTGAGCTTAGTCCTGCGCTAGCCACTAGTCCTGCGCTAGCCACTAAGCAAGGCGCTCCGCTATCGCGGAGCGCCTTGATTAGTGGTTGGCGCAGGACTAAGCTCACTCATGCTGCTCACTCATGCAGCTCACTCATGCCGCTGGCCAGAGGGACGCACTCCATTGTCTCTAGGGTACCTTGCAAGCTGACCAAAGATACCTTGAAGAGGTCCTTTGATTTCCGCTTTTATAAAAGATAATTTATCGTTAGCGTGAAGCCGATTGCATCCAGGAGTCCTGACAAGCATAAGTACCTCGCCCCTTCACTACGGAGAAAAAGCCAACAAGATCCAGTTGCAAGAGGTATAGATCCTCATGAGCCCCCGCAGTTGCGGGGGCTCATTATGATCTATGCCTCTTGCTGACACCACTTTGTATCTTTAGACGGCTGGGGCTCTTTGGCGTTTAATTAACAAAGAGTTCAGAAACACAGTCTTCGTCCAATTGCAGTGTTTGGACGAAGACTTACACTCATTTGACTCCTAAAGGTAGTGGCTCGACCAAGGCTATAAAACAATGACGTTAAGGGATTTGTTTCAAACTGACCGTGACAGCTCCAGAGCATACGGGCGACTTATTACAAAAGTTCAGAAGAAGTGTATGATTTGCTTGCCGACTGTCCAGACGATTATAACAGTTTAACCCCTTTACTGCCAGCGGTCTCAGGTTGCGTTTCTGAACTCTTTGTTAATTCAACCATAAAGAGCTCCAACCGTCCAAATAACATGGATACAAAATGGTGCCAAAATGAGATACAGATCCTCATGAGCCTCACAATCGCAGGGGCTTATAAGGATCTATGTCTCTTGAAGTTGGTAGATGGAGTTACACCGTTTGAGATGTGTAAAGGGGAAGATCTGCTCATCAAGTTCTGAGAATTCTTTCCAAGTTATTGGTAGCAGGGGTTCGCTACACGGACCCTTGTGGGCCTAAGGGAGGTCAAAGGAACCATTGTACCCCGAAAACCGAAACCTGAGGGGTACAATGGTTCCTTTGACCTCCCGAAAGCCTACAAGGGTCCGTGCAGCAAGCCCCTGCTAACAATAACGTATTTGTTTTCATTCCTCCACTATTTTCGTAAAAGAAATCAAGAAGACATCGTCCGACCTGGATCACGCCAGACATGACTGACGTCAAAGGAATATACATTTATACATAATAGACTTATGACATAATTTAAAATATTTCATGACGTTGCCGTCTCCAGTGCTGAGTGTGCTTGTTGTTCCGAACAACACTAAGTAACTTTTTACTTTATAACGTTTTGGTGATCTTTTATAGAACAAAACTCGCATCCAAGATGCGTCACAAAGAGGGCTACAAGAAGTCCGCCATTTGTCACTACAAGCGTTTTTGTAGCCCGGTCACGCGGTACAGTTTGCGCTAAAGGGATTCAGTGGTCGTGTAGGGTAGGGGTGAAAACAAACAGATTTATCAACCTTGATCCGTACCATACAGTTGCCTTTGGGGGTCAAACTGAGACGTAAGATGAACATTTCTCAAATGAAGTGCTTTGATTCCTTTGTCTCGGAACGACCAATTGAGAATGACTCCGTGTGAGGGAACGATTTAAGGTGTAAAACCAAGATACGAAAGAGAACAGGTGATTGGACACGCAGGAGAAGCCAATTCAACCATAGGGTGATCGCCCTCGCGGCTATGACACGGCGAACATGTATCAATTTACTGCAAGAGGCATAGACACTCATGAGCCCCCGCGAATGCGGGGGCTCATGAGTGCCTATGCCTCTTGCTGTTTTCATTCACATATGTGTTACTTAAAGCTGAACAGTGATCGGGATTTCAGTTTGCATTTGTAACGAGATGACACAATTTTACGTGCACTGGGAAGTTGCAAAGCAAGTTTCATCACGAAAGAAGGAGAAAAAAAAAACCTTTTCATACAATGGTCCGTTGTTGTTTTTAATGTCGCAATAACCTTTTTATATCTTTGATCGGCTGATGATTTCCTTCTGCAATATTTATTTCTTTTTCAAAATGTTTGAAATTTACCTCATCATTCTTGGGGGAAAAAAGTCGTCCACAATATTACCGTATGTATTTAAGACAGCCAAGAAATGTCCGCGTCTAACTCATTACATCCTGAAAGTGAAATTATCACACAACAAACCAAGGGGAATTACTCAGCGCTGGACAACAGTTAGATCCCCTGCCAGCGCTAGCCTCACCTATTCTGGTTTGTGAGTAGTGAAATTATCAGTTTTTGTTTAGCTATCCTTTGAGGTCTGCATAACAGTTCTGTGTCTCTAGATCGACCATGATAGTCCAAGAGTGGTAGAATAGCTTGGCGCCTAAAGGCCTTTAGACGCCAAGCCATTTGACACCACCCTTGAACTATCATGGTTGATCTACATCCTGATGTGGCATGTCAGGGCTTTATGGGTTGACACAATAAACATCGAAAATCCCAAATTTGGAAGCTGTCACCCGAAGGCTGCTACACAGCATCACAGCCATCAAATAGCATTATCACCACCAACATAAATGCCTCTTCTGTTTCAACCATAACAGATAAAACTTTGGTGCCTCGATGACCCCAACTATTCTGGCACTACCCTTGAATTTTCATGGTCGGTCCATATATTTGTCCATGTTGTAGTGTGTCAGACTGGAATAGGTTTAAGAAATATTATGCAGGGTATATAATACGTATACGTTCTACCAGCTCATATGTGAAGACTATGGGTTCAGTACACTTTATAT
This sequence comes from Semisulcospira habei, assembly GCA_036245525.1. Lineage (NCBI taxonomy): Eukaryota > Metazoa > Mollusca > Gastropoda > Semisulcospiridae > Semisulcospira > Semisulcospira habei. The sequence goes on along the minus strand of BTPG01000003.1, from coordinate 195,384,478 downwards.
TCCTTCAAAAATTATTATATAGACATGTTGGCCTCTTAATGTTAGAGTCGTAAGGTCCTAACCCCTTGACTTCCGAGAAACGTGAACAACACCCAAATGCAAGAGGCAAAGAACCTCATGAGCCCCCGCATCTGCGGGGGCTCATGAGGTTCTTTGTCTCTTGCTTGCCCTATTCGTGTTCCCTGGATTAGATGGGATTGATCGATGTTGAATTTGCCCCTGCTGTCAGACATAATTTTGGCGTCCATTTGCTTGCTATGTGTTTAGTCGACTACAGCTGATTATGTAATGTTAGATGCAGTTGTTTTTTTTTTGTTGTTGTTTTGTTGTTGATTTTTTTGCATTTGTCAGGTAAAGGGTCAAATGTATCTTATTTTATTATTATGTCACACATCACAACATTAAAAAAGGCTTCGTCAGCGATACAGTCGGATAGTACAGTAATATAGTCAGACACCTGATGGCGAACACACACAAAATGTGTTGCCTGCCAACGTTTTGAAACCGGCGATATACAGAAATTATGTTGTAGCTGGAGGCGGAATCGGAAGGAAAAAAAAAAACGTTAAATGTTTATGGCTTAACGTCTTTTGTCCACCACAAAGGTGATTTCAAAGACGGGACACCGAAAAGAGGTCTGTACAAATTTTGACCCCTGCTGGGTTCGAATCCAAGACCTTTCGGACGAGAGTGGAACGCTCTACCACCAAGCCACCCAGCTCCCCGGATACGAAATCGGGGGACCGGGGAGGGGTGGGACTGAAGTAAAGCAATTTTCGGCAGTTCCTACTGTAAGTCTTCACCCAATGAAAAGCAACACTGATCAGTAATAACAAATATCAACATTACTATGGAAACTTACAAAACCTAAAAGAAAGAAGCCGGCGTTTCGTACAAGCGTGCAGAGATTTACAGCAAGGACACCCTCGGAAATGTCGCCCACCCAGTCGTACTGTCAACACCGAATAAGAAACTCATACTGCGGATGTCAACGAGGCAACCTCCTGCGATCGAGAATCATAATTTCTCACAAAATTGCAGATGGCGTGGGCTGGACGAAATATTGAGCATTTGATATTCGTGATTTAAAATTTAACCCACTTCTCATTTAGAAAAAAAAACTCTGTTGCTTGACAAAAATTACTTACTGTTTGGCTGCAGTCTTCACTTGTTGCAAACAGTGTAGCCTGCAGAATCCAGAACACTAGCACCAGGAAGCGGCAATGCCACACCAACGCACCTCCAGCCATGGCTTGAACCAAACTGCACCTTGGCACACACGCACACACTGTTTCAAACCGAGCAAATGATTTCTCCGCCGTGGATCTCGTTTCACATCCATCGCCAACTGGGGTGGCGAATCGACCACGATAGCTCAAGTGTAGTGCCGGATCAGCTCGGCGCCTCCGAGGCGCCGAGTTGATTCTGGACTACCCTTGAACTATCACGGTCAGTCCAGCTCCAGTCCATGGCTAGCAGACAAAATTAAAATGCGATATAGTTGATTGCAGAGATGATTGAGTACCGGTAGTTATACCCACAGCCGAGAGCCGAGTAACTTTTTGCTAAACCCCGTCATTCGCGATCCATTTGCAAGAGACATAGATCCTCATGAGCCCCCCGCGACTGCGGGAGGCTCATGAGGCTCTATGCCTCTTGCTGAGACCAATTTGTATCCACGTTCTTTGGTACGATTGTGACTTTTGGTCGTTGACTGAACAAAGATTTTACGAAATGCACGTCCATGGACAAGGAAGGGGTTAATCGTGATGGATTTACAGAAAAAAATATGTCTGTCGAACGACGCTTGCAGTTAACTCATTCTACCCCAGACACACGACAGCAAGATACGGATCGACCATGATAGTTCAAGGGTGATGCCAGAATAGCTTGGCGCCTATGGGCGCCAAGCTATTCTGGCATCACCCTTGAACTATCATGGTCGATCTGTGTCCTGCACTGCAATGCAGTCTTCAGAGGACAACGGCAACATTTGGGGATTTCGGTGTTGGGGTAGAATGAGTTAAGTACGGATTTGCAACGAGTGTTCACCTGCTATCTATTTGGGACGGGGTCTTGTGCGAGGACGGTCTCCCTCACACTCGCCGCACAACGTATTGTCGTCATGTATCATATTTTCCCATTGAACAGGGTTTTTCGTCCATCTCCAAGAAGCATAGATTCTCATGAGCCTATGCTCCTGCAGGGGCTCATGAGAATCTATGCATCTTGGTGGAATAGATTAGCGTGCTGGCGCGCATATACACACGTTTGCGCGCGGGAACGCGCGAACAGGTAGCACACACAGAAAGAACACGCACACACACGTGTGCTTGTACTCGTGCATGCACATATACACACACACACACACACACACACACACACACACACACACACACATACGCTTGTACTCGAGCATGCACACAATTACAGACGCACACACACACACACACATGCTGCACACAAACACGTACGGACAAACACACACACACTCACGCACGAACGCACACACACACACGCACACACACACACACACACACACACACACACACACACACACAGACGCAAATACGTACAGAAAACCCAAGAACGCATACAAAGAAAGCACACATTTGCGCAATTTAAAAAAAAATAGCTTCGCATATCATTGGACACTTCACAGTTGTCAACTCAGCAAGAGCGTTGCGGCGTCCTTAACCCCTTCGATTCCGAGAAAAGGTGAAGACCATCCCGGCGACTGCGGGGGCTCGTGAGGATCTACGCCACTTGCTGAGATCAATTTGTATCCATGTTTCTCGGACGGTTTTGGCTTTGGTCGCTGAATAAACCGGCAAAGATTTCAGAAACAAAAACGTGCTAACAGTGTCAGGGAAGGGGTTAAAGTGAGAGTTTGTGGTGTAAATAAGGGGAAAAAAATCTTGTAGATTTCAAACAAAGACAAACAGCACTGTGATATGATGAATGCAATTGAGAAAATTTTCCAAGCAGGTACGTTTTCGATATTTTCTTTTTTAACGCTGTCACAATGAATTGGGAGGGGCTGGAGGAGGTGGGGGTGGCTGGGGGATATATCAGAAGAGAAAGGTGGCTGATATAAATTTTTAATATTGGCCGCAGTCAGTGGCACAATGTTGGTTTTGTATATGCTACGACTTACACGTCAGTGTGCTTTGAGAACTCTGGGCTGCCTGCACAATAAGACAATTAAAAACAACAGAGTATAGAATATAGTTGCTCTACTGTAATATAGTTGAATAAATCAAATTTATCTTTGAAATAAAATATAAATAAGGGAAATATGATGTCAGAAGGAAACAGGAAAAAAAGAGAGAGAGAAAAAAAAAAAAAGCAAAAATAAATTGAGTAAGTGAATAACTGCAGCAACAACAGGACAAATCTGATGTAAGATGGATTTCTTGTTACCTTCGTCGGTCTTATGCAGTATATAATGTACTCTATTTTATTATCTCTGATTGAATTACCTGCGACTGATCCCCCTCCCCCCGTGCCTCCTCCCTTCCCCGCCCCACAGACACCCCCGCTCAACTGATTACCCCCCCCCCCTCGCCCCTCACACCCCCCCCCTCCTCCCCCTCCCCCCCCCCTCCCTCCCCCCCCCCCCCTCCAATACACCATGAGCACCCACTTTCCTACCCTACTGAATGCACTGAATGCATAGATGCGTCCTTGACTCAACTGCACTGACTGAACAAATTCAAAACCGAAAGTATATTTCAGTCATCACGTGACGCAGTCTGGCCGCTTGCGTTCCGCCATAGTGCAAGATGGCGACTGCTGGCAGTGGTGACAGGTCCGTGGATAGTCGTGTTGTGTGCAGCGTGTGTCTGGAGCCGTACAGGGGACGTCAGCCCAAATTGTTGCCGTGTTTTCACACCTTCTGTCTGCCCTGTCTCAAACAGCTCGCTCGCCCTCGACCACAGGTATGTCGACAAGCTAAAACATACCTAACAGATTGTACACTACGAGCAAGCTAATGTAATACATGGCACGGTCAGCCATAATCTCCAAATTTAATCTCGGTGATTGTTAAAAATCACTGCCTGCAAGAGGCATTGGTTCTCGTAAGCCCCTGCAGCTGCAGGGGCTCATGAGGATCTATGCTTCTTGCAGATTTGCTATGTTGAGCAGATAAAAAGGACTTGGAGACTTGTCACATTTTCCTCATCAGTGATACAGGTCAGTGGTGTCTGAGGCCTGAACAGAGTATATATTTCAACTTTTAAGGAGGTCATCTCCATAATTTCCCGAGTGTAGTGGCTAAACATTTGGGTTTGAAGCCAACTAAATTTAAAAATAAATTTGGTGATCACTTTTGTTCTTAGTGTTGCCCTAAAACATGTCTTATTCAAAAGTTAAATGAGAAAGAAGAAAAAAAACACTAGGCAAGCTTTGTTTAAACGGACTATACTTAAAAAAAAAAAAAAAAAAAAAAAAAAAAAAAAGCCCCTTAAAAAAAATTAGCATGTGAACTGTGACAAATACAGCGTGATTGGCCGAGTCATGCATGGAACATGACTGGAACGGGAGAAAAACGTGCGTTGATTTTTTTTTTTTTTAATAGAACCTAAACGGCAACATCATGTGATAATAAGGTGGATAAGGGTAAAATACTCTAAATACCAGCATTAAAAATCAGACTTTATTGGTCTAGTAGGCATCATGACTTCAACACAAAAATATGAAGGCAATACCCTCAATCAAGTATTATATTTAATAGTGGTGAGGGAGAGAGACAGAGAGAGAAGAGTACTTCAACTGGTCTTATTTTCTGTCATGTTTTGGCGATGTAATCAACTGCTTAACCCTTTTAGCCCCAAGGTCCCATTTCTCAAATTTTGGAGGTGTTGCCTAATGACTATGTACCAGTTGCAGGAGATGGACTGATCATGATAATTCAAGGGTAGTGCCAGAGGAGCTTGGCGCCTTTAGGCGCCATGCTAATCTGGCACTACCCTTGAATTATCATGGTCAATCTATCTCCTGCTGTAGAGACTCGGGGCTAAATGGGTTAAACCAACACAAAAGTACAAGAGTATGCTCCGAAAAAAAATTACAGCTTTCGTGACCTCTTTCACATTAGCAGCGTATCACTGCACACGTGCGCCAGCAATATACCGTGGAAGAGCGCAGAACGAATACATACCTTTGCAAGGCCCCATTGCCATCTAGCTCAACAAATCTGGTCACAACTACAGAAATAAAATTTTAGGGGCCTCACTGAGGGCTGTATTTCCTCAGTTTTCAAGTATTATTTTCGCATAAAACTGAAATAAAAACTGAATACAAATCTCAGCACTATTTGTGTTTGTTGTGCCTTGTCGATACACCTAACTTTAACAGCAGTTGGGACACGCAGAAAAAGCACACGCGTAATCGCACTTAATTATTCTGTGCAGCCGTTAGCGTGTCAGTCTATTTTAGCTGTTTCTCGTACTGTTAGCGTTGTATTTATAGAACGGAGTAGAGTCCTTGTCAGCTTACTTGATATAAAGACAACCTGTGCTGAGCTGTATTGTCCTGTGTCTAAATGAACCATAGCTAGACCTTTGTGTAGAGTTTTGAAACCATCTGTTACAGAAGTGTATCTTTGAACAGTTACGGCGGTAGTGGACCTTTAAGAAGACCTAACTAGCACATGTGTATGATTAATTCTAACATGTGAAAAATTATAGTAGTCCAACGGCATGTTATATCGATCTAGCGGAAAATACCGCTAAAAGCATAGTGTGTGAGAAAAACCAGCAAAATCGAAGTAACAAAGGTGCCCAAACGGCCTATATGTAGCAGAAGATTCTGTGTTCTCCCATGGTATACAGCTGACATATAACAGAAACAAAGACCGAGATATGTTTACAGCCACAATAATAGGCAACGCAGACAGGGGTCGCTTATCTGCTAACCTGTGTAACTGTAGTGTCACGTATATAATATGGTTTCAACAGTAGTGCCAGATTAACCTGGTGCCAGCGCCGGGTGGTTCATGTTTATCGTGTTTGAGTAGGATACACCTGAAAATCAAAGCAATTCAGTTTACATAATTATTGTCCGTGTTGTAGGTTGCCACGTCATCACCAAATCTGTCTTTCAGATTTAGCCACAATTCATAATGATTAATTTACATCTTATATCAGAACGTGTGGAAAAGGCCACACAAAAAAAAGTTTTCTGCTGAAATGACTCCCCATCTTACGGTTTTCAAGAAAAATGAATGCAATTTCATGGTGTTATCCACCTTTTAGAATGTCTGGCCAAACATGAGATGTGTGCTAAAACAACGCAGCACACAGAAAAATGTCCGTCTTGCGATTTTTGATTTTGGGGTAGGTAGCTTTATCGGGACACAGCGTAAAGACTACGCAATGGACAAAGGTGCAGCTGAGAGTGCTGTAATGAGGACTAAAGATACTTTACTGTGACGGAATCAGATTTTCAAAATGTTAAACCGTTTGCAAAATATCGACCGGCACATCTTTGTCTTGTTTTTTTGTTTTATTTTATGACGCGCAGTTTACAAACGAGTAGATCCCCTAATTATTTGTATGTCCAGCGCAGAAATAATTCCCTTAGTATGAGCATACACCAATACTGGCTGGCGGTTCCAGACAACCTCCTACGGGCGGCGAGATCTGTCCAGCCTAGGTTCGCTTTCATTGCGTGTGCTTGGCTATTTATAGTGCAGAAATGTGTCACTACAGTGACAAGCC
>BTPG01000003.1:195352753-195372753 GCA_036245525.1 Semisulcospira habei | reverse complement strand
ACACTCAATCTTGATGCTTGTCTGACCGCAATGCAAAAACGCTAAATATGCGCATACTGTCACATCAGCAAGCTCCTTATGCTCACTAGTGATGCAATACTTCTTAGTGTGTACGCACGCTCGAACTTTCTTTCCCATGCACACATATAAACGGAAAATAAACGGCAGCGAACACACGACTCGAATCGCCACATTATTGAGATTGACGACACTGTCCGCTAGTGGTATTACAAGTAAACTTCACTCAACAACACGCACGATTATAGAAAGCACTGATGTCTACGCAGTCAAACGAAATCTCCGCGCTGTCGGTCGACAGTCCGAAACGTGCCACACAAAAGGTTCATCTTTTGGACAAACACACATCGGAAGTATCATACCCAGGTTCATAAATAGACATAGTTATTAATGTCTGTGGTCGCACCTAAGGCAGCTTATCCGCTTGTTTTCTCCAACATCGGAGGCGTGCGAGAGGGAGTTTGCACGATGAAACATAAGCAATCCAGACCAAAAAGGTGACTGCCAAGCGTGTAAAATGCAAAGAAGTACCCAACAGAGAAAGAAACACGCTTAGAAAAGACGGGTACAACACAATTTATTAATATTTCGGGTAAATACCCTTTGTCAAAATAGACAAACAAACAGAGAGATTAGCCGCTACTTATCTTCATTCGCAGAAGGAATGTGGCAACTGAAGGAGGTGAGGTAAAATAAACTAAAAGAAAAGGAAAAACAAAAGAGCGCAAAAAGTAAAAATGACGTCAAAAAACGAAAAAATCATAAGAGAGAGACTCGGAGAGATATTGAACACGAGAGACAAGAGTGTGAGTAAGCACACACAGGAGCGAGCAAAAATAAATGCGTGTATGTGAGGCCAGAGAAAGAGAGAGAGAGAGAGAGAGAGAGAACGAACGGGCAGCACCCTTGGGCACGAAGTAGGCTGAGTGTCTAATACACAAAGCCTGCTAAACACCAACCCGAAGGCAAACTTTATATCACCTTCAAGTTGGGGACTACCTCGGAGAAAAACGGGAGGACCCCGGGAAAAAAAACCCAGCATTTAGCACGGTACACAACAAGTAATAAGTCATTTGAAACAAAGCAAATAATTAAATTCAGTAAGAGAATATTGGTATAAGTGGAGAGTAGGTAGTTGTGAAACCGTCTTCAAGGGTAACTCAATATATATATATAATATATATATATATATATATATATATATATATATATATATATATAGGGGGGAGAGAGAGACGTGGGGGGGGGGGGGGGGGGTGGGGGGGGGGGAAGGAGGAAGGGGAAGAAGGATAAAGGAAAAAGCGTAAAGAGAGAAAGAGGGCTAGAGAGAAGTGTTAAGGGTGTGTGGGGGGGGTAGGGGGGGGAGGAAGAGTTTCTTCATGGGTTTCCTTAAGCAATAAATACTTCAGCAATACACCGGGCCTGTCCCTGAGATGTATAAACGCTACATCGATGACGGTTTAGGAGCTACACACATGACCCAAGCTGCACTTTTATACTTCATTCACTTCGTGCAGGATTTCCACCCATCCATCAAGTTCACGTACACTATATCAGCTACTTCAGTCGACGTTCTGGACATGAACATCAGGATTGACTGCGGAATGTTGAAAACTTCAATACATTACAAACCTACCGACTCACATTCCTACCTCGACTACCGATCTTCTCACAACCCCAAAACTAAAAACTGCATCCCATATTCCCAGTTTCTTCGGCTAAAAAGAATATGTTCCGAAGAATCAGATTTTGATGTTCAATCCAAAGAAATGGCTGGATTTTTCATCGACAGACATTACCCACATACTGTTGTTCAAGGATGTCTCCAAACGGTACAAATCCCCCACCCGGGTCTGCCCTGGGGGACTTGGGTGGGGTTAACTACTTTTTAGTTCCCAGGGTCACCCTGGTCAGCCCCACAGGGTGGGTTTTCCTCTCTATTCCGGGGCATGTGTTTCTGTCTACCGGTCCATTCACCTGTATTTGCCTTTTTAAACCCTCCCTACTGTCTGCACTGCCTGTAGCTCTTGATATTGGATGTGTGTTGCTAAATGGTCTTAGCTTTATTTAGGCCCCATGTGTTAGGTTTATTTAACGTATTGGACCGGCTGGCGACATACATTCAATGTTCTGTTTAGGTTTTTTTCACAAGCAGTGCAGGCACGTCCTGAGAAAGCCTTGTTGCTGTCGGGACGTTAAGCAATGTACAATCAATCAATCAATCAACCAAACGGTACAAAAACTTAGTCGCGCGAGTTTACTGCAGACTAAACCTACCGCTGATAGTGACAGGCCTATCATAATCATGATCTACCATCCCCACACAAATCCGGTTCGTAAACTCCTTCTTTCTAACTGGGGTCTTTTGTCATCCAGTAAAGAGTCTGCTGCTATCTTTTCTGAACCTCCGTTGGTAGCTTTCAAGAGGGATATTAATTTACGGGACATGCTTGTTCGCTCTACTCTCAAGCCTCGTCATACCACCAGACCCTCCGGCTCCACTCCGTGCAATGTTCCTAATTGCAAGACGTGTCCTTTTATTTGCCCTTCCACCGTGGTGAATGGTCCACGTTACAAATTCAACATAGACAGATACTTCACGTGTCAAACCACCAACGTGATTTATGTCATCTCCTGTGTGAAATGCGGCCAACTCTATGTTGGAGAGACGGAAAGAACCATCAACGACCGTTTCAAAGAACATCTTCAGTCTGTCAAGTACCAATACAACAGACCGGTCGGACGACATTTCAATCAGGCCGACCACTCCGTCTCGGACATTCGGGTTAAAGGCCTATGGCTTATGCAAGCCAGTACTGTCTGGGCCAGGAAAGACCGTGAAAAATTTCTGATTAATAAACTGGGCACTGTGGCGCCACTCGGGATGAATATGAAAGATTAACATTTTTTACCTTGCTTGTGTCTGCTAACTGTACCTTTACCTCATTGTGTCGCTTCTGTTTTACTACTCACTAACCAGATAGGTGAGGCTGGCGCTGGTTGATATGTACACATCCCTTGGGGACTTTCTCAGCGCTGGCCGAACGTTTAGTTGGATCCCTTGCCCTTCCCTTTCGGGCGCCCGGTCTCCGGCCCACGAAGTGATGCGCGGTTGTAGGGCGGGGCGATCGTGTGCATCCCTTGGGGATGTATGTGGTCGTCTTGTTGCATGCCTGTGTGTTTTTCTGTGGGCTGGTGGGTGCCTGTTGGGTGGGGCTGGTGGCTCTGGCTGTTTGTCATTCCCCCCCCCCCCTTTCTCTCTCTCTCTCTCTCTCTCTCTTTCTTTCTCTTCCTTCCCCCCCTACCCCCCCCCCCCCCCCCCCCCCCCCCCCCCGCCCCCGTCTCTACAGGGTGGGTTTATCTCTCTATTCTGGGGCATGTGTTTCTGTCTACCCTTTGTCCCTTCACCTGTATTTGCCTTTTTAAAACTCTCCCTACTGTCTGCACTGCCTGTAGCTCTTGATATTGGATGTGTGTTGCTAAATGGTCTTAGCTTTATTTAGGCCCATGTGTTAGGTTTATTTAATGTATTTGACCGGCTGGCGACATACATTCAATGTTCTGTTTAGTTTGTTTTTTTTCACAAGCAGTGCAGGCACGTCCTGAGAAAGCCTTGTTGCTGTCGGGACGTTAAGCAATGTACAATCAATCAAAGCCCCCGTCTCTCTCTCTCTCCCCCCCCCCCCCCCCCCCCCCCCCATATAATTTTTTTTTTTTTTAGTTACCTTTGAAGACGGTTTCACAACTACCTACTCTCCACTTATACCAATATTCTCTTACTGAATTTGATTATTTGCTTTGTTTCAAATGACTTATTACTTGTTGTGTACCGTGCTAAATGCTGGGGTTTTTTTCCCGGGGTCCTCCCGTTTTTCCCCGAGGTAGTCCTCAACTTGAAGGTGATATAAAGTTTGCCTTCGGGTTGGTGTTTAGCAGGCTTTGTGTATTAGACACTCAGCCTACTTCGTGCCCAAGGGTGCTCCCCGTTCGTTCTCTCTCTCTCTCCACCTGATCCTTACACATATACGCCTCTACTAGGCCTCCAAACGACCCTCCTTTGTGAGCCAAAGAGACAGGGCAGCCTATTCCAAAAACCTCTGCTAGGTGCAGAGAAGATCTCTCTCTCTCTCTCTCTCTCTAGCCTCACATACACGCATTTATTTTTGCTCGCTCCTGCGCGTGCTTACTCACACTCTTGTCTCTCGTGTTCAATTTCTCTCTGAGTCTCTCTCTTATGGTTTTTTCGTTGACGTCATTTTTACTTTTTGCGCACTTTTGTTCTTCCTTTTCTTTTATTTTATTTTACGTCACCTCCTTCAGTTGCCACATTCCTTCTGCGAATGAAGATAAGTAGCGGCTAATCTCTCTGTTTGTTTGTTTGTCTATTTTGACAAAGGGTATTTACCCGAAATATTAATAAATTGTGTTGTACCCGTCTTTTCTAAGCGTGTTTCTTTCTCTGTTGGGTACTTCTTTACGATGCAACATGTTCAGCAGTGTCAGCTTTGCTGGGTTCTGTATGTTTGAAGCATACATTTGGTGTTGGGCGGTAAAGTTCCCTTCAACCTATGTCCATGTAAACTTTATGTCATATCACCTTCTTTGCAACATTGCAGAAAAGTCTGACGTGAACTCCAGACTATGCGGGCCCTAGATTGTGACGTTAAATAGTTTTATGGTTACGTGATTGTTCTAGTATGTGTAGTTCACACAGTGCCAGTATCAGTGGCGCTCAAGGGGTAAGTTTCGGTATATTTTAGCGCAAATCTAAAGAAATCGTAAAAATATCCAGCGAAAGTCTACACAGCCTGAATGAACTTGGGCATAAATCTACCCAGCGTGAATGTGTTTTGTCGCTATTCTATGAGATATTTTTTATTGCAGTAAATTCAAGCTTTTGTCGATTTATGTTGGGTGGAATCATGTTGTGAAGATTCACACTGAGATTATTCATTTTTAAAAATAAATGGAAAATGAGAGATTGATTGATTGATTGTACATTGCTTAACGTCCCGACAGCAACAAGGCTTTCTCAGGACGTGCCTGCACTGCTTGTGAAAAAAAAAAAATAAACAGAATATTGAATGTATGTCGCCAGCCGGTCAAATACGTTAAATAACCTAACACATGGGGCCTAAATAAAGCTAAGACCATTTAGCAACACACATCCAATATCAAGAGCTACAGGCAGTGCAGACAGTAGGGAGAGTTTTAAAAAGGCAAATACAGGTGAATGGACAAAGGGTAGACAGAAACACATGCCCCAGAATAGAGAGAAAAACCCACCCTGTGGGGCTGACCAGGGTGACCCTGGGAACTAAAAAATACCTAACCCCACCCAAGTCCCCCAGGGCAGACCCGGGTGGGGTGGAAAATGAGAGGAACACATTTGCACTGTATAGATGTTCGCCTTGATGGATTTGCGCTGAGTACATGTTGGTTAGTAGTGTCAAGCTGGGAAGTTTATGTCCAATTATAGTGAAATTGACCACTTCAGCACCAATGGTGGTAATGGAAGGACTCTGGTAAAGTTTTGTTTTGGACTGGGTACATGCATTATATTGAGCAACAGTTTGCTTGATATAGTGCCGATAAACAGACAGATGTGATTACTTGACTCAAATCAATTAATGTCCTCGCCTTCGACTCGGACATTTTGATTCGAGTCTCGTAATCACATCTGCCTGTTATCGCACTATATCAAGCAAAATGCTGCTCAATATAATATAATATAATAGTGTGTGTGTGTGTGTGTGTGTGTGTGTGTGTGTGTGTGTGTGTGCGTGTGTGTGTATGTGTGTGTTTGTGTGTTATTGACTGTACATCTGTAAAGAAGTGAAGTCCAGCACCATAAACTATCACCGATATCGTAAAAATAATTGCTGACTTTGCAGAAAGGCCATGGCAGCCCTTGTGCATACGCGCGTGCGTGTGTGTATGTGTGCTTGCGTCAGTGCGTGCGTGCGAAACATTTCAGTGACAGCGCTAGCTGTATTCTATTCTACGTGTATGTTCACAGAAAGCAGTCAGACTGCGGTATGTTTCCATGCTTTCCTATCGGAGGACACAACGATGGTCGCTTTGAAAACGCTCATCTTAAACGAAGTCATGTTCAACAAAGGAGGAGGTTACTACGACACTACGACAGGCGTTTTTACGGCACCAGTATCGTACGGGGCGTCTACATTTTCATAGCTACAACAAGACCCAGTGAAGAAGGCAGTAGCTCTACAGTTTATATACTCCTGGATGACGAGTTCTTATCAGCGGCTGTCAGCGAGGTACATGTGTCGACCAGCTCATGCCATGCTATCGTACACATATCCGAAGGTCAGAAGGTGCGCGTAGAAATCGTAGGAGAAATAGATGAGTCGGTTTCTTTTTGCTGTGACTGTACGTACTTCAGTGGTGCATTGCTCATGGCAGCAGAAACAGTCTAAAACATTGAGCCATGAGGTCGACATTCTTAAGTTTGAGAGTTGTCCCTACATTACAGCCGGAGACACTTCGACCATGGTGTTTCAAGGGAGGTACTTGGCGACTAAGCGCCACTCTATTCTTATAGCAACTTTGACTGTTTGTCGTATTTTGTCAGGGCTAAATGGGTTAGCATTTTGTTGATTTTGTCTTTGGAGGATATATATTATAAGTTATTTGTAGCAAGGGTTTGCTACACGGACCCTTGTAGGCCTGAGGGAGGTCAAAGTAGCCATTGTACCCCGAAGGCCTGAGGGGTATAATGGTCACTTTAACCTTCCGAAGCCCATCAAGGTCCGTGCAGCAAATCTCAGCTACTAATAACCTATTTGTTTTCATTCCTTCGCTAATTTCGTAAAATTAGGCCGCAAGTTGATCAAACTTAAAACGTCTGTGGCTGTAACGCACGCAGACTTGCTCACAGTCGCACGTACAGACTCTCGCACAACAGTCGCATACACCGCCACTGACTAAGACGGACGCATTCACGCGGTAAAACACAACTCACGGGCTTTCTTTCTAACGTAGACTTTTATATTAGATAAATAAGGAAACGCTCAAAAGATTATCAAACTATTTACACCACCCCTTTCCAGCTACCAGCATCTCAACATCACATCTACATACACACTATCAATGCCAGGCTAGGTAGTAGTATCTTACACTCCAACCTGTTTGGTGTTCTCGCCTGGTTACGTTCAGTCCTTTTCACGTCTAGGTGTGCATCTCCTAGAGCTGACCTAAATACATGTGCTGAGCGAGCCCCTGCGGTTACAAGGGGTCACTAACATGCGCAAACACCACTCTTGCTGGCAGTTTTTCAATTTCAATTTGACTTTTGGAAAGTGCTTTTTGAGCCGCACTGTCTACATATTGTCACAGTAATCCGATTTAACGATGAGTATCTGTTTTTCCACTAGTTCAGAATTTGATAGTCGACATTGAAGCAACGATCTTGTGTCGGTGACCTGGGTGCACCATTTCGATCCAGGGAAGAATTGCTCTATTTTTGTCTCTTGCGTTTCAACGGAAAATATTGTTCAAAACTGGATGTTGTCGTATTTAAAACAACTCTACAGTGCATATTGTTACGAACAATGCAAAGAGAATATGTTGTTTGGCGTGTGTTTTGCTCTTTGTGTTGAACAAACCTGGTACCCGAGATTCGAAAACGTAGACCAGAAGTTATGTGCTCCTATGAGGCCTAAAAAAAAAGTTCGTTTACCCAAAAAGTGGGGAATGTAAACATTGCTATTTTGAAAAACATGTAGTTTGGTCTTTCTAAAAATGCAATGTTGTCATTTCTATCTTTTCTCTTTGTTTAGATATTGACCCCTAAAGTTACGCAATGTAAGACAGCCGTGGCGCCTTCAGTCTTTGCCGTACTGGTCAGAATAATCAAAAATTTCATAGCTTTTTTGGTTGATTCATAGCTCTGTCACAATAACGTCATCCAGTTTTATGAAGTTTATGTTAAATGACAGAGATCCAAAATTAAATAATGAACGCAAAATATGAAGAAAAAATATTCACGCTCTGACGAACAGACACAAAATATCAGAAACAGACACAAACTATTTCAAACAAGAGGACTGTTATAATCAATCATATATTATTCATGATAAATAATGACAGGACATCACAACAAGGGATCTTAAAAGCAATTACATACCTCAGGAATTGATGTTTAATCCAAGAATACTACCACTAGAATAGACAACTTTGAAGCATTCAGGCTTGGGAGAGCTTGTTATAGTTTGTTTTTCCACTGCAGCACCAAATCCTAATTGATACATGTTAGATTCACTTAAAGTCTGAGGTACACACCTCACACAACACAGTGACTAAATGTCAATATCTGAATCGGCAAAAAACCATGGCAACATCATGCCAGATGCAGTTCAAAACTGCCTTCCCGTGTGCCCCTCACAAACAACAACAGGGTCTGTAGCATATCCAGGAGAGAGTTCCAATAGCCATAGTTTGGATTTAATGAAGCACGCTGTTTTCTGTGGTTCTGGAAGGCTTGCACCAATGTCTTTCTATGGTCAGAAGCTGTTTTCTCCTCGAATGACTCAGGAAAGGACTCGTTCAGTTCGGCAGCAAATTGCAGAGCTAGCTGCTGGTCCTCTGCAGAAAGCGTAGCCAGGAACTCCGTCCACTGTAGGCGACACAGACAGTCTGCAAGCAACTTGTAGCACCGGATGCTTCTGTTGTAGAAAGTGCCCCCAAGCACACCAGTGACATCCAGCAGCAACAACACCAGAATCCACAAATATCTCCATCAGCCCACAGTTTTCATATCTTCGGCCAATGACTGCTATAAAGGCTGCACTCCAAGCCGGAGAATTAGTCTTTCTTTAAAGTCTGGGTTTTGCCATCTGATGGTTTGCGCTTTGGCATAGATGGGTTGGTCAAAGCACATGACCACATGTTGCAGTTTTAGCTCATCGGCAATCCGAACACCCCTCTGGAGTATTGCCAGAACTGTAGACATTTCAGTTGGACTGCTGTCTATCATGGGCAGGTATCCAATCTGAAACAGCAACAAAATGCGGAGAAATTGGGCAAAGTAAAAAATAAATTAAAATAATAATAATAAACAAGCTCCACATTTGTATCGGCAGGATTAAGATAAAAGTTACAGTAACATTGCGTTATAAATTGCTTCGATCATTTTTCTTTGCTCTGACAAATTGACATAGATCTATAAACAAATTTTAAAATGTAAAAGGAAAAGGGCGCGTCTTAATTTGTTGAAACTCCAATGGTATGGCCACGTCACCAGATCATCAGGCCTTGCAAGGCACAGTGCAAGGAGGTAGAAGAAGAGGGAGATAGAAAAAGAGGTGGGAGGACAACATTCGAGAATGGACTGGCTTGACACTGAGCGAAGCCATCAGGGTTGCTGAGGACAGAGAAAGATGAGTATGCTGGTTAAACGATCATCTGTGGTGCCCCTACGACCTCCGAGTTACGGGATAGAATAGGATAGGAAAATTAAAAGATTTTTTTTATTAGAAATTCTATCAGTCAAAATGGCACTGACAACGAATAGCTGGCTGATTCATAGAACCACTTTAAAAGATACCTTTGAGACTGGTGGCACAATGCCTTCCCTCAATGCAATGTTAAATCCTGTCCAACTTGGTAACACTTGACAAAGTTCTTCAGGCACCTTTGCGAGGCTGAAGAGCAGGTCTAGTGACAGCGACAGAAACTGAAACAATGAATACAAATTACATGTATTACTCATTTTTACTGCAAACTTTGACTTTGACTTTTTGTGCATACATCACTCACAGATGTGGTGGATTCTCTGACTCATTATGACATATTTCTTTCTTTTCCCTTATCTCAACAATCCCCTGGAGATTAAAAATAATATATATTAATTTTTGGTCAACTGAATTTTGTTATACATAACATTTGCCACCTATGTCTCCCTGCATATTACCTTGAGTGAATTCGCACAGAAAATAAATGCAAAGCTACATACTTTCTCAAAAACTGCGCGAACAGTGCACATACACTGAAATCATGCATTCAGAGCACACAAATGTGGTGTGTACATGGTGACAAAGGGCATGTTTTGCTTTAAGAGTATCCTATACTTGCTATGTGCGCATTTGCTGTATGCATACATGGCACCATGCGGCATATTTGCCAGTGGTCAAAAACATTGCGCACTGTTTGTGCACATACACTTAAGATGTGCATCAACTGATCAAGTAATTCTGGTAATGATTTTGAATGGCTTGCCATCTTGTTCATATTAAAGAAAAGCTCAAAAACAACTTACCGACACATCCCTCCAAATGTCCATAGAGCTATCAATAGGATGTAAAGCTGGATCAGGACCTCTGCGTTTCTCCATTACATATGCAGGGATGCAATCCTCGGGGACAGGGATGCTGCTGAGTCGTGCCTTTTTTGGTCTGCTAGCATCACCTCCTTCACAAGCAACTGGCTGCTGTACCACTCTTGAACTGCTGCTCTCTGTCTCCTGGATGATGATGCCTGAAGTGCAGTGTGTTGTCCCTTTCCCTGACAATGTCTCTTCATGGAAGTCACTGTTGTCAAAAGCGAGAGTAGTGAACTTCTCTTCCTGAAAATTGTCAGGCACCAGTGTGTTGCGGAGAAGCTGTTGGTTTGCTAGTGCAGTGTCAAGTTCCAAAACATAGGTGTTTGAGACACAGTGGCCAAGCCCGTTTAGCAACTGAATCAGCCTTGCACATCCAGTCCAATGTCGCACAGTCATGGCTAATGCCACATGTTTAGGTGTTGTTTTCCGTCCACGTGAGTGTAGATACACCAAATCTTGGCAGATAGAGACAAGTTTTCTTTCCAACTGAGTGTCCTCAATCTGTGTATAGTCATCAAAGACAGGATCTTCTGAGAGCCCTGTAATCAGTGCCACAGTGTTAAACAGATGAACTGGGACCGAACACTTGGCAGCAGCAGCAGTTAAATCTTCCAGTTCAACAGGCCACTTCACTATAGATGGGTTTTGTTTCTCCAGCTCTGCCTTCAAGTGAAGACCAGACATGTACAGCTCTTTTCTGGTGTTGATGTCACAAGACGCAGAGGATGAGGGTTCAAAAGCTGGGTGTTCATCCTCAGTCTCGGATTCACTGTCACTTTCATCACTTGTGTGTTGTGAGTCCATGTACCTGCAAGATACAAAAAAGATTAAATCATCTAATTAAAACAAGAAAATGTGCTTTGTCATGGACTTTATTTCAGTCAGAAACACAAACAGCAGGACTATTTTTACTAAATTTCTTACTCTATTTCTGGGCATTATCTGTCAACACACCACCTCCTTCCCCCCCCCCCCCCCCCCCCCCCCCCTTTACCCCGCATCACACACACCCTGCGTCTATTACTTCACACACAACAGGAACTCAATCAACAGGAATTTCAATCAATTGATTTGTACAATAATATGGTGATAACTTCATTTATATTGATTTCCTTATTATATGCAGCACTCCCTACTCTAAAGGGTTCACAGTGCTTTCCACGGTACTACTTTTTAACACCAACAACAACAAATTGTGAAACAATTTGTACATAACATATCATCATTTTAATGAATAGAAGTTGTAACAATTGCATGTATGTCCATACCTGGCTAGACTCTGTGAATGCGCATAGACGAGTTCACTCTTGTTTTTCTGATGTGGTTGGAAAAACTGCAGTCCAGGATAGCGTGCCCTCAAAGCAGACTTTAGATTCTGTTTTTTGGCATATGGGGCACAGCCACTTTGTCTTGCATAGTCAACATGGAGTTGAAATAGTTTATTGAAAGTCAACACACATTTGTCTTGGTACAGCTTTCCAGCTACAATGTCTGAACAAAATTGTTCTAACCCTTCATCTGTGTCGCTTGTGACCGTTGCTGAGCTGCTGCCGACTTTCCTGGTGTAGGCCCTATAACATTTCTCGTGATATTGTACCTCGGCAGCTGCCAGGTCAGTGCAGCCCCTGATGTGAAGAAGCACTTTTTCGTCTTGTTTCTCTTCTGCTGCTGCTTGTAAAGTTCGGCCATCTGTTTCGCACAGTGTGAGTTTTGCTATAGTGTAGGCGCCGTTCTTGTTTCTAGTGTATTGATTTTTTTGGCATATTATACAGATGTCTGGCAGGATGGCACTGTTTCTAGACTTCAACTTGCCAATCGCTGACACATTGGACTGCCTTGTCATGCGCTTTCTGTCAGTATCGTTGTCACGCACACTTAAATCAACAGCAGTGGCTTTTGACCGACGTTTCTCGGCTCTCTGAAGTGTTGTTTTGTTGTTTTGTTTGTCAGCCGCTGATAGCATTCGCGGTGAAAACCGAAAGTACCGCCGAGGAACGCCGATGAATTGCCGTGAGTTTCCAGCAGATTTCGAAAAGAGCTACTCACTGATTGCGCTTCACCATCAAGAGCTATCCACTGGGAAGAAAATTCAATCACTCTTTGTAACGAAATGTCTGAAAAAGCACAAATATTCCCACCACACTGCACGTTGTGAAAGTGTAAACAACATTCCTGCGAGGCCATTTTGAAACCGCGCCGGTCGGGCTTGCGAATTTCTGATTGGTCAAAAATCGGACTTTCTCGTACGTCAGCACACAAGAGTTGTGAAGCGGTTAAGCCCCTTGTCATAAAAGCTTCACTATTTTAAATCAAATTTTCACCCATAAAGAGATATAAATGCGAGTGACAACATTTATAAACGTTCTCGGTGATAGTTTAACTGCCTATCTCAACAGTGTTTACGTTCCCCACCTTATTTAGTAAACAAAGTTGCACGATAGAGTTAGAGACCTTTAGGACTAACGAGGTGATAACGCGTCATACAGCGGGATACAAAAAGTCCACCATTAGGTCGCTACAAGGGTTTTGTATTGCGCTAAAGGCATTGGTCGTGTGACGTATAGATGAATGTATATGTATGTATATTATATTATATATATATATATATATATATATATATATATATATATATATATATATATATATATATATAATATAATATACATACATATACATTCATCTATACGTCACATATATATATATATATATATATATAAACCGTCCAAGACTGCTGGCACCACACACTCCTAATATAGATTCAATTAGTTAGTTACTTATTGGGGTTTAACGCCGAGCAGGCGACTAAAACCATCTCACGGCGGGAAGAGTAAAAGTCTGGTCAGCCAGATTAAGAGAAAGGTCTTAAAACATGATGTAAATACAGTTTAAAAGTAATCTTAGCTTAAAAAATAAATTTTAAAAAGTCACACAGGTCAATCGTACATGTCTACAAACTTTGGAAGTTTATAAGAGCAGTCAGAATTACATAGACTACAGAGACTTAAATTTTGTAAAACAAATTGGCTTCCTTTAGAAAGCTGAAGATTTTGTCCGGCGGAACGTCCCGAAACAAAACCTTCAAAGAGTCTGCTGTATAGTGTTTCCGCCTTATATCAAATAGTTCAGCACATGATGTCAATTAGTGCTTCACCGAAAACGGCTTGTCGCGGGCAAAGCACCAAGGGTGTTCCTCTCCTTTCAACAAGAAGGTGTGTGTGATATAAGTATGGCCATTGTGAAGACACAAGCGACGATGATTGATAAGAAGAGAGAATCCATTTAAATTTAAACCACGTAGTTTTGGTGTCACCCTACTACACAGGATCGGATGTCCCCCCAAGCTTCTGAAGGTGGTCACATCCTATCATGACGAAATGAAAGGTATCGTACAGTATGATGGCTCATTCTCAGAACCCTTCCCGATCCGAAGCGGCGTGAAGCAAGGCTGCGTACTCGCCCCTACACTTGTTTCGGCATCTTCTTCTCCCTGCTGATGCGACATGCCTTCAGTCAGTCAGAAGATGGCGTCTTCATCCACACTAGGAGTGAAGGCAGCCTCTTCAACCTTTCACGTCTGCGCGCAAAGACCAAGGTGCGCAGGGTCCTAATTAGAGAGATGCTGTTTGCTGATGATGCTGCCCTGACTGACCACACTGAGGAAGCACTACAGCGTCTCGTCAGCAGCTTCGCTCGAGCCACCGATGAGTTTGGGCTGACCATCAGCCTGACGAAGACAAACATCATGGGCCAGGATGTCAGCAGCACCCCTTGCATCTCTATAGGCGATCACACCCTTGAGGTAGTGGAGAACTTTACATACCTTGGCTCAACTATCTCCAATAACCTCTCTCAGGACAACGAACTGGACTCCAGAATCGGCAAGGCATCAACAGCGATGGCTCGCCTGACCAAGAGAGTGTGGAACAACAGCTTGCTTACCATCAACACTAAGATGAAAGTGTACCAGACCTGTGTGCTCAGCATTCTTCTCTACAGCAGCGAGACGTGGAGTTTGTACACCCGTCAAGAGCGCAGACTTAACTCTTTCCTTCTGCGCAGCCTGAGGAGAATCTTGGGCATCACTTGGAAGGACCGTGTTCCAAACACATAAGTACTTTCCCAGGCAAACATTCCTAGCATGTACGCACTCCTTTCACAAAGACGCCTACGCTGGCTCGGTCATGTCTGCCGCATGCAGGATGGTCGGATTCCTAAGGACATCTTGTATGGTGAGCTCGCCTCCGGCACCAGACCAACAGGCAGACCAGCGCTTAGATACAAAGATGTCTGCAAGCGTGACCTGAAAGCTGGAAGCCTGAATCCCGCAGACTTAGAAGCCACCACCGCAGATCGTGCCAGCTGGCGGCTCGCAGTGAAGACCAGCAAAAAGCTGAGCAAGGGAAGGAGAGAAAACCAGTGGGAGGAGAAGAGGCAGCGCAGACGAAAGAGAGAAGAGCCAGTGCCCACAGCAACAGTCACAGGCTTCACCTGTAGCAAACGCAACAGACACTGCCGCTCTCGCATTGGACTGATTAGTCACAGCAGGCACTGCAAATCTTAAAAACGGACTGACCCAGCAAGCACATATACTCCATTGTCTTCCGAGACAGAAGGATGCCAACATATATATGGCAGAATGTGTGTATTGCGCGAAGGACTGTGTGCCTGATTTTTTTTAAAACCATTTTTAGTAATGAATTTTCGTCTCAGTATTTATATAATTTCTAGTTATTGTGTTATTATAATCACGTAAAGCGTTTCGAGCCTGCAGAAGTGGGGAAGGACGCTATAGAAAAGCGTTGCTGTAGTAATAGTAGAATTTTTATTATAATAATCTTGTTATCTTTATTATTGTTATTACTATTAGTTGTAGTTTCTTATTATTATCATTTTTATTATATTTTCCATCCTTACTTGCTTTTCAAGAACACATTTCTTTGGAAATCTCGCCTAATGGATCACCGATGAATCACTGATGTAGTTCAACAGGATATGCATGGACCAGGATAGTTCAAAGATCGTGCCAGAAGAGTTTGGCGATTTAAAGCGCTACGCTTTTTCGGCACGGGTCCGCCCTTTATTTATCTTGGTCCTTCATACTCCCAAAATTCTATGTATTTTTCTTCAGAGGAAAACACTCGAACTAAAAAGTTTCGACTGCAAGGGTCAGCGTGTGAAAGTAGACACTGCAACATTGTAAAAGAAAGTCATTGTGCAGATAAGCTGACAAACACCAATGATATTTTTAATACTGTAATGGATTTTGGGAAACCAGAATCTGGTCAAAATTGCACGTGTTTCGACGAAAACAGTCCATTAACCCTTTTACGTGTCGGTAGCGGTTTTTGTCGCGATGATTCCTACAGGAATCATCGTGACTAAAACCTCTACCGACACGCAAAGGGTTAAAAGTCCAAATGTTTGTTGGGGTTTTAAATCCACGGTTTTTGTCGAAACACGTGCGATTTCGACCTACTTCTGATTTCCGAACAAAGTCTAGTATAGAATATTTCTGGACGATCTGGAGGTGGGTTTTTTTTGGCTCACGAGCGAAGCAAAAGTGAGTCTATCTTCGGGGCCAGTAGTCGTCCGTCTGTCGTCCGTCGTCTGTCCGCCGTCGTCCGTGGTAAACTTTAACGTTGGCATTTTCTCGGAGAATATTCAAGCCACAGTCTTCAAACTTCGCCCAAGGATACTTTGTGGCAAGACCTTTTTAAACATATCAATTTGAGTGACCTCTCTCAAAAGGTCAAGGTCACAGGGGATGAGGAAATAGTTTAAAATAGCCATAATTTGACCAAATTGATTTGTTCTCAAAGACTATTCACAACTTCAAACCCGAACTTGGTACAAAGATACCTGATGGAAAGACCTTCCTATGCATACTAATTTTGTTGATCCCTCAGAAAAGTCAAGGGTCACAAGAGATCAGGAAATAGGTGAAAATAGCCATATTTTGACAAAAGATGTTTTTTCACAAATATTATGCACAGCTGCAAACCCAAATTTGATGCAAAGATAGCTAATGGTAAGACCTATCTATGCACACTAATTTGGATGACCCGCTGGGAAAGGTCAAGGGTCACAAAGAGGTCGGCAAACGTGTGTAAAAAGCCAATTTTTGATAGATTTGAAGTTTTTATCAACATTTCTTTAAGTTTTCTATCAAATTTCGCTCAAAGGTAGCTGATGATAAGACCCTCATATGCATACTAATTTGAAGGGCTTTGCCTTTATTGCTTTTAAATGGTTTGAATTTTATTTTTCCTCTTTCTCATGATTTTTTTAACCCTCTTGTGCATGAAGCCACACTTAATATTAACAGTGCCAATGGCTGCATGATCATGAGGGTTATAATGAGCGACTTCGAAGGAGAGGGGAAATGTGTTGTCTAAATTTCATTGTTTGACATTGCATATAGGAAAGACACACAGTGTTATTTTTCTGTCCTATTGTCACAGTGTTATGTGAAGGCGTTAGTCACTGGTTTGATGTCATCATGTCTGTCAGACAATCAGCAAGTAGGTTAACCTGTTGTGTCCCAGGTGCGAAATACCCACATTTTGGAGTTGTCCTCTGAGGACTGCATTACAATTCAGGAGACAGATCGACCATGATAGTTCAAGGGTGGTGCCAGAATAGCCTGGCGCCTAAAGGCGCCAAGCTATTCTGTCACCACCCTTGAACTATCATGGTCAATCCATAATATCTTGCTGTGGTGTGTCAGGACTGAATCAGTTAAAGAGAGTGTGGCCGACTTACTTTCTGGATACTTTTGTTGAGAGGTCAGGCGTGCCTCTATTGCTCTCTGTTCATTTAACTTCGTTCTCTCTCTCTCTCTCTCTCTCTCTCTCTCTCTCTCTCTCTCTCTCTCTCCTCTCTCTCTCTCTCTCTCTCTCTCTCTCTCTCTCTCTCTCTCTATTCGACACAGTATCCCGCACCCTCCCTTTCAATATATCAGTCAGTATGTAAAGCGGCTTTTCTTTTTCATCATGTCAGAACTGCACAATTTCCAGTTAGATGTGATGAAAATAATATATCCTCAGTTACACTGGAGGGACCATGGCATGATTTTGATATACGAACTATGAGGTATGTTTTTTTTTTATTCAAAGGAAAACATTCTCATACAAAGATCATAAATTTTGTCCATATCATTTAACGCGTCTTTAACTAATTACTATGAAGGCTCAATGCTAGCAAAGCGAGGTTGGGGGGGGGGCAGTAAATGGCGCCTAACAATTGCCGTTGATGAGATATTGTTCTTCTCCTTTTCTTTTGTGTGTGCAGTTAAGTATCCTTGAGTATTTATATGAAGACTCCATAACCCTTTGATGACACAACACAGAACAACACCCACACGCAAGAGGCTTATGTCCTCATAAGCCCCCGCATTCGACTGGGCTCATAAGGATCTGTGTCTCTTGTCTCCATTTTGTGGTTATTTTAATTTTGACGCTCGCATTTTCTGGCATGCAACTTGCGGCCACTGTCAGTGTATAACCGAGCAACAGATGCGTTTGATATACACATACTGAAATAGCATAGAGGTAACTCGATCAAGACAGCAAGCAGCATAGATTCCCATGAGCCCCAGCATCCTGCGGGGGCTTATGAGGATCTACGCCTCTTGCAGATGTTGGGCCTTTGTGTCTGTGCTTTCAGTACACGGTTTCTTCCCCAAGGTACAGGCTAGCTTAGAATTGAATTACTTCATTATTTGGCGAGAGCCCTGTATGTTAATGGACCATCTGAAGGTGTGTTAAAGTGAAATGTGTTTTACGAGACAATGTGTTTGTTAGAATGTCTTTCAATAATAAAGTACTTTGTAATTAGAAATGTCACTAGCACTGTCATACTGCGCATTTAGCTGTGTGTGTGTGTGTGCGTGTGCGTGTGCGTGTGTGTTTTCAAAATTTCATTTGTAGCCTTGTCTCCTTAGTTTGTTTGAAAGCTTCCTGTATGTTTCAAGTGTTTGTCAGTATCGTTTTTGATTGTTGTGTTTACTCGTCTACAAAAGTTACATGACTTGAAATCTTGTTTCACTTCTGTGCGTAAACGAATGTACATAGAAAACTAAGAACAACCGCTGCATTGGCCCTACGATTAAAAAACAAGGTCATATTCTGTCCAATAGCTATTGCTGCATTAGCTCCGCTAGCGTGAACACATTATCAAGTGTGAGACACACGTGGAAAAACCACACGCGTTTCAAGTCAGTAGTAAACGTGAAACAAACTACAGGCAACTTTAAGTTTTACATGTCCAGTAGGACGCGGAAAGAAAATCACCGAGTGTGTCAAAGATCCTCGTGCCGACGTTAATCTTAGTTGACCCGCGCACAGCCGTGCGCGGGTCAACTAAGATTAACGTCGGCACGAGGACATTTTGCACACTCGGCAAACTAAGTCTGTCCTTTTTTTCAGTCACGTGTGCATCTACCATCACAACACCACTGTTACTGTAAAGTAATCTCAGATCATCCAACCAACCAACGAGTTTAAAAGAAAGACGGCCACTGACTCAACTAAATAACCAGCGACTGAACCCGACAACTTCAAACAAGCAATCAACCAGCAGCCAGCATTTTCAAACTTTACTTTCGTCGAAAAAGGGTTAGTTATCATACTAAACACACCACGTTCTATTTTCTAAGGACACATTTTTTGAAGCATGGGTCAGTTGGATGAGCGATTAAATCTTGCTTGCTGTAGCGGAACACATGGCTTAGTGGCTTGTGCGGCATGTAAGTTCTCTCAAGCCGCACCGAGGCTAGACTAATCACCGCTTGAGGCGATGGTCCATCGGTAACCTTGAAAGGCAACAGAATCGTGAAGGACACACATGTATGTCGAAACCACACGCTCGAATAACCCTTCAGTCCTTGGTACACTGCAGTAGAGAGATTCCACTACCGTGATAGTTCAAGAATGGTGGTCAAATAGCTAGTTCCTAAGGCACCAAGACCCAAAAACGTCCATTACCCGTTCAGTTCGTATACGCTACAATAGGACATACGACAGGGTTGTACCAGAATAGCTTGGTGCCTGAAGGCACCAAAACCCTTGACTGAAGTATCATGATCGTTCTGTCTCCTGCGCAGAGAACAAGTACTAAATTTAGGAAGTGTAGTCTCAAGGCTCTATGCGCAAAGCCTGGCGGCCTATTTTGAGCCACATCTTACAATCATAACAGTGGCGGTCGCCGGAGTGGGATTTTGAAATCATTGTTTGATTTCTTTAAGAAAACATAGTGATAAGTGAGTTTAATGGTCCACAACCTTTCTCTTTAATGCACCTCGTCTGGAACAACTTTTGACATAGCACTGGTAAAGAGCAAGTTTTTTTTTAACTTGTCCCCAGACACAGAGTGGTAGGTTCTAAAAGTTGGAGTCAAATCTATTTTATTTTATCTAGAGTAATTTTGTTATTAACGCATTCAGCCTGGCGCACGTATTTCCCAAATTTGGGAGGCGTCATCTAACGAATATGCACCTGTTGCAGAAGATGGATCGACCATGATAATTCAAGGGCAGTGCCAGATTAGCTTGGCGCCGACAGGCGCCAAGCTAATCTGGCACGGCCCTTGAATTATCATGATCGACCAAGTGCGTCAGGACTGAATGGGTTAATACCTGAAC